>CM054950.1:4697475-4995046 GCA_029168755.2 Tillandsia fasciculata
TTCTTCGGACCTTGCGCTCCAACGTTTGCACGTCCACTGCACACGTTCGAATCCACGAACGCCACTCGAATCCACGAGCACACGTTTCGAATCCACGAAACGCCTTTAACACACCGAATCCACGATGCCACGTCGAATCCACGACGCAAACTCAGCCGGTAAAGAATATTGGCTTCGATGGTGATCCTTTACTTAGATTATCAATGAAGATCCATGGGAGAAATCTCTAAGCAAAGATTAGATCAATTCGACAAAAGATATGTTCTTGAAAGAACCATCGAATGACCTAAAAGAGGCTATAAAGAAGAACGGTAAAAAACCTAGCCTCTAGGGTTGCTCTCAAGTGTTTTATAAAATAACCGGTATAGCTCCACGTTTTTGAGAAACCCTAAATGTCTATTTATAGTTTAGAAACCTTTGGAAAGAGATAAGCATTAAAAACTGCCTTAACTGAAATTTTCCAGCACCACGATCCGGATCGGATTTACGGCGATCCTGATCGTCGTTTTTTTTTTTCAGCAATTCTGAAAAAAAACAAGGTTCGGGGATCCGGATCGGAAGGAAATCTGATCCTGATCGAGGCGATCCTGATCGGAAAATTCTGATCCTGATCGAATTCCTGAAAAAAAACAGTGTTTTTGACTTTTATGCAATGAAAACCATCCAAGTGTTTCTAAATACTCAAATGTATTCGGATCACCAAAATTATTTAGTTAAACGTACCTGATCCATTCGAATCCATTTTCCTTGAGATTGATGTATATGATCCATAATTCTTCAACTTCAATCTTCAAGACTTTAAATGACAGAGTGTCAACCTTGAGCTCTTGTTGAATCTTCTCTAAGTCTTCAATTGCTGATTGACAATTTGATCACTTCAAGACTGCGACTCAACTACGACTTGACTCACGAAAAGGGCTACACTCGAGGGGGAGCTGACAGGACTCTCTTTGTGAAGCATTATCAAAACAATTTCATAGTTGCTCAAATCTATGTTGATGACATTGTTTTTGGAGCAACGAGAGATAATGATGCTTCTAAATTCGCGGAGACCATGGAAAGCGAATTTGAGATGTCCATGATGGGCGAATTGAATTATTTTCTTGGATTACAAGTTAAACAAAACGATGAAGGAATTCACTTGTGTCAATCCAAGTATGCACTGGAGTTGGTCAAAAAGTTTGATCTTGAAAATTCTAAGGATTTTCCGACTCCAATGGGAACTAGCCATAAGGGACTTGGAAGTGAATCACAAAGTGAGAATGTAGACGAGAAACTGTACCGCAGTATGATTGGGAGTCTACTATATCTCACGGCTAGTCGCCCGGATATATCCTTCAGTGTTGGGATTTGTGCGAGATATCAATCAGCACCGAAGGAGGTTCACCTGAAAGCGGTGAAACGGATCATCCGATATATCAAAGGTACAATCAATTTCGGAATTTGGTATCCTATGGGAACGACTTTGGATATTGTTGGATACTCAGATGCCGATTGGGCTGGATCGGTGGATGACCGGAAAAGCACGAGTGGTGCATGCTTCTATCTTGGCCACTGCCTTGTTGCATGGCACAGTAAAAAGCAGAACTGCATAGCACTCTCGACTGCCGAAGCGGAGTACATTTCTGCAGGAAGTTGTTCAACCCAATTGATTTGGATGAAAAGCGTGTTGAGCGATTTCCGGATTTCAACATCTTCGGTAACCATTTTATGTGACAACACTAGTGCTATTAACATTTCTAAAAACCCTGTGTTGCACTCTAGAACAAAACATATTGAACTTAGATATCATTTTCTTAGAGAGCTAGTTGAATCAAACATTCTTCAACTGTCATATATTTCAACTGAGGATCAATTAGCTGATATCTTAACAAAACCTTTGGATCAAAAACGTTTTATTCACTTGCGTAAAGCAATTGGCATGCTTTCCTTGAAATAAACTCTTTTGAAACCTTTGCTTAGGTTAGGTTTTGTTTTTGTTTTTTTTGTTTTGTTCTTTATCTATGTTCTGTACATAGGACACTAATTGAGCATAAATCATAATTGACTTTAATTGCATCCTTTTATGCATTTAGAAATTTATTATGCTTTTGATGTCATAATATTTCAATGTTGCAATGATCATTTACGTTAATTAAACCATCTTTTAAGTGATCAAAGTCAATTTCTCTCTCAATGATCTCTTGGTATAGTCATTATCATATTTGATTGCTTAGTCGAGTATGAATTCGAGATCAATGGTTTGGTTGAATACCTTATATATTAAATAATTGATAGCCAATTGAGGGGGAGTCAATGAAATGTAAAATGCTCAAAAGATGTGGAAAGAGTTACATCCCAATGAGGAGTGTGAAAACTACCACCACATGGAGGAAATGAAAGAAAAAAATATCTACTCCATGAATGAAAGCAAATTTTTGTTTGAAAATTGTTGATGAAACTCATATTGAAATACTTGACTCAGTCGTATTTCATGGTTGGTATAAGGTGGGATTTTTGATTTAAGATGCTCAAAGAGCCACTCCTTCAACAGATTGTCTAGATATATTATCTAACTTATCTGGGATTTCAAACATCTATTGATCTTGGTATTTCATTTTCTTTACCAAAATTGATGATTTGATAAAGGCATTACACATAAGATCAGGATAGATGTAATTGAAGTTGTTCAACTTTAAGTGTTTTAACTTTCGTAAATTTTCGTTTCATTTTTGGATATTTTTGATAGATTTTTCATAATCTATTTCTTGTTGTATGAAACGATGTCTTTTGTTTAAAGTTGACATGGTAAAGTGCTTACATACTTTTTCTGGATTTTATTGAATTTTTCTAAATTTTTCTGAAGAAAAAGTTGTAGCCGATCCGGATCGGGGCAAGTGATCCGGATCCCGAACGCAGGATTTCTCCTGCGGGTAGCCGATCCGGATCACATTCTCGATCCGATCCGGATCACGGCTAGGGTTCTTATAAAAACATAGAGATTTTCATTTCTTTTACCCTAATCTCTGGTTTTCAAGCCTCTAGAGTTTCTCTCTCTAGATTTCTTGCTTCTTGGAGCTTCCAAACTCAAAGTTCTTCGGATTCAAGTAAGTTTTATTGATCAAAACTCGGTTTTTACAGTTTTTCATCAAACGTGAGTTGAAAAATTGGAACTTTTTCGTTTGTGAATGGTTTTTGATCAAATTTCTTTTGAAATAAGAACTCTGGGTCAATTAGTTTTGCTTTTATGCTGGGTTTTCTCAAGATAAACGAGTTTTTAGGCTTCGATTTCTAAAAATTCTGGTTTAGGGCATAAAAGAGGAATTTTTGAAAATCATGGAATTGATCTATTTTTAAAATTCTTTTTGGAAAACTAATTTGATTCTTGGCTTCTCTACATGATTATGATTGTCTAGGTACAATGTTTTCAAATTTTTCAAAATTGACGATTTTTCATATGTTCTTGAGTTGGTGTTTCACAGGACAATTTCTCAAACTCAAAGCACTAGATCAATAGCATTCTCCTGGTTAATCCTGTTACTGGTCACAATGGTGCCAGCAAGTACATCTGTTAAAGAAGAACCAGACGTCTCAACTCGAGACAAACCGAACGAAGCTAATGAGGACAGCTCGGATTACAATGAGGAAGAATGGGACGAATTCTTCAAGGATGTTCAGCGAAAAATTGATGAGGAGGACAGGAAATTCACCAAAGGAAAGAGACTAATGAAATCTGCCTCCACGACCAGACAATATACAAGAAGAAGAAATGTCCAAAGAAGTACGAGTCAGCATAGTGGGCCTCTCACCAGAGCACGCTCACTTTCTGGAATTCTGCAAACTGAATCTCCATGGACTGCAGGACCAGATGCACCATCTGCATCTACACAGCGTCCATCGCACTCAAAGACACGGACAACTGAGACAGAGATCTTGGAATCGATTGTCAGGAACAACATAGACTCTCTGCTACACAAGAGAGAATATCGAAAGAGCTTCAGCAGATTTCCTCTGAACACAAGAAGATCAAGAAAAAGTACTCAAATTTTAAGAATTTGCTTAAAGGGATTTTGAGCAAGCTGAGTTGTACTAGTTCAGATTCTTCAGACTGAGCAGCACCTTCTGTTCACTTTGTCTACTTCCGTTCTTAGTTTTCAGGACTTAGTTTTTATTCTTACTTTTAGTTTAGTTCTCAGTTCGTGCATATTAATTTTTTTTTTACTCTCCTTATATATTGTAGCTCTTGCTACGTTTTGGCTTTGTTTTGTGACAAAAAGGGGGAGAAAGTTAGAGAGAACTCTGAACAATGAAACAATGATCTTTGTGAATATCAAGGTAAGTATGACTTCAACTCAACTTTGGTTTTTTTTTGTGATTGGTTGCATGCTCCTACTAACTATTCTACTAACTATTTGGGCATGTAATATTACTAACAAGTTGATGTTGGACTAACATACTTTGACATTTGGTTTTTGACTGCTTAGAAGATATGTTGGTTTTAACTATGATTCTCTTGCATATCTGAATTTTTCAAATGTCATGATGAGAATAAACTCTATCTCTGTAGTTGGTTTTGTATGTTTCAATTCTTGAGGTATCTAACGATTTTGTTTGTCAAGAATGCTTTCTGTGTGCAGAGATTACAGATGTCTAAGTCTAGAGTCTGTTTTAGGAGTTTATCTCATGTTTTTAATTTCTGGAACTCTTTTGTAAATTTTTGTTGTATGGTGATAGCAACAAAAATATCTTTTTGAATTTTCTTTTGTGGATTTGTGTTTTGTCACGAAACCGCCAAAGGGGGAGATTGTTACGGAATTTGAGTTGGCGTATTTCGTGAATGTATTAAGTCTTGAAGATTGAAGATGAAGAAACTTTGGATCGTATACCTCAATCTCAAGAAAGAAGAATTCAAAAGGATCAGGTACGTTTAACTAAAGAATTTTGATGATCCGAATACTTCTTATAGTGTAGAAACACCTGGAAGAGGTTTTAATTGCTTAAACATCAAAAACTGGACATGGGACATGTTCAGGATCCGGATCGTGGCTTGCAATCCGGATCCCGAAGGGTGTTCGTTCATACACTGGTTCAATCCGGATCGCAGCATTCCATGATCCGGATCCCGAACATAGTTTTACCTTTTGCTTGAACGATCCGGATCAGGAATTGCAATCCGGATCCCGAACATTGTGTTTTGGTAAAACTGTATGAACGATCCGGATCGTGGACTACGATCCGGATCCCGAACATTGAATTTTCTGGAAACCGTCTTTTGTGCTTCTGCAATCCGGATCGCCAAATCCAATCCGGATCGCCGTCGGTAAAACTTTCCAGAAAAGGCTGTTTTTGATCCGTATATTCTTCCAATGGTTTCTAACCTATAAATAGACCCTATGGTCATTTCTAGGGCATCCAAATAGAGCCGTCATTTTCAAATATCATTTTATACGAAAAGATCCACATATAGAGAAGAAAGGAAATCAATAGATTTATTCTATGTTTCTTCATCTATATTGATTGATTTGATTCTAGGTTTTCCATACTCACATTTTGAGTAGAATCAAATCAATGAATACTTAGATGGTATTTCCGATCTATCTTTGATCTAAGTATTCGGCGGATCATCACCACCCAAACAAACAACGATTTACCCCAAAATCGGCGCGTGGACTCGCGTGGCCTTGTGGATTCAAGGTGCAACCGCTCTCGTGGATTCGGAGCGAGGTACGTTCGTGGATTCGAAGCGTGCCATTGGGTGAAGACCGTGGATTCGGTTGGACGTCGTGGACTCGACGTTGGACGCTGTGGATTCAGCGTTGGGCGCGGATCGTGGATTCGAGAAGCGTCGTGGAGCGAGCGGGAAGATCTACTAGG
This sequence comes from Tillandsia fasciculata, assembly GCA_029168755.2. NCBI lineage: Eukaryota > Viridiplantae > Streptophyta > Magnoliopsida > Poales > Bromeliaceae > Tillandsia > Tillandsia fasciculata. Next base: position 4,703,329 of record CM054950.1, read on the forward strand.
AGCGTATGGTAAAAGGTTGAGTCGTCTGTGAGTACGTTATATCACCTTGTACGTGTGTTAATTCTAGTGGATTTCGCCGTGTTATCGGTCCCGTGGTTTTTTACTCCGGTTTGGAGTTTTTCCACGTAAAAATCTTGCGTGTTCTTTTATTTTTCCGCATTGGGTTTATTTGCGCAATGATTTTTTGAGTGTTTATTGTTTACACCTATTCACCCCCCTCTAGGTGTTTTTTCCCCTATTTAGATCCTTATTAACCTAAACCCAACATGAACAGTAACCCTATATTTCAAATCCCCTAAGTGCTAACTTTGGCCAATTCGCCATCCGGAAACCAGTTATAGCACTTCAAATAGTCGATTTGAACGGTTTCGTCATTCTGGACGCAATGGCACTGACAGAATTTCCGTTTGACGACCCTAGAGTCTCGAAAAACGCGATAAACTATATTTTGGTACAGTCGGGATGGACCGAAAATTTATCTGGGCGCTTTCTCAAAAAATGAAAATCACTACCTGATTGGATTCGTCGAGCCGGACGTCGTGGCGAAGTCCGTTTTTCGTTTCGACGACCAGAACGCCTCGAAAAGCGTGAAATACGGTGAAAATACGGCTTTTTGCACAATAATCCCTATAGTTCATGCCCCGATTAGCGTGCCACCTTTGTGGTGAGGGACCCTGATGTGATTAGAAGCTACTGTGAAGGACCTAAACCTAAAATGCCAAGTGTGGGAGGACCAAGCTGCAAATGTGCAATATATGCACTATTCAAAATTCAAATTTCGAACTCAAGTTGCTCTTTATATCGGACCCGCAGCCTCAGCCTCACAGCAACAACCCTCCTCCTCTCTGCCTCACTTCCCGGACCTCCCCGCACCAGCCGCCGCCTCCACGTCGCCGGAGAAAAAAAGGGATCAAGACACCTTCTTGATCTCGGGCTGTTGGGGAGGTGGTGCTTGGGAGGATCCTTGTTGGGCAAAGCGTTCCCTGAGGTGTCCTCTGTGAAGCCGCAGCCGAGCCCGGGGTGAACCGACGCCTGGCTCCGCCCTGCGCCGCCGCGGAACCATTCCTCTCCTTCCCTTTTTCCGGCGAGGTTAGTAGATGGAAGTTTTCATTTTTAGTTCGCACAGAGATCCTAGCATCGTGTTACTGACCTCCTGAGGATCACCCTCGTGCATCCCCGAGGCCCCCGGTGCTCTGGTTAACCGGCCGGGGAACCTTATTGCCGGAATTATCATTTTCGGCCGAGCAATAGCGCCGCCGTCATCCAGCCGTTAAACACAAGATCAGCACCGTTGATCTTTGTCCCCTCGTCGATTGCAAGCTTCCTCCAAGATCTGGGGTTGATCAAACAAGGATCGGACCCGAGCGGACGAGCCCTAGTTTAGGTCTTCTTCTCCGATTGGCCGATCTCGGCCGTCCGGTGCCGCCGCTGCATCCCACCGCCGGCCATCATCACCAGAAGCCTCCTGGAGCCAAGTGGAAACTTTTGGTCCAAGTTGCACCGGCCCGGAGTCCCTCGGCCGGAAACCGCCATTAACGGCCCTTGAAGCTCCACCGAGCTTCGCCGGCGCCGCCTTGCCGACGCTCCCCGAACGCCGGAAAGCATCCAGGTAAGATGGTATGGCCTGTAGGAGTCCTCCCATCGCGTTGCATGCAGAGCCTAACGTCGGGCTTTTGATTTCCAGGGTTGCACCCGAGCCGCACTCAAGCTCCACTTCCGGCCATCTCCGGCGGTCCGGGCTCCGGTCACGTGCCCAGGTAAGACCTAGACATCCCTTTTGTGACCCCTACCATTTTTGTTTGGGCCAGGAACCCTCTGTGATCGAGCTCCCAAGGTTGCACCCGAAGGACCCTTTTTCAGGTTTGTCTCCGGCCGCCGCCGCCTCCGGCCGCCGGAGCTCGACCCAGCCTGGTCCAACCGTCTTCTGGGGGGAACACTATAACCTATGCTCACCTTGGTTTCAGGTCCGAAACTGGTTCGCTCCAAGAACACCCAAACCGAGCCTTGGGTGGCTTTGGTTGGTGCACCACTTTGCTCCGGCCACTGTCCCGGCCATTCTCCGGCGCGCCTCAGGTGAGCCCCATCACCTTTAGTCCTTACTGAATGCCATGCTCTAGCTGGACCTCATTTTGATCAAGCATAAACAAAGTTTAAGCATAGTTGCTATTGGACCCAAAGAGTTATGGGCCAACTTTGCCCTCGGCCCCGTGCCAGCCCAAACCTGCGAGCACGGGCTCCGTCTCGTCGTAATGAACGCGCTGAAACTTACGGCGTCGTTGTTGGACTCCCGGATCGCAAGAACGAGCTGAAACAAACTGTAAAATAGTGTAATCATGCAATTTAGAAATCCTTATGGACCAAAATGCAAATTGGACACGATGACCACCTTTAGACAGTGTTCTTACACTTACTGAGCATTTTGTTTGGGTCCCGCGGACCCTCGTTGATCAGGAATCGGATTTTATTCAATAAATCGGCGATATTGCTCCATATTAGCGTCGCGTTACTGTTGTGTCGTCGGGATGGGTTGTGCGAGTCTATTACTGACCATATCTTCTTATTCAGGGCCCAGTTGTTCAGCACCAGCCTCCCAGTAGCTGTGCGGGAGTTCGAGGATCTGCCTACACTCAGGTGGGTTATCTTCGGTCCGGGCTTTATCTATTCGGCCCTCTGGTTGCTTTAGTCCAGTCGACACCTGTTTTTTGACTTAGCCTTGATTGGGTATACCTACTCATAGATTATGACATTCCTGTTACTTGTCATTATTCAGTACAGTTGATACTTGTGGTCTGATCATGCTTCGTAGCTATCAGTTAGTACACTGCATTGATACCCAGAGATACTTGCTTTTATATTCCAATTATCCATGATAGACCCATGATTGATTGATATATACAGACATCTTGATTCCTAGCATTGTGCATGTTTGATATGCTATTATTCGGGTGTATATACTTCTTGTATTCCGGATTATATGATTAGTCCTGAAGATTTCACCTATATACCGCATGATTTTTCTGATAGACATTGATCCCTCAGACACACTATACAGATATATATATCTGCTCGTCAGCTTTCATATCCTGATATATAGATGTCATGATCGATTATTCCTGCTAGTTCCATGTCATTTGTCATACTACTTTATTCAGATATGCATGATTGATCCTGATTGATAGATAGAGACAGATGATTCCCTGTTGGGATCTCGGCATGTTGCCGACTACCCGGTCACTAGACCGTGAGCTTGAGCATAGCATGATGATTGCCACGCACTGCTGTACTTCACGAACATGGCCGGGGTCGCTCCCCGTGGAGATTGTTCTTTACCGGTAAAGTGGTCTTGAGATAGGACCCGTGAGCCCTTAGTGCAGGGTATGTCAGCGGATCGGGTGCGGATCAGTGGCATTGCCTGAGGTCCTCGTGACCAATATTGGCATTGATGGGATACTTGATATTCTTGTGATTGATGCATAGCCCATATACTTCCATGTACTAGCATGCTTTACTTCTGTTAGATTTGATTACCACCATGATTGATTCTGATACTTCTGTACCCGTATATACACAGCATTATGATTATGATACATTCCTCTAGTAGGACTGGCACAGATTAGCAGTACCATCGCTGTTCAGTTGTGTTGATTTCCAGCATTTACTATTTGTGGATATACTTTTAACCCCGTTGCATGATTATCACTGTTATATCATGACTTTCAGTATCATCACTTACAGTTCTTTATGCTTGACCCTTATAGTCATATCCTGATTCCAGCATGTATTATCTGCATTCTCTGTGATTGATTATTACTGTTATACCCTGATTTCAGCATTAGTCATCTGCAGTTTCCTTATGATTGATTACCTGCCTACCCTAGCTTATCTGTGGATTATTGATTATCAGTAGATATGATCTGTTATTTCAGCTTTACCCATCGACTCTTACTATCCGCAGATTTTAGTACCTAGTAGGTACGATTAGCTATTTCTCGGCTCGTCGTGCTCACTGGGATACATGTACAGTGTATCTCACACCCCCTGGGTGACCATTTTCCAGGTCCGTCGGGTGGAGGGTGTCGGGACGATCGAGTGAGGCCGTCACGGTAGAGCTGTCCCCCTGAGGATATATATTGATGATTGAGATTCTCGATGATTATAGCTGACTTCTATTTCATAGCATTTCAGTCTCCATTTTGTTTAGATATTTTCAGATTGATGTTAGTATGTTTATTGTGGATTATTTATGTGGACTAGTTATTGTTTAGTGAGATAGCATTGCTCTCTGATTGATGATTACTAGCCTAGCCGTGCATGTATAGGGGAGTCTCTGTCCTTGGGATAGAGGATTTTCCTATATGTGTGGCGGTCTGTTACGCCCAGTTGCGAACTCTGACTTTATAAAAAGAAAAAAAAAAAAAAAAAAATTAGACCTGATTTTTAAAACTCGGGCGTGACAAGGCGCCGAGACTCGCGCCTTTAGTGTTTAACGCTAAAGGCGCTAGTGACTCAGCGCCTTTAGTGCAACATTACAAGCGCACCCTGAGAATTTAGTCAATTTTTAGAAAATTTGGTCAAATCGCCGGCCGCACTGAAGGCGCCGAGCGACTCAGCGCCTTCACAGAATTTTTGTGAAGGCGCTGGGTCACTCAATGCCTTCAAGATGAACACCCAACGTGGCGCCCGCGTGGCGAAAGCAGGATTATTTTTACAAAAAAAAAAAAAATTGAAAGAGTCATTTCGCAAATTTTCTAAATTAGGAGGGTTATTTCAAAAAAAAAAGTCCACCGCATGATGTGGCAGATATAAAATACTTTACTAATAAATGTTAATTAGTATTTTCATATTTTTATATACTTTTATTATTAGCACGATTGTCAATTTAAAAATAATTAAATAATTAAATAAATTTTTATAAGAACTTGTTAGTTATCTAATTATTTATAAGGCAGATGTGAAAAAAATTAAAGAAAAAATTATTAAAATAACTGTAATAAATTAATAAAAAAAAAAAAAATTGGAATAGTAGAGAAGATATTGTTCCTTGTCCGGGATATATAAATACATATCATAGACAGTATTTGTAAGCATAGTTAGTTAATTCGGATTCGGCAAAAATTCGGTTCGGATATAATACGGATAAAATTCGTATCATGTTTTTTAAATTCGTTGAAAAATTCGGTAAAAAAACGGACTCGATAATTATTCGGATACGTGATTTATACGGAAATTATACGTTCACCAATTAAAAATTCGGGATCAAAAATTCGGCTATTAAATTAATTTTTGTAATTCATACAGCTAAACAACATTCCATGAACCATCCTACTTGGGGAAACAGACCCCAGTACTGATGGAGTAGGACCCTCAACAGAAATGTTTTTTTTTTTTTTTTCTTTCTCCTGAGTATATTTTGCAAGTTAAACATAAATCTTATATTAAATTTTATTTATTTATTATATCAATTTATTTACACTTATATTTACAGAAATAAAAAAAATTTAGCAGATTATTTTTTTACCTTTATTTTTGGCCGGGACGGGAGGGGTTCCGATGGCGAGCGGCGCGCGGGCCGGGAGGGTTCCGATGGCGAGCAGTGCGCGGGCCGGGACGCGGGACGGGAGGGGTTTCCGATGGCAAGCGGCGCGCAGGGCCGGGAGGGTTTCCGATGGCGACTTGGCGAGCACGCGCGGGCCGGGAGTTCCAATGGCGAGCGGCGCGCGGGGCCGGAGGATTCCGATGGTGCGATGGCGAGCGGCGACGCCGGCGATGAAGTGGAGAGGGGTGTGTTTAGTGCGGCTCGGGGTGAAGCCGTGAAGGTGAAGGGGGTGAACTGTGTGTGATGCTATGAACATTAAAATTTTTTTTTTTCTTTTTCTTTCTTGGAAAGTGAAACTGTGTAAAGTTGTTTGACACTTTGACTTACCCAAGAGTTAATGCACTGGGCAACTGTGCACAGAGTTTTGGACTCTTGGTTAAAAAAAATTAAATTTAACTTTTGAAATTCAAAAAAAAAATAGTACGAATTTTTGGGGGAAAAAATCGGAATTCGCGAATTATTCGCGAATAATAATTTTTGAAAAAAAAAATTTGAATTAATCCGAATTTTTTGAAAAATTCGGGAACGGACCGTTTAATTCGGATTCCCAATAATTCGCGAATAATTCGCGAATTATACGCGAATTAACTAACTATGTTTGTAAGTCCTATTAAAAAAATTTATAATCTACACTCTTTTATATATAAATTTTTATATGATATGGATCACATCTATTCTATTAGATTTAATTTATAATACTAATTTTTTAAAAATAATTCAGTATATGTGATACACTAAGGTAATGTTTGGTTCGGGGATTATGAGTTTGGGGATAAATTTTTTTATTCCTGGAATAGCTTGCTATTCCGGAATAATCAGGGATAAAAGAAAATTAGTATTTGGTTTGTAAAGCTGTTATTTTTAGGAATAACTGAAATTGTGTTTGGTTCATTTCTTAGAATAAACGAGAATAGTAAAAAAATAAAAATAATTATAATTTAAAATAATAATATTTTATCTAATTAATTAATATAAAATATTAATTAAATAATAATTAATATTTGTATAAATTAAAATTTATATTTTAGTAAATAATATTGTTTAATTTTTTAAAAATTAAAGTTAAAAAATTTAAAATTTGTATAAATTTTTAGATTTATTAAATTTATAAATTTATTAAAAATTAAAGTTACAAATTTTAAAAGTTATAAAATTTATAATTTTCTAAATTTAAAATTTTAAATTTTAATTATCTCAAAAAATGTGTAAAAGATTATGCAAAAATTTTAATTTTTTAATTTTTATAAATTAAAAAATTTCTATAAAAAAATTAAAAATTTATATATACAAAATTTGTATAAATTTTAAAATTTTAAAATTTTAAATTTTTAAATTTATAAAAAATTAAAGTTAAAAATTTTAAAATTTATAAAATAAAAAAATTTAAATTTAAAATTTTATAAATTTTATAAACTTTATTTTAAATTTTAAAAAATTTAAAAAAAAAAAGAGATGGAAATAAGGTTGTTCTCGGGTGGGAACAATCTTATTCCCACCAATGAGGGGAATTGTTATTCCCTCCTTAACGGGCTATTCCAGAATAGCCCGTTAAGGAAGGGATAACAAATCCCTCCTTTTTTTTTTTCTTTTTTTTTTGTGTGTTTGGGGGATAGATGGGGGATAAAAGAGTTATCCTCCCTTTATCTCCCAACCTAACATAGCCTAAGACCCTATTTAGTTGGGGAATAAAGATGAAATACCCTCTTTTATCCTCAAATTCTTGGCAAACAACAAAAAAAAAAAAAAAAAAAAAAAAAAAAAAAAAAATCTAAGATAAAGGTTTAAATATTCCTGCTTAACGGTTTATCCCAGGATAACCCGTTAAGTTCTATTCTACCTCCCCGGGGAATAAGGTTTATACCTAGGGGCAATGAATGATTTTTTTTTTTTTTTTTTTTTTTTTTTTTTTTTTTTTACATTAGCTTATCTTGCCATCTGAGAACTATATTTACTAAAATATACTATTTACTAATTATGTTTACTAATTTTGTTTACTAAATATACTATAAAATATAAAAATATATTTTATATTTTGTTTACTAATTATGTTTACTAATATTATTTAGTAATTATTATTTACTAAAATATACAATAAATATAAAAAATTATTTTGTTTAAGTAAGATATAATTTATTATTTACAATTAAATTATCATTTTAATTAATTTATAATAATTGAAATTAATATATATATATATATATATATATATATATATATATATAAGGTAAGGACAAAGTTGGCATTTTGATAAAAAATCTATATCTTTTTTTACTATTCTCTACTATCCCATAATTTTAACCAAACATAATTTTTTTATTTCAGAGAATACCAACTTTTAAACCAAACACAATTTAACTTTTATACTTAATTATTCCGGCAAACTATCCCTAAGGTTGCGATTGGTTTAGATATAAATTAAAATTGTTTATTTCAAAAATAGATATAAGCTTAGAAACAAGACTAATTTTACATTTGGATGAAAATTTAGTTATTTCTGAAAATAAAAAAATAGATAATTAAATTAAAATAGTAAGAATAAAAATAATTTTAATTTTAAAATAATAATATTTTATCTAATTAATTAATATAAAATATTAATTAAATAATAATTTAACTTATTTGCTGGATAATTCTAAATATTAATTGATAAAATAATTAATAATAATGAATATTGTTAATAAATAATTTAGTTAATTATAAATAATTTAATAAGTTAATAAATTAATTAGTTAGTTATCTAATAGTTAGATAATTAGTTAATAAAATAATTAGATTAGCCAAAATATTAGATTAATTAAATAGTTATAGAATAATTAAAATTATATTTACTTTAATTAAACTTATTCTCAAGTGGAACAAGCTTATTCTAAGAAAAATATTGAAACAATAGTTCTAATTTTATACCAGTTTGTTACAGACGAAAACTATTATTCTCATCCATTACAAACACGTTTTGGAAACAAGACTGAAACACGATTTTTCCCGAGCTTTGTTTTCGAAACAAACGGTTCCTAATGCCGGGTGCAAACAATAATTTTTCAAAGTTGAGAAAAAGTAGATGAAAATATTCATATACGCGTGGCTGATCTGTGTACGTCCTGAAAAATGCTTTATATTTTTTAAAACTCTGATTCAAAAAATAAATAAAATAAATAAATAAATAATTGGTCCGCTCTTTTGAATTCCGGGGCGTGACACTGCGTTAACACAAGATTTTACGAAATTTTTTTTGAGATTATTTTGTGATTATGTGAAGCACAGATTTCAGAGCAACCTTGTGTAGAAACACATAAAAATCGGACAGTTGCACGACTCAAAGGACCAAAAGTTCAAATCTAATATCCACTGTCAAATAATTTTGATAATTAGTAAAAGTTGAAATTCGAACTATTTTTTTAATTTGATTAGAATAATAATTTTTGTGTCACGTGAAATTATCGATCTTGATATATATATACTAATATTATAAATATTATGATATTAAAAAATACATTATTGGATCATAGTTTATAAAATAATTTTTTTTTTTTTTTTGCTGCATTAAATGGGTATGAACATGCTTCTATTTCCTTACAAATACAACCACAAAAGAGAGAAAAAAATCAAATTACAAAATAGGAGTGAAATAAAATTTATTAATCAAAAAAAAATTTCCACCTGACTCTTTTTCTATATAAAGTAGTTTCAAACCCGAGCCCTTTTTCTAAATTTCACTCATTCTTCTCTCGTCTTTTATAGACCGATTGAGAAGACTTCTCTCATCTTGTGCATCTATGCACAACATACACCAATGACCTAAGGTCACAAAAACCGCACACAGCTTCTTACACCCATATACTAGTGCATTCAAAATCATAACTATCTTAACTATATTTATAGCTTACATAAAAATAATTATCAAAATCCTATTCAAATTAGAATTCTACTATAATTAATATTTCAATCTTAATTAATTTATTTTTAATAGATTTAAATATTAATCCTAATGCAATCATTAAGTACAAATTGTAATAATCTGGAATATTTTATTTTTAGTAAATAAATTAAAAGTAATTTTAGTCTGAGTTTGGATTCAAAAGGCCTATAATGACCTGCTTGGTCAATCGCCGGTGTGCAAGTTGCACAATTTACGAGACAAAAAGCTATTTTTTGATCCGGACATGATCTTGAAAATCCGAGATGACCGTTGTGATCGTCTCGTCGAACTAAGCGAGATTCATATTCAGCACATTTCGATCTGACGGTAGGATCTTCCAGAAATCGATGAAGAAGCAGGTAAAAAAATTCGCAACCAATGTGGCGCAGGCACAGTACCACTTAAGTGAGTTACTGTAGATGAACAGTAACTCCAATTTCGGGATTTCATCGAGTACAACGCTAACTAATTTACTGTTCGGATTCCGAAAATAGTGATTCAGGTAGTCGTTTTAATCGGTTTCGTCGATCTGAATGCAATGGCGCTGACGAAATTTCCGTTTGACGACCCTGGAGTCTCAAAAAGTATAATTAACTGTATTTTTGTACAGTAATTATAGACCGAGATTTTATCTGGGCATCACGTCGAAAAACAAAAAATGCTATTTTATAGATTTCGACGTGCCGGACGTCATGGCGAAATCCGTTTTTCGTTTCGACGAGCGAAACGCCTCGAAATGCGTAAAATACGGCGAAAAATATTGTATTTTGCAGAAAAAACCCGCAACTTTTTGCTCCGAAAAGCGTGTGGCTTACAGGTGAAGGACTAAACTGTAAGAGGGTTAATTTTTGTTAAGGACTCATGTCCAAATAGTGGAAGAAGAAGGGGTTTTTAGCAAAATGTGTTTTTAAACACGTTATCACGTGTGTAGTGGAAAACCCGAGCTTCAGCCGCTTCCTCTTTGTAACCGGCGCTCCACCCACCTTCTCCACCTTGCAACGGACGCGCCTCCTCGGTTGCCGAACGCCTGCCCACTCACGTCGCCGGTAAGGACCCGAGAAGCCTATAAATAGGTGGCATTCTCTCGGGGTTTGGAGCAGGAGTCACCTTAGGTTGTAGGGATTGGTCCAAACCTCTTCTGAGAGTTCCACTGGGCGGCCGCAATTGAGCTTTGGTGAAGCCGACGCCAGCCGTCGCCGTGCGCCGCCGCCACCACCTTCCTTCTTCTTCTTTACTCTGGCGAGGATAAAGGTTGGGAGCTTTAAAGATTCTTGCGGCCTTGGACCCTTGCATGTGGTTTCTGGCATCGAGGGGATCCTTCCTGTGAAGCCTGAGCCGCCGCCGTCAACCCCATTGCTGGCGGGAGCAACTTCTTGCCGGAAGTTGATATTTCGACCGATCTTGGGCGCCCTGTCAATCCAACCGTTGAACTCAAGATCAGAGACGTTTAAATTTTTCCCCTCGTCGACTACAACCTACTCCCGAAGTTTGAAGATCATCGGGAAAATATCCAGGTAGATCGAGCTTGCCCTAGTTTCGGGTGAAAGTGAACCTTGGCCGAGCTTTGCCGTCCGGCGCCGCCGTGCATCCCCGTCGCCGGCCACCACCGCTGGAAGCTTCCTGGCACCAAGGGGAGTACTTTTGTCCAGGTTGGGCCGGCCCAAACACCGCCGGCCGGAATCCGCCATTAGAGGGCGAGTTCTCAGCCAAGCTCCGCCGCCGCGCGCTGTCGACGTTCCCACCTCCGGTAAGTTCGTTGAATGTGCTCATTTTAGTCCTAGGAAGCTTCCCGTGTAGTTGCATGGGACTTCTAACGTACGGTTTTGTGGTTATGTAGTTGCACCACTCTTTTCATCCGGGCCCGAGCTCCGGCCGCCGCCGCCGCTCTTGGTTGCCGGAAAACCGCTCAGGTAAACCCTAATCACTATTTTAAGTATTCCTATCAAGTTGGTTTGGTCAGTGACCCTCGGCTAAATAAGTTGGTCCAACCTTATTTATAAGTGGGTTTTTGGTTATTATTTCTCGGCCGCCGCCGTTGCCGGCCACCACCGCCGGACCTGACTTGGTCCAAACCTCGTCTGTGAACCCCCTAGTGTTGATGCTCGCCTCTGTTCTCCTTGGGATGTAGGATTAGTCCAAGTTGGTGCAACCCGAGCTTTGGTCAATTAAAAGTGTTGCTCCGGCAACTTCTCCGGCCACCCTCCGGCAAGCCACAGGTGAGCATCACTATCCTCTGTCATCACTAAGTGCCATGCTCACAGTAGATCGCAATTTAATCAAGTGTATAATTTAGTTTAGCAAAGTGTTATTTGGGCCCTAAGTAATTATGGGCCAACTTTGTTGTTGGGCCCTGTGGTGGCCCAAGCCCATGAGCACGAGCTTCGTCTCGTCGAACCGGACGCACTGAAACTTACGGCGCTGTTTTTGGTTTCCCGGATTTAGAGAACGGGTCGAAACAGTGTTTAAATAATATTGTTTATGCAAATTAGAATGTATTAGGTACTAAGTTGTAATTATGACACACTGGCTGTCTCTAGACAGTAAGTACACACCGTCTAGTCAATTTGTTAGAAGTCTGTAAGTTTTCGTTGAGTGGGAATTGGATTCCGTTCCGTAAATTGACGAAATTGTCGATTTTACGGTTTCCGGCTAAGTTGACCCGTGTTAATGCTGTATTACCTTAGTGTTGTCGGAATGGGTTTGAGTGAGTCTGTTATTGATTCCAGTTGTATGTTCGGGTCCCAGCAGTTCAGCACCAGCCTCCCAGTAGACTAGCAGGAGTTCGGGATCGGCCTACAATCAGGTGGGTTATCTTCGGTACGGACTTTATCTTTTCGGCCCTCTGGTTGCTTTAGTCCAGTCGGACACCTGTTTTTGATTTAGCCTTGATTATGCTACATGTCTTTTATCATTAGTTGATAGACATCTACCTGGACATTTTCTGTTTACCTGTCATTTTTATTCCAGTATTCAGCACAATTGATATTCATGGTCTCATCATGCCTATTGTTGCTTAATATCTATTAGTTAGTAGATTGCATTATATCCAGAGATATTTATTTTTGTGTCCAGTTATGCATGATAGACCTGATTTGATATACAGACAGATTATTGCTTCCCTGTGGGGATTTCTGGCATGTTGCCGATTACCCGGTCTGTGGACCATGAACTTGAGCATTCGCATTGTGATCGTTGTGCACCTGCTGTTCACTCGCGTACGCTGTGGAATTGATCACCCACATTGCGTTCTTTACCGGTAAAGGGTCTGGTTGACCCGTGAGCTATCCCCTCTTGCTGTATCACTGGGTACGGGGAGCCCCTCGGCTGTACTGATATGAGGAAACTCTCGGCTGTACCGTTTGGTACGAGGATCCTCTTAGCTATATCAATGGTACGGGGTTGCTGTTCAGCTCGGCTAGGTGGAATCCAGTATGGTTGTGGTTGGTTCTGCTTTGATATCTTTGCCTGAGGTCCTCGTGACCAATAGTGGCATTAGCCTGAGGTCCTCGTGACCAATAGTGGCATGTGATTGGGTATTTGAGTTTCTACCATTGATGCATAGCTATTATCATTTATAGGTAATTATTTGTTTTGTACCTTTTATTGTTCAGTTCCTGTTTGATTTCAGTCATTTATCAGCACCTATTTGACTTCTGTATTATATCAGCATGCTTATTCATTATTCAGCTATATCCATTGATTTATTACTATCCGCATATTTTAGTACCCAATAGGTACGATTAGCTATTTCTCGGCTCGTCGTGCCCACTGGGATACACTGTCGATGTATCTCATACCCCCTGGGTAACCATTTTTCAGGTCCGTCGGGTAGGGAGTTGACGAGACGTACGAGTGAGGCTATCACGATAGAGCTGTCCCCGCTGATGTTTTGGATTTTGGTCTATGACATTCTATTCATCATGATCAGTTTCATTTTACGTGTTTTGAGGACTGTATGACTTGTATATATATGTCTAGAACTGATTAGGTTTTATTATGTTAAGTTTTGTATTTGATCTCTGATTGTATTATACTTGCCTAGCCGTGCATGTATAGGGAAGACTCTGTCTATTTGAATAGAGGATTTCCTATATGTGTGGCGGTCTGTTGCGCCCGGTTTTTGTGAACTCTGATTTAAAAAAAAAAAAAAAAATTACTGGATTTTGAAACTCGGGGCGTGACACAAATCTAACCAAATCTTAAAATAAACTTTAGCGGAAAATGTAAAGCAACTTGGCTTCGAATTCGAGATTTCGGATATCAACCACCAAATTAACCATTTGTCACTACTACATCAATATTTTTTTGAGAGAAAGGTACATGACATGCTACCCATTTTATTTATTTTGAAATAAACTTAGTTGAAAATATAAAACAACTAGACTACGAACTCGGAACCTCGAGTATCATCAAGCCTTTTGCCACTTGCACTAGGGACGGTCGATCACTACTACATCAATATTAAGTTAGCTTTTCAAACAATTTGAAATAAAGTAATAAATGGTGCTTCCTCGAACAGTTGTTTACTACAAAAAAAAATAATATTTAAGAATAATTTTTTTATATTTAATGATACTTAAAATCGTCTCAATATAGTCTAGCGATGCATTTAAAAGTGTTGATTAAAACGTCGGTAAATGAAGAGTCGCCACGTATATACCGACGCTTATACAAAGCGTCGGTAAAATATCTTCTGACGCTTTAAAGCGTTAAGATTTTTTAAAATTTTGACGCTTTAAAACATAAAAAAATTAAAAATAATAATAAAATTTATTATTTAATAAATTAATTTAGTATAATAAAATATTTATATGATGATATTTTTTAAAACATCAATATTTATTATATTATAGAAACATTTAGGACGCTTTTTCAAGCAGTGTAAAAAGCGTCCTTCTATTGAAATGTTTTTGTATTGGTTCAGCAGCTCTCCATAGCCAAAGCAAAATCCATACAAAATAATTAATATTCTTGTAACAAAATTTTAAACTCTTAACTATAACAAAATTAGGCTATAGCGATATTTTTAAGTGTTTCTAAAATCTAAAAGAAGTGTCGCTGTCAAAAATATCAACACTTATTGTAAGTGTTGCTATATGTGCCGTCGCTAGAGTGTATAACGATACATTTTTGTAATGTGTCCCTATAACCTATTTTTGAATATAGATGAAATATAGATAAGACACTTATACAAAAGTGTCACAAATATGTGTCTCTATAACCTAATTTTGTTGTAGTATCTCATCTTTATTTTCTGGAACCATATTACAGTAATTAAGATGAATCAACAATTCAAAAATCGGATGGATCAATGAAAACATTACCCCAAAAAACCAAAAAAGAAAGAAAAAAAAATCATACCCAGAAAATCCAAACACCACCTTCATCAAAACACAGTAACATAACATATATTTTGACTGTAATACTTAACCACTCATCATGCACCATAATCACTACTCAAAGACACCACCAAATAGAAGCCACAGAAACAGCAAATACCAAAATGTGATCATTCCAACTGGCGCCGACGGCGAAAGAGCCGCTCGTCGAATCTGCGGGAGTGCTCGAGGACGGCCCTTCAGTCGCAGATGCCGAATTCTTCTTCTTCTTCTTCTGCTCCGAAGGCGAAGGGGCGGGCGCGACGGATGGCCTGAATACACCCAAAGGCAGCAGGACCTGATCAACTTGGTACACAGCAAGTTGGCCATCAGTATAAACAGTATTATCCACTGTAGTGTTCACTAGCCCTGTAGATATATTCACTTGGTTCCCCACTGCAGTAACATTTAGTGGGTATTGGCCATTATCAGCATTCCCTGCTTGAGTTCTTAGTGGGTTGCTCACAGTTTGGAACTGCGAGGTTGAGACAAAGTTGGGGAGAATGTGGAATTGGATGAGGGAGACCTTCTGCTGGTCTGTGAGGGAGTTTAGGGTTCCGGAGGGGAGGGAGGAGAAGGCATTGTCGGTCGGGGCGAAGATCGTCAGGCCGTTCTGCGTGTTGTTGAGCTCGTTGTTGATCTGGTCAGCGACCTGTGTCGACTTGAGCAGGCGGATGAAGGTCTGGTACTGCCCGGCCTTCTCGAGGATCTTGGTGATGTTGGTCGGCCCAGGGGGCGAGGGCGCGGTCGCCGTCTGGGCTAGGGTTAGGGTTTTGGTGGTGGTGCAATAATATTGGAAGAGGAAGAGGAGAGAGAGGGTGTAAGTGAGGAAGTTTCTCATGGCTTAATTTGGTAGAGTTGTGGAGGTTAGAGAGAGAGAGAGAGAGAGAGAGAGAGAGAGAGAGAGAGGGGGGGGGGGGGGGGGGGGGGGTTGTATGGTGGTGAGGAGGAGGAGGAGAGAGAGAGAGAAGAGAGAGGAGAGAGAAGAGGTGGTGGGTGGTGGGGGAGTGTCTGGCACCAAACTTCAACATGATGGTCCAACTTGTTTGCTTGCTTAATATGTGAGCAAAAACAGTGAGATTGTGATGTTAACAGCCATGCAATGTTTCTCTCTCTCTCTAAATAGCATCAGTGCAATGATGGAGAGAGCTTTTTGAGGTGGAGGAAATGATTGCATTATTAATTGTTCCGGCAATTTTGAGCTTAATTCTAGACTTGTTCTTCATACATAGTTTTATATTAATTTAGGGAATTTTTTAAAAATAATCCTCTGAAAAACTCAAATTTACAAACTAACCCTACTAAAAAATTTTTTGTAAAACTAATCCTACTTTTGCCACCTCGGCGCCACGTTGGGCAGCCAGCGTGAAGGCGCTGAAGCGGTCAGCGCCTTCACAATATTCCTATGAAGGCGCTGAACCCCTCAGCGCCTTTACAGTGTAAATCACTAAATGCGCTGAGCCACTCAGCGCCTTTACAGCGTAGCCATTTTTGATATACCACGTCGAGGACTTAAAGGCGCTGAGTCACTCAGCGCCTTTATAGCGTAGCCATTTTTGATATACCGCGTCGAGGACTTAGCCATTTTTTTCCGAAAAATGACTAAGTCCTCGACGCGGTTATAGTATATGCTGAAGGCGCTGAATGAAACAGCGCCTTCAGCGTACACCATGAAGGCGCTGATGAGTTCAGCGCCTTCACAAGATATCCTGTGAACGCGCTGAACCCTTCAGCGCCTTCAACGCATTGTATGAAGGCGCTGAGGCGTTCAGCGCCATCATAGGATTATTGTGAAGGCGCTGACCGCTTCAGCGTCTTCACGCTGTCTGCCCTACGTGGCGCCGAGGTGGTAAAAGTAGGGTTAGTTTTACAAAAAAAAATTTAGTAGGATTAGTTTGCAAATTTGAGTTTTTCAGAGGGTTATTTTTAAAAAATTCCCTTAATTTATGCTTTTCCTGGTTGTTCCTTTGCATTATGGGTTATTTAATTGATGTTTGTTTGTAGGTGTTGGAGTGTAAACTCATGGCTTGTGGGGCATGCGGCCGCGCGCGTGTATATATAATATATATATATATATATATATATATATATATATATATATATATATATATATATATATATATAATTAGACTAGAATACTATCGATAGCACCAAGCTATTGGTGCTATCAAATTTTTAGTCGTTGGATGAAAAAATATGCGGTTGGGATTATAGTGGGCCCCTAGGTTTACTAGGTGGTTGGTTGAATAGTAAAAATCTTAGGGGACCACTATATATAATCCCAACCGCATATCTTTTCATCCAACGGCTGAAAACTTGATAGCACCAATTGTTTGGTGCTATCGATAGTATTCTAGCCGGACTATATATATATATATATATATATATATATATATATATATATAATATATATATATATATATATATATATATATATGGGTTAATTTATATAACTCGCTATAAAACATCGAATAGCAAATATATCATTACAAAATTCAATTTTTTTATATTTATCGCTTCAATTTAGTCTAAGTCGTTCATTATATCTTAAGTTGTGCATATATGAACAACTTTAGACTTTTGAATGGATAAATATGAAAAGTTGAACTTTGCAGGGATATATATGTTATTCAATATATTTATAGAGAGTTGTATGAAATAAAACTATATATAATTAACTAGTCTATTATATTATTAATAGCATTAAGTTATTGGCGCTATTAAGTTTTTGACTCTTGAATGAAAATAATATAATCTAAAAAATAAAAATGGTCAAAGAGATAGATCAAATGACAAAAAACTTGACAATACTAAATGCTTTGTGCTATCGATAGCATAATAGTTCGACTCATATATATATATATGGTCCGGCTACTATACTCTTATGAGTAAAATCCTTTTGTACTCATAAATTTTCATCCATTGGATGAAGAAATGCGTGGTTAGGATTATAGTAGTCTCTAGAATTTATACTATTTTTTCAACAACTTAGTAAACCCTAGGGGAACACTATCATCCTAATCGCACATTCTTTCATCCAAGGATAAAAAAGTTATGAGTATAAAGAAATTTATACTTATAAGAGTATAGTAGCCCTACGCTATATATATATATATATATAGATAATTGAACTTCTATATTTTTAAAAGTATCAAGTCATTGGTGCTTGCACGTTTTTAGTCTTTGGATGAAAAAATGTGTGGTTAGGATGATAGTGGGCCCCTTGGATTAAGTGAGTGGTTGGTAGAATAGAATGATTTAAGAGATGAAATTAGTCAAAATGGTAGATGTAATGGTAGAAAGCTTACAAGCACCAATTGCTTGGTGCTTGTACAAGCATAGTAGCCAAACTCTCTCTCTCTCTCTCTCTCTCTCTCTCTCTCTCTCTCTCTCTCTCTCTCTCTCTCTATATATATATATATATATATATATATATATATAATATATATATATATATATATGGCTAAATTACAGTTAACCCTCCTATAATATACCGCTTTTCCACTTTACCCCCCTGTCTTTAAAAGCCTATATTTTTGCCTCCTCGTAATTTCGAAATTATTTTTAGGGGGCAACGGGGTTAAAAAATAATGCAAAATGACGATAATGCCCTCACGTATGAGGAGAGAGAAAGGGGATGAGGAGAGAGAAAGGAAATGGAGAGGGGAGGGGAGAAGGGTATTTTCGGTATATTACCTAAAAATTGACGGTCAACTCACGGTCAACTGACGGCGGGGGGTAAATGCACAATTCCATAATTACGAGGGAGCAAAATGTAGGCTTCTTAAAGACAGGGGGTAAAGTGAAAAAGCGGTATATTATAGGGGAGTTTTCTATAATTTAGCCTATATATATATATATATATATATTATATATATATATAGGCTGGAAATACTATTAATAGTACTAAATTATTGGTGCTATTAAGTTCTTAACTCTTGAATTAAAAGATGTGTGGTTTAGATGATAATGAGCCGAGCCCCTTGGGTTTAATAGGTGGTTGGGAAAATAGTAAAATCTAACGGATGAAAATGAACAAAGGGGTTGATCTAAGGGTAGAAAACTTGATAACACCAATAATATGGTACTATTAATAGTATAGTAGCGGGACTATATATATATATATATATATATATATATATATATATATATATATATATATATATATATATATATATATATATACATACATACAATAGAGCTTATATACTTTTAAAAGCATATGTAAGCCCAACTATACTTGTGAATTTTTTATCGTTGAATTTGTATTGAAATTTATGCTATTATAAAGTCAACTAAAGAGAGAAAAAGAGAAAGTACAATAGCATGGATCTCAATGCAAATTCAATGGTAAAAAATTTATAAGTATAGTTGGGCTTATATTTTTGAAAATATATAAGCTCTACTTTATATATATATATATATATATATATATATATATATATATATATATATATATATATATATAAAATTGAGCTCATATGCTTGTAAAAGCACCAAGTCATTGGTGCTTGTGAGTTTTTAATCCTTAAATAAAAAAATGTGTGGTTAGGATGATAGTAGGCTCCTTGGGTTAAATGAGTGGTTGGTGGAATAAAATGATCTAAGCGATGAAATTAGTCAAAGGGGTAGATCTAACGGTAGAAAACTTACAAGCACCAATTGCTTGGTACTTGTACAAGCATATATATATATATATATATATATATATATATGAATTGAGCTCATATGCTTTTAAAAGTATCAATTTATTGGTACTTTTAGATTTTTAGCCCTTTGAATGAAGGTATATGTGGTTAGGATGATAGTGGCCCCATGAGTTTAGTGGGTGTTTGGTGGAATAGCATGATATAAGAGATAAAATTGGTCAAAAAGATAAATCTAACGGTAGAAAACTTACAAATATCAATTGCTTTATGTTTTTATAAGCATAATAGCTGGACTCTCTTTCTCTATCTCTCTATCTCTATCTCTCTCTTTATATATATATATAAAGTAGAGCTTATATACTTTCAAAAACACAAGCCTAATTATGCTTGTGAATTTTTTACCGTTGAATTTGCGTTGAGATCCGTGCTATTGTACTTTCTCTTTCTCTCTTTGTAAATTTGCAAGTATAGTTGGACTTGTATTTTTGAAAGTATATAAACTCTACTCTCTCTCTCTCTCTCTCTCTCTCTCTCTCTATATATATATATATATATATATATATATATATATATATATGAGTCCGGCTAGAATACTATCGATAGCACCAAACAATTGGTGCTATCAAGTTTTCAGCCGTTGGATGAAAAGATATGCGGTTGGGATTATAGTGGTCCCCTAAGATTTTTACTATTCAACCAACCACCTAGTAAACCCTGAGGGGACCCTATAATCCCAACCGCATATTTTTTCATCCAACGGCTAAAAACTTGATAGCACCAATGACTTGGTGCTATCGATAGTATTCTAGCCTAATTATATATATATATATATATATATATATATATATATATATATATATATATATATATATATATATATATATATATATATAGAGAGAGAGAGAGAGAGAGAGAGAGAGAGAGAGAGAGAGAGAGAGAGAGAGAGAGCGCGCTAGGCTGGAATGCTATTAGTAGCACCAAGTCATTGATGTTATTAAGTTTTTAGCTCTTGTATTAAAAGATGTGTGATTGAGATGATAGTGGCCCCTTGGGTTTAATGGGTGATCGGAAAATAGTAAAATCTAACGGATAGAATTGATCAAAGAGGTTGATTTAAGGATAGAAAATTTGATAGCACCAAATGTTTGGTGCTATCGATAGCACAGTAGCCGGACTATATATATATATATATATATATATATATATATATATATATATATATATATATATATATACATACTATCAAAAGTACCAAGTATTTGGTACTATTGATTTTTCGGCCCTTGAATGAAGGGATATGTGGTTAGGATTATAGCGGTTCTCTAATTTATTTTATTTCACCAACAACCCGCTGAACCCTAAGTGATCACTATCATTCTAACCATACATCCCTTCTTCTAAGAAACAGAAACTCAATAGTATTAAATTTTTAATATTATTGATAGTATAGTACCCTTGTTATATATATATATATATATATATATATATATATATATATATATATATATATATGAGCTTCTATATTTTTAAAAGTATCAAGTTATTGGTGCTTATAAATTTTAAGAATTTGGATAAAAAAGTGTATGGTTAGGAAGATAGCGGACCCCATGAGTTAAGTGAGTAGTTGGTAGAATAGAATGATCTAATGGATAAAATTAGTCAAAAGGATAGATCTAAGAGTAGAAAACTTACAAGCACCAATTGATTGATATTTGTAAAAATATAGTAGCTGGACTATATATATATATATATATATATATATATATATATATATATATATATATATATATATATATATATATATATATATTAAAAAATTGATATTTGTACACTCCAAAATGTTAGTATATTTTACACTCGATCCATCCTAGATTGGGGTGAACTTTACTAAGTCACATGATGTAACTAGTAAAAAAATCTCCATCCTAGAATGATTGACTTGTAAGCTTTACATTCTTTTATAGTGTATATCTAGCATTATTCTATAGAATAATGAAAATTATTACGTGTACACTTTTGAGGATGTATATTCTATATCTCACTTATTTAATGGGTAGGATGTTGCTTCACCAATGGATAAAGAAGCTATATACATTCTTTTATGGTGTATATCTAGTATTGTTCTATAGAATAATGAAAATGATTTCGTGTACACTTTTGAGGATGTATATTATATATCTCACTTATTTAATGGGTAGGATGTCGCTTCACCAATGGATGAAGAAGCTATATACATTCTTTTATGGTGTATATCTAGCATTGTTCTATAGAATAATGAAAATAATTACGTGTACACTTTTGAGGATGTATATTATATATATCACTTATTTAATGGGTAGGATGTTGCTTCACCAATGGATGAAGAAGCTATATACATTCTTTTATGGTGAATATCTAGCATTGTTCTATAGAATAATGAAAATAATTACGTGTACACTTTTGAGGATGTATATTTTATATCTCACTTATTTAATGGGTAGGATGTCGCTTCACCAATGGATGAAGAAGCTAATGAAGTCCATCTCACCCTATAATGGATAATATAGAGCAGAATGTATAGGCAGTCCTTGTCGAATCCCTATGGCCACTTAATTCTAAACTTTCCACTTATATATATACTTTAGACTTCATTTGAAATTACAGCAAAAGCATTTATGTATGATAAGAAAGTATAATAAAAAATATTTTGTTTATTTTTATAAAAGATATATGCCACATTGTGTAGATTGATAATCTGTTTATCTATAAATTCTACAGTTCTATATTGAGAAAGAGAGAAGCATATCTTTATGTCTTTTTCTTCTACTTCTTCTTGGCCTAATTATGTTAAATAAACAGCTAGCTCTCAATACCAAATGAGCCTTTAATCTTCCCTGCTGCTGGCAAAACAAACCTTTTCTTATAAAATTAACTGTCAAACCGTACATTAGATACATTAATACAAAAAAGTCATTTTATAAAAAAGTGCAAAAATGACTGTATATATATAAAAAAGAAGAAGTTAGATCTGTTCTAGTTTATGAATAAAATTGTAATATATGAAAAAGTTTAACGACTAAAGTGTTACAATATTGGAATAGCATCAAGAATATCCATATATTTTTTTAGAAAACGCACTCCATGCCATTTAGGATGTACATCTTACACCTCACTTATTTCAGTATATAATAAATTTTACTAATCATTTCGAAATGACTAGTGAAGGAAGTTTCACGTGTATGAATAGCATTGCTCGTATTCTTTTTCGGATGAATGCTTCGGTACACCCCAAATGAGATGTAAGATGCATATTCTATTCATTCAAGGATGAATTTTTTTTTTTTTTTTTATCAATCGTCCCTAGTGCAAGTGGCAAAGGGCTTGGTGGTTGATACCCGAGACCCGAGTTCGAAGCCTAGTTGCTTCACATTTCCAGCTAAGTTTATTTAAAAAATAAACGAAGCGCTAGCATGCTACATTTCTCTCAAAAAAAAAAAGGATGAAATTTTTTTCACTAGTCACGTCAAAATGACTAATAAAATTTATCTCACTCTAAAATAAATAAAGTGTAAAATATACACTCTATTTGGGCTGTACAAAAAGTATATTTTTTTTTCCCCTTCTATATATTTGGTAAAAATGACTAGAGAACCCTTCAACTACAGCCCAATGTGAAGCTAATTGATTATTTTAACTTCTAATTTCTTTATTTAAGTTATTATAGTTCTTTAAGATAAATTTTTTCTTAAATTTAATAGCTCAATTAGCTACTGTTAGTTAATTAATCTAATTTTATTTGCTACAAAGTGATTAAAACTATTAAATTTGATATAATTATCAAAACAGAAGTAATAAAATCTTCAAATTTAGCAAAAATTACTTGATTTCGAAAAGCAGAAGTTAATTTAGGGCTGAGAAAGTTAATTAATTTAGAAAGTCCTACAATTGAGTGTCTCCATACATTCTTACCTATATATAAATTTCATATTCTTTTCACCCAATGGCAAATTTTCTAAATATTTAAATATAAAAATATAAATTATATATATATTTTTTGAAATATACAAATAATATTTTGGCTAAATTACAGAAAACCCCCCTCTAATATCCCGCTTTTCCACTTTACCCCCCTGTCATTTAAAAGTCGACAATCTGCCCCCTCGTAATTTCAGAAATGTCTTTAGGGGGCAACACCATTAACGGATGGGGTAAAATGACCATTATGCCCTCATCTTTTTTTTTTTTTTTTTTTTTTTTTTCTATTCCGAAGTTTTTCTTTTTTTTTTCTTTTTTTTTATGGATATTTTTCAAGGGTATTTTGGGTATATGAAATTATATTTTCAAAAAAATTGACGGTCAACTGACGGCGGGGGGTTATTGCACAATTCGGTAATTACGAGGGGGCAGATTGTCGACTTTTAAATGACAGAGGAGTAAAGTAGAAAAGCGAGATATTAGAGGGAGGTTTTCTGTAATTTAGCCAAATATTTTTCATATTTTGGATTGCAGCTAAAGAAAGGGATCTCAATTATGAAGTGTCATCTTTCCGTGCCTTGGTAGAGTTTGTTTGAGGAAAAAGAACTGTTGCAGCACAAATTGATGGCTCAGCTTATAACAATTTAAGAATTAGGACATGACACTTCAACTTAAAAGGCCAATATATTGTGGCAATTATATTGAAGATCCATTTTTTGAGTCGTACGTTTTCTAAACTATGTAAGCAATCGATCAAGTGGTAACTATGGCCCTCATGAAGAAAAAAAAAAAAAAAAGAAGCAAGATTACAGTACAGTGCTTTTAGGAGGATTTAAATAAAATAATTAGCATTTGTTAAAAGGAAAATTGCTCTACAAGAAATTAAAGGCACTTTTGTAGAACATCCAGCCACAAGTTGAGGGCCATGTAATGCTACTGGGCGAAAAGGTTGCCTAGCTAACAATATTTTCTATAGCAACTAAAACAGAAAATTTTTCTCATCCTGCTTAGGACCCAAAAGATACGACTCTCTGTAAACATATCGAATAGCAGATATATTCTTACAAAGTTTAACTTTTTATATTTATCCTTTCAAAAATTCAACGTTATTCATATATATCTCTACCGTCTATCTCTGTTAGAAAAATCTAGTTAACCATATGTTAACTACTTAATCTTAGTTAGTTAGTTAGTGAGCTAAATTTATTTTTTTATCCTTTCAGATATTTTTTACTATTTTAACAGTTGAAATTTTTGGAGGAACATTTTTGAAAGTTTAACTTTTCATATTTATTCTTTCAAAAATTCAATGTTATTCATATATATATCTCTACCGTCTATCTCTGTTAGAAAAATATAGTTAACCATATGTTAAATACTTAATTTTAGTTAGTTAGTTAGTGAGATAAATTTATCTTTTTACCCTTTCAGATATTTTTGTACTATTTTAACAGTTGAAATTTTTGGAGGAACATTTTTTTTATTATTATTATTATTATTATTATTATTTTTTTTTTGAGAGAAAGGTAGCATGCTACCCGCTTCGTTTATCTTTTAAATAAACTTGTTTGGAGGAACATTTTTGAAAGGATAAAACTGTCATTTCATATATAGTCGGTTAAAAAATAAATAATGAAGTAACGGTAATAAACCGGAGGGATATATATATATATATGAATAACTTAGGATTTTTGAAAAAATAAATATGAAAATTTAAACTTTATAGAGATATATCTGCTATTCGATATGTTTACGGAAGACGTATGTAATTAACTTTATATATATATATATATATATATATATATATATATATATATATATATATATATATATATATATATATATATAGAATGTGATATTCCTTAAGGAAACAAACAAAATATTTTGTGTAATATTTTTTTTTTTTGGCCTTTTTGCATATAAAAAAATTTACTGATTTTGCGATTTTGCAAAATTAGACTACTTTTTTAGATTTTGCATATTTAGGCCAAATTATTATAAATGTGACTAAATTGGTCATCTTTCAAAATACATATGGATCATTTTGAGTTAGTCATATAATCTTTCAAAAATTTGAATTTATTATTCTATTTTTTAATTTATTCGATTTGAGTCGGTCACTTAATAATATTTTGACTTTAAAACATGAATATATTGTTTATCTTTACAAATTTAGTTTGTATATTTTATGTAATTTTTATAACTATAAATTCATTAAAATAAATAATTAACTTGAGTTTTGAATTCAAAATATTTTTGACTGACTCAAATCAAACAAATTAAAAAATTAGATGGTAAAATCAAAAATTTAAAAGTTTAGATATTTGATTCAAAATGTTTTATAGTTGAGATTGGTTCTGTCGTTTTTATTTAAAATGTGTGCATTATTTTTTTTAAAAAGTACAATTGGTTTTTGAGTCGCGAGAAATTTTTTTTTTTAGAAATAATTTTATAAATTTTTATAATTATAAAAATAGTCTTCTAAATTTTTTTTTTTTACAAAAATAGTCTTAAGCGGTAAATGGTTCATCGCTTTTAAATGCGGTGAACCATTCATCGCATTCATAAGTTTTCAGAAAATTTTAAGTATTATGAAAGCAGTAAATGGTTCACCGCCTTTAAAAACGGTGAATGGAGCTTGTAAAAGCGGTTAATTGAAATGTACGAAAAATGTTGTAATTGAAATATATGAAAATTGTATTGATGATTTTTTTTATATAAAACTTAGTTGCTAGCGGTAGAAAAACCATGAAAGCGGTGAATGATTTACCGCTTTTATGAGACTATAATAAATTTTGTGAATGCGGTGAATCATTCACCGCTTTTCAAGAAAGCGGTGAATATAGTTCACCGCATTTAGGTTCCATGACCCCTTGAAGCCTATTTTTACAAAAAAAAATTTTAGAGAACTATTTTTATAAAAACGATTGTTGATAGAATTAGATCTGTAAATAACCCCGCGAGAAACCTCACCTAACACAAAAGTAAAAAAAAAAAAAATAAAATAAACAAAAAAAATAGTGCAACACACTAAAAATTTTTAATATACTTTCAAATTTTGTAATATTCTGTCAAATAGAATAATATGTTTTCAAATGTTACAACATTTTTTTTTCTAATATATATATAATTATGAATTGAAGGGACCAACCATAGAATTACGGAGCATACCTCAAACATAGCACACGAGCGCAGTATAAAATCTTTCGTAGATGAAAATAGACAAGGACGATTATAAAATATAAGTACGAGAATAACAAAATAATAAAACGAACAAAAGAACACAAAAAATATAGGATTTACGTGGTTCGGCCAAAGGTGCGTCAACAAACGTTCATTGGCAAGATCACCTCAATACATTTCTCGATTAATCCACGGCATAATAGTACAATGAGTAAGATTAGATTACAAAAAACTCTTTTCAGGAATTCTTCACGTTTTTCTCTCAATTAGAGTGTCTATAATGAAACTCTTATTTGGGAAACTTCGGAAAACTTCCAACAATAAGATTATAATATCAAATAAGAAAAAGATGAATTACAAAAGTTTAATAACCCCAAAACCCTAATTTTAGTAGGAAATGCTCATCGATGTCCATTCGAATCTCCGATTTACTTCTAATCGTTGATCTCCTCTTAAGAATTTTCTTTAAAGTGTGTTGAGATCATAATATTCGCCATTTAAGGAAGCGACACGTGGCGTGTATCGCGGCTGAAAGCATCAGCCAATGAAGGGATGGGTCAGGCGAAAAAGGATCCGTGCCCTGATCCAGATCAATCTTAACAGCGTACGAGCGCAGGCCGCGATGCATGCCATCGGTTGAAGATATCAGCCAATAAAAGAAGTAGCCGACGAGCGGGAGTTAAATAAAGAATGATTTGCGTTTCGATTGGGCTCAGTCTCAATCATGCGTAACACGCGACACGCGTGATTTATATCAGCCAATAGGATAATCAGCCGAAATCGGAAAACGATTGTTGCACAAAGAATCGATGTCGACTGGAGGCGGGTACTAGACCGCCTCAGCCGAGCGATGAAGGGGGCGAGATCAGAGCCAACTTTGGGCCACTCGAGCCAAAGAAGGAAAGGTTCTGGAAAAAAAAAAGAGAGATTTGGGTGCGAATCCCGCAACTAACCCAGAACGGTAAGCAGCGGTCAAAACTGGAAAGTGCTGAGAATCACGCTCTGGCGCGATGACTAAGAGGTTGAACTTGGACGGAAATCGACGACTGTCCGATTTGAGGGATATTTGACTCAAAAGGAAGTAGTTGCTGAATATCCGATAACTTTTTCTAAAGTATGTCGATGATTTCAAATCGGTGTCTAATAACGTGGTCTGGAAAGTGTATAAATACCCAAACCATCTAAGGAAAAGGGGTCCGACAATCTCGCAAGCTCGAGACCACCCCCCGCTTGTCATATCTTTACTGCTTTCCTAGGAGTAGATTAACTTAACCTTTTCATACCAGCATTTACCACTTTTCTTAGTAGTAGATTACTTATTAATTTTTATTCCTTTCCTCCTCCTTGTATCTTCTTTCTCTATTCAATATAATTCCTAATCGGCTGCTTAGCCGTGTCCAATTATTGTCTCTTTTATCCGGTTCGACTACTCTAAGTCGAACCCAACCTCTCTCTCTGTCTCCACATCCCGTCTTCAGCTACTTTAAAACGAACGGTCGGGAGAGTTACCAAAGAAGAACCCGGCCGAGCGGATCCTTCATCGGCTCGATCGCTTGATCCTTGGCACGCTGCGCATTCACATCAAGAGGGTCATTGAATACCCCGGGGCCGATCCCTAACCACTATTTTCGGCCCCAACAACTTTACTGGCACACCCGATGGGACCCTCAGGTAAATTTTACCTTGATCCTACCGGTACAATATGTACAATACTAAAGGGCAATAGAACCAATGGTTGGTCGGCATTACCAGAGCCGACCATGTCGCAATTATTCGGGCGAGTGACCCGAATGATAGAAAACAGTGAGAGGACCCGAAAGTCCCTCGAAAGAAATAGCCAGGCACAGGATATCCGATTGGATGCGAAAATTATGGCTCGATTTGGGCAGATGATGGCCCATGAAGAGCCATACAGTGGAGAGTATGTTTCCACAGCACCCTAGCAATTGCTGATGCAATTACCCTCGATGACGACGACAATACCGACTGGGCAACCCCAGGGAGTTGCACCATTGGCGGCGACTTATCAAGCGGCGCAGCCACTGGGGGCAGGACAGCCGCAGTGGAACCCGTACCAGACGGGGCTGTGGCCGATGTGGCAGTACATCGATCAACAATCAAACGCCTACTGGGGGGTTACTCTGCCTCCCCCACCGTCGTTCATCCAGTTCCAGGCTGGGGGCAAGAATGATAAACATGTCCCTCCGCAGGGACCACCCCAGTATCAGACTGGCTATTACGGTCCGGTTCAGTATCATGCTGGCTATTACGGGCCACTACCGTCTTCAGTATAGCCGATGACTGAGGTACCTCAGGCCGAGTCCGCCATAGCGGCTGCGGGCAGAAATGCCGAGCAGGTCCTTCCACAGGGACCACCTCAGCATCAAACCGGCTATTACGGGCCGTCATCTTTGTTAGCGCAACCGTAGGGAACTAGGCGACCCACGACACTTTCCCAGATGGATCACCCGCTGGGGGCAGGGCAGCCGCAAACGGCTCCTATCCCAGTGCAAGATAGGCCGATGAGTCCGAGCATCGGCCACCAACAGGGAACCCGTGGGGGTACACCCGCTCCATCCGCCCAGCTGGTTTCTCAACCTCAGGCGGGGGGCAGCAAAAGCAATGGACAAGTCTCGTATCAGAGATTTGCCCAGAATCAGAATGGCCAACCTGAGACGTCCTCAGCGAGCTTGATACTAACGGCTCCTAACACTTCTCGTGGCACTCCTCGCACTGTGGCGGTCGATGCGGTCCACAAGATGGGATCGATCCACAATCTCGCGATAGGTCGCGATGTTCAGTAGCTGGACCTTCGAATAGATATTGGGTCGAAGGCCCCGCTCGAAACACTGTGCCTTGTCCCACTCGCCGCGCACAACAGAGGGGAGGCAGTTGACGATACGGGAGAATTCATACTCGTACTCCTGCACTGTACGACTCCCCTGCCTGAGGTTCTTGAAATCTTCCTCCATATGTTGTTTGGCACAATCGGGGAAGTAAGTAATAAAAAGGAGCTCCCGGAACTCCTTCCAAGTCGGTGTAGGTAAGGCCGCATCGGCGCGCCTCTCAAGCACCGCCTTCCACCAGCGGTGTACCATTTTGTCGAGGAGGGGAACTGCTAACATAACCCGGTCCCGCTCCGGCACCCGCAAGTTCCCAAACAACTTCTCCATGGAGTCGACCCATGACTCCACTATCATCGGGTCTGAACCCTCACCGCTGAAAGTAGGCGGGTGAAACTTCTGAAAGTTGGCAAGGCTCTCCATCACCCTGTCTTGCTCCGCCTTCTGGGCCGCGTACTCGGCATTAGATGCAACCGAGTCGGCCCGCCGGGCCATCTCCCTCGTGACCCCGATCGATGGTGCAGGGCGCACCGACATAGTCTCGGCCGCCACCGCCACTCCCTTCGTTGTCGCCCCCAAGTGTGGCGATGATGTGCGCTCGTGCGCCGTCTGTGCAGCCTCAGCTTGCTGCGCCATCATCTCCTGGAGCCTATCAATCTGCTCCGCCTGACGCCTCGATGCATCCTCTTGGCGCCGGAAAGCCTCCTTCTATTGGCGGGAAGCCTCATCCTGTCGGCGAGAGGCCTCCGCCTGCTGCTAGACTATGCCAATAAGCGCGGCCACCTACTCCCGCAGCTCCTGCACCTCATTCTACCCAGAGCCCTCTCTCGGCTCGAGTCGTGTCAAGCGCGTATTCCTGCGTGGTGCCATTGCTATTGCACACCACAATAAAAATATTTGTCCAAATTTAATAATTCGGACAAGTGCATAATTAAATGCCAAACAAAAGATTCGTCGACCCAATCATGCAAAAATAAATGAGGGCAGTCTCTTTCACCTCCAACATTATGTTGTCGGCCGCCAACGTAATCGTTAGAAGAATGAAAGCTTATTATCCTTGATCAGTTCCAACATCCTTTTTGGGAACAACAATAAGCAATCAAATACTTTCGCCCAAAGATCTACACACTCTCACGCCTCTAATCCCTAGGGTCTCCCTAAGGTTTGCTAGTCGCTCAGATCCACTCCTAGGCTCTGACACTAAATTAATCTGTCATGCCCCGAGGTCGCCTATTTGGATAGTTCGGATACGCCAACATACCCGCCAATCTGGCATGACCTCTCTATACCCGTCAATAGCCGATTTTCGATCCTGGTTTTGCCTCTTATTATCGTTCGGCCGAAACAGTTTGATATTTTACACTCAACTGGAGTCGGTCTTAGTTAAGACACGAGCACCTTTTTATCGACTATTTTTTCTGTTGGCTGGTATCCTTAGCCGATGATTTGTGCCACCTGTTGCTTCCTAAATTGACCACAGTGCGTTCCATGTGACAACATTTTTGATCTCAACACTCTCTAAACTTTCTTTTAATTTTCTCTACTTTTTCTCTCTCAACCCAAACAGAATATCAATCAAAAAATTAAAAATGTGAAAATAGATATTTTTTTTCGTGCCAACAAAGGAAAAAAAAAAAAAAAACGCAAAGAATTATAATTTTTAACGTATGGATCTAGCAGTTGCGAATCATCATGTCCAATATATATGGTAGAGACGGAAAATAGTGGACCGGGTCCAGGATTGCGGGACGAAGGCCAGGTCGGGCCGGGCCGAAGCCCGGTCGAAGATTGCCCCGTTAAAATTGAACCCGCCGGGGCCAAACCGGAACCGGGCCATAGCCCATCAAACCCTGATTCGATCCTCATCATCTCTCTCTCTCTTTCTCTCTCAAACCCTAACCGCCCCTTAAACCCGCTCTGCTCTACCTCCCCTCTCTCCATCTCCGCTCGTCTCCTCCCCCGACGCCGCCGCCGCCGCCACACTGTGACGACGCCGACTCCGCCGCAGCCACCCTGTGCCTAGGCCGAGACCGACGCCGACGCCACCTCCAAGCTAGGGTTTGGAGATGCGTCTCCGACGAGTAATGGCGATCTAGGTTTCCCATGATTGGCTCCAAGGAGCGGAGCATAGAGCGATGGCGTTATCTAGGGTTTTGAGGAGCATTGCTCGACCTTTGGCCGCTTCTCTCTCTCCACTTCCCTCCCTCTCACTCTTGAATAAGGCTTCGTCTCCCCCTCTTCCTGCATTTGATCTAGTAAGAGGAGGATTTGCCCCGACATTTGGGAAGGTTTTGTGTACGTCGAGGTTTTGTTCTACAGCAACGATCGGCGCCTCCTTCGGTAGCTTAACTGATACAAGGTTCCCGAAGAGAAGGCCCGGGACGAAGCCTCGGAGGAAGAGGGCGAGCCTCAAACCCCCAGGTTTCGATCTATTCAACAAATCTTGTTAATGGATCTTCCTTTTTTGCATGCTGTTGTTGTGAATGATCAAGTGTTGGTTTGGAAGACTAAATTTGGTACCGATTCTGTACGGCTTTGATGTTAGATTTATCTGTTAAGTCGCTTTATTTAGAGAAAATATAGAGGAATTAGCAAAAAAGATGAAGAAAGAGACTTTTCGGATCACATTTGCTTAGAAAGGGTGAATTGTGGGTTGGATTGGAGGGGCAAACAGTTCCAGCTGACATGTAAATGTTGTTAATAATGTGCGCAGATATATAATGTTTGGAATAACAGTTTTGGTAACATGCCATGGTCAAATTCGAATGAAAAGAAAAAAGATTAGGTTTTGGACTTTGCATAATTTTCTATAATTGTCTATGTTGATGGTTTTTCTGCGATATAAAAATGAAAATTTTGACGAATCATTAAACACTTTGTGTATTTTTAAATAATCGTCTATCTTGTTGATTTTACAGTGGCATAATAAATGAAAATTTTGATGAATTATTAAGCATTGGAACTATGGCCCTACGCCTTCACCTTGCTTAGCACCAGCAGTGCTACTGGTTCTGGCTTTACCTTTAACTGTGCAACTGGCCAACAGCCTACTTTTATGTTATTTTCTGCTTTCACCTTGCTTATGCTATTTTTAAGGTGTTGACGGCTTGAAAAATGAGGTGGTCAGCATTGGTTGTTGTTTTAGCTTGATACGTCGATGCCTATGGATATGTCGCAAAATGACTTCACAGTTCAAAAATGTTATTTGAGTGCTACTGTATTTTTAATCATTAATTTTAGATAAAAATGTATTGAACATAACTCAACTATAAAAGTGTATATGACATGCCTCAACTATCATCCATTTTGATCTAATTACCTAACCTTTAAAAATACGTATTTTGTTGCCTAACTTTTTAATTTATTTGACTTGAGTTAACTAATGATTCTTTAACTTCAAAATTTGAATGCGTCGTTTATCTTTACAAGTCTAATAAATATATTCTGTGCAATTTATGCGACAATAAATTTATTAAAGTAAGCAATTAGCTTAAATTTTGTATTGGAAGAGCCATCAAATGACTTAAATCAAACAAATTCAAAAATTGGATACTAAAATCAAAATTTTGAAAGCTTGAGTAGTTAAATCAAAATGGTCTATAGTTTAGATAAGTTCTATTCATTTTTGCCTTAATTTTATATTGTTCTCGTGAACAATCCTAGTACTTCATCAATATAGCCTCCCGTTTAGGTTTATACAATGAAGCCCATTGTATTAGTTTAGGCATTATATCCATGTTATAAGCAAATATTTGACTGAACCAAATTTTTTACTGCTTATTTGTGTTATATTCATATTTACAGTGGATTTCCACTATACTTTTTATTTTTATTTTTTTCCCTTTCTTTTGTGTATCTGCTTCTGTGTGTTAGAGTTTTCGTTGATGAGTTACATTTATTAGCTCCATTCATGTTATTCTTCCTGCTTTGATCGTCAATTCTACATTTTGGATCTTAGATCCAAAAATTGACATTTCTTTTGGCAGATTGATTTTATAAGCATTGCTTTCCTCATATAAATAGGTCCTTATGCGTGGGTCCAATATGTGCCTGGAGAGCAAATACCTAGAAGTCGGCCTAACGAAGGAAGTATCAAGGCCAGGGGAAGGAACAGAAAGAAGCGCATCAAGCAGAGGAAAGCATTTATACTGGTATGGTTTCTTGTCAAATATTGTTATTTCAAATAGCAATTTCTTTCTTTTTGTTCCCCCCCAAGATGGGAAGTTTTAGTTTGTATTGTTATAGGATCGCTCATATAGATTCTGTTAATTATTTCTTGTTTCTTGTTTGGCTAATTCATTCTTCATTATTTCATAAATGATTTATCAAAAGATGATCTTTGAGTACTTTGGAACTCTGATTATTCAAGTTGTTCACTCTTGTGTGTTAACCTCAATTCGTTTTTTTATGAAGTTAAACATGATGGTTTTGGACTTTCTTTCAGATTTTTAGATTGCTGTGCTATAAACTGCTAGGAAGCTGTTAAAGTCATGTCTTGTACGAGCTACAGCTTGGAAAGTTAATTAGAAGAGTGTAATTTATTTATGTTGGATAACTCAAATTAATCTAACCTGTACTGAAAGCAAATTTTGGCCTGGTAGCATTTTCGGCATGTTTTGATTCAAAATTTCCCTTTGTTTATTCTCAGAGGACTATTTTTTGTTTCGAGTACTACTTAGCTGCCACTTTACGGAGATAGGGTTGAAGAGTAGTGTTTTATACCTTTTGTGTTTTTTGTATTATTAGTTGTCTACATAGGTCTAAAGTGCTTTGTTAAGATGGTGAAATGTTTGGTTTAATGTAGAAAGTTGATACTTCTGATATAATTATTCAGCTCCATTCTAGAGACTGCAACGGCTTTACATTTCAAGATAGTTGTTTTCATTGGTAAATACCTTTTCTGCCTGGTATTTTTCAGCTGTTTTGATTTCAATTCTCATGAACATGCGCATGTTGGCTTCATTTCTGGTGCTAAAATAATCTGAGATTATGTCTTTTGATTTTATCTAATTTCAATCCTTATGACATTTGATTTGTGGCCATTTTGGTAGGAAGCTTGCTTGAATACCAATGATAAGATGGAATCAGAAAAGTGGAGACATACTTTGTAAATAAGGATTCCTGCGTTATTATTAATTTGTTTACAGTTTAGATCATGTTCAATTAGAAGGCAACAATTAAGAAGAGAGAGAAGATATTCTATGAGTTTTGCCGTGACAGTTCATACCTCTTCCTTGGATAAATTTTGATTCGTTGCTTTGATAAATCTGTAGTCCTGTATATTTATTTCTTTTGTCTTTTGTTTAGTTTATTAAGATTAAAGCTATAGTTCTCTTTGAAGTATCAGTAGTACCATTTTTCAGTAATATGAGTTAAGATGTGAGTGCCATGTACTTTTGTCTTTAGTTTGGTAGCCTTGAAACAGAAAGAGTTATCCATTTTTTGAACTTTTAAGTTGTCAGTAGGTAATAATTTCATAGTGTTTTTCGGAATGCTTCATTCCCTTGATCAGAGCTGAAACTTTTCTCCAGTTAGATTAGTCATGTTATTGCTGAAAAAATTTAAAATTCGTATTCCTTGTATTTACAATCTCTATTACTGATGGAATAGTTAAGTCTAAATCACTTAATTTTTGTTTCCTTTTAAACCAATCTAATGATCTCCTTGGGGTTTGTGTATCAATAGTCTGAGAAGAAGAAACGCAAAGCTCAATTAGCGGAGGCTCAAAAGAGAAAGGAAATGAAGAGGATAGAGAGGAAGATGGCTGCAGTGGCAAGAGAAAAAGCTTGGGCAGAAAGGTTGATAGAACTGCAACAGCTTGAGGAGGCAAAGAAGGCGGCAGTGGCTTAGCTTAATTGTCATGGATGGTATTGAGACCACCCCTTTTGAAAAGCTACTACTATCATCATATCTTGGTCTGCAACAAACAACAAATGAATCTGTCATTACTGTGGCACTGCATTCCACTTAAACTTTTGGCGTGTGTGTGTGTGTGTGGCACAAATGATAGTAGAGTTGAGCTAGATTCTTCTTCTTCACCACATCCCTCGCCCCCACAAGCCCCCATCTCTCCCTCTTTTCTTTCCTGTTTTTTCTTTGGGGATAAAACTAGATAATCAAGCTTGATAGCTTTTGGAAGCAATGTTTTTTTCTTGTTTTCCTCTTTCTTTTCCTTTGGGTTGGGGGGAAGGCGGGGTGCTTCCACTCTTTCAAGCTTCAGATGTGTCTCAAGATCCTTGATATTATTCACATGGTCGTACATACTAACAGCAACTCACATCTGCTTTCAAAGGCATTCCCAACTCTCTCTCTCTCGCTCTCTCTGGCATTGAATGAAAATTTTCATCTCTTTCAAGCCTCAGATGTGTCGCTTATGTAGTTGACTCCTCTTTTCATATGTAGAAGGGCATCGTATGTCAAGGGAGTAGTATCGCAGATCACATGAAACTTTAATGGGTTTTTCTTTTCAACTATAATAGGTTCAGCTTTCCTATCCCTCCATTGAAATATCCCAATATTTAGCTGCATTTTTTTAGTTATCCCGACTCAAACTAGTTAACTAGGAAATCAGTACAACTCTTTTTGTTTGTTGTTTTTAAGAGAGATATCTGCTCTTCTCACTTAATCTCAACTTCTGTAACAATTTACCTTTTTCTTTCTGCAGCCTTGACAGAGCTTTTGGATGCTGTTTCTCTGGGTGTAGATGTCAAGAACCGAAATGCGGCACAACACATTTCCTGGCCAGGATACTTGGATTCATGCTGCCATGCGCATGTTTCTATTTCAGAATAATGAGAAATTTTTTTATACTCTTTTGTTGTGTGCTTTCCAGTAAAAAATCTGATATTTCCTCTAATGTAATCCATAATATTCAGAGTTTCTCTGGAAAATATTGCTGCAAATTAAATGCCTTCTTTATTTTCTTTGATGATGGAAATGTCGGAGTAACAATATGATAAGGTACACAAATGTGGACCACCTCACCAATAATGACTTGTTCTACTCATGCAAGTGTTATTCTGTCCAATGAATTTTGATATTATGCTTCAGCTTTTGTTTCCAAGGGAAGAACAATTTTCACAGCAATAAATGAATTTTCAGTTTTTGATAAAAAAAAAAGACAGCTAATTCAGATACCAAAATGATTTTCTTGCCATGCTGTTTCAGTAAAGCAAACTTAGAGAAGCTTTTCCATCAGAAGGAATCTGACTGACTACTTTTGTTGCTGAAGCAGAAGCATCTTATGGGCTTTTTCATTTTCATATCCAATGCTGCTGCTGCGTTAAGACTAAAGAAGCACTAAACAGGCTCAATAAACCAATCATCAGATCATCCTGGGATAACACTAGTAGGTGCCCAAGGGAGCTTCAATATTATGGATTAAACCAAACTTAAAAAGAGAAAATTAAATTCCATCTAATTGTCAAACTTCTTTAAATAACTAAATGCTATTTAGTTTATTCTAATCCAACATATTTTAATGTATCAAAAACAATATGTCACATTTATAAAAAAAATACAATCAATAGAGTCTTTATCTGCAACCTACGTTTATTAACACTGTTTCAGCCTTTGGCAGACATCTTACAGAAACAATAGCAATACACAAATAATTGTGCCAAGTAATGTACTTGTTGCAGGACTCAATACACAAATTACAATTCTTCATTTCACCTCCTATAATCTTTTTTTTTTGGCTGTTTCCTTGAATGATACTGTGTCTTGTTATATAGCTGATTGATTGAAAGAAGGCATGGGATTATTGTGCAAGAAATGCTTGAAGAGAATTAGGGCTTGCCGCGGTCGGTGGAGGGGAACTTCATGCCCTGCTCCTCGGACTGTCACATATGTCAGCCCTTTGTAGACTTGGCTCCATCCACCCACCTAGTACAATAGAAAAAAAAAAAAAAAAAAAAAAAAAAAAAAACATCCAGGTCACATTTTATGCGTTAGATGGATAAGTCGATAGCTATATTAATAGTGGCTACTTTATTTGACAGATTTATCTGATAGAAAATAATTTATCTTTTGCAATGTATACAGATGATAGAATAAGATGAATTTGAGATGATAATATAAATCGACATTTGGGACTGATGTACTATTATGTAATCCGGAAGATACATCTGATCAAAACGAGTTCAAAAATATTTTTAATAGTTCACTGACAAATTTAGAGAGAGAGAGAGAGAGAGAGAGAGAGATCTTTCTTTTTTTTTTTTGAGATTTGTAAGTATCATGCAAAATTATGTATTTACTTATATAACTAGAAAATCTGAAAATATATATATATATATATATATATATATATATATATATATATATATATATATATATATATATATATATTTATGTATGACCAATTCTTGTGAAAATACTCATATCTTAAGTTTGAGAGTCATCAAGTTGATGGAGAGAAGTCTGCCATAAATCCAAAATGTCATTTATTGAAGAACACTTCAGAAAAAAAAAAAAGAAAAAAAAAAAAAAAGAGTTTTTAGATGGTAACCAGTAGCTATATTGTTATAAATATAAACCAGTCACCTCTATTTTAATATTAAATCACATCCATCCACTTATATAAATAAATGATTGAGAGTTAAATGTGTTGTATTGGAGCACCCGTAAAAGAAAACTCGGATTTTATGGGGTATATATATGTAACAAAGTGGATTCTAGAAGAATCTATGTAGAAACTTAAGTTTTTTTCTGGGACAAATGCAGGGAAAGTTCTTCCTTTTTTCATTAGAGAGAGGGAGATCGAGAGAGAGAGAGAGGATTAATTTTGGACTCACATTTGCATTGTCATCATACCAAGGATACCAGCTGATGAGAGTTGAGAAATTCAGAGCATCAAGTGAATATCTGGTAGCTGTTAGAGGGACTACTGAATCTGTGTCTCCACTGCAAAATATCAAGAACATAACAAAGAGTGCTCATTGCAGTTTATTAGAGTAACAAGCACAGCTCTTCG
The DNA here is from genome assembly GCA_029168755.2 of Tillandsia fasciculata. Classification (NCBI taxonomy): domain Eukaryota; kingdom Viridiplantae; phylum Streptophyta; class Magnoliopsida; order Poales; family Bromeliaceae; genus Tillandsia; species Tillandsia fasciculata. Next base: position 4,741,822 of record CM054950.1, read on the forward strand.
CGGCACGAGCTCTATAGAATTCGAAAAAACAGTAGGTAGGAACAAGGATTCATATTAACATGTATATTTGTCTCAAGAAATTTAAAAGTTTGTTTGTTGTGGGACAATCGCAATCAGTGCAGTTCATTCCAATTAGACTTAGAGTCAATTTGATATTTCCATACATGTTTTTCCATCCTGGTAAACAAAAGTGTCAAATTAGTTCTAATAGTTGAAATATTAACAGATAACCAAGTATTCTACAGGGAAGAAGGATTGGATTGTGATCTTTCAATTTTTCTTTCTTCCAGTCAAAAACGACACCATCGTGTAATGGATGACCTTATCCCATGATGCAGTGACCCAACCACACACAGTTCTATTGATAAAGATCCAACAACCAACTTTCTGCTGCACAGAATCATTGGCACCCATAAAATTATACAACTATTTCTGAAATTCGAAACATAGGATAATGAAATGGTTGATGTCGGATCGTTGGCGCTAACCATTAATTCCAAAAGCTCGAGCTGTTAGAAATACGCAACCAATTCACTTAAAGCGTACAGACACAGCGCCCACGGGTCTCGACCGGACTCAACCCGCCTGGACGTTGGGTCTATTGTTGGGCCTTTTGCCGTTAGGTCTATTGTGGACCGCAGCCCCACTCAACTTATTGGGCTCACCCAACTCAACTTATTAGTCGTCTAGGACTATTGTCACGGGCAGGAGTTGGACCTATTTTTAATCCATAAATAAATAGCCAACAGTTGAAAGTGAAATACGAAGATTCCGGACTGAATGGTTTTGGAGAATTAACAGATTTCATCATAGTTATCGAGTAAAAAGGTCCAATGCAAATTTTATGACTTTCTCAGTCAGTTTTTTGTAATATATTTTGGTTTCTTACTGAACTTTTATGATGTGTTAGCATCATGCTCAAATAGACTGCTCAAGAAGCATTCAAATGAGAATTACTTTCCCCCAAGCAAAAAGATCATCCAACTTTAAGACCACCTCCAACAAACACACCAGAAAGACAAGCATACCTGAAAACTCCAATATATGGCAAAGAAAACAGAAAAAAAAAAAGAAAGAACACTAGATTTCAAGAAAAATGAAAAAGAAACATACCTGAAAACCCATACTCTCAGTCCAGCTGCAATAAGTTCTCGGTAGATCGGAAGCATTGATCTTGGCGAATCCGCCCAATATACACCGACAATGTCGCTGCAATAATAATAATGCGACAAATCGGTAAGTTTCAGATTATTGACATAACTAACACATTGTGCAAAAAGACACATCTGTTTATTCATAATTTTTCGATCGAAGAATTTAAGAGTCATAGGTGTAACCTGCAAGTGTCCCAAGGATAAGGTATCCCTGTGAGATTTGCATGGAGAGCTTTCTGAACATCCGGATGGTTGTAGTACAGTCTGGAGTATTTTTCAGTGCAGGGATCATAACCTCTGGTCATCCAGGGCTGAATTCGAATGAAATGTTTATAAGATAAAGATAAAAATTATACAGAAAGTGACCTTTAAGATGTTCACTTTCACAACTTAAAATTATCGAGTCAATATATCGAGATTGAAATCGGATATCAGCATATGCATTAAAGGAGATAAAAGCATAAGCTCCAATTGAAACCTTCCATTTCTTTCTGCAGCAACAAGGGTGCCGGAAAAAAAAAAAAAAAAAAAACTTTCGCACGCGTTTTCGTGCACGTTGACCTAGCTTTCGGAAGAACTTGTACACTTGAAAAGGCAGTGACTTTTAGAAACCAGCTTTGAACGAACAAATTGGCGCTTTGGCTATAGCAGGAAACTGGACTGCATTTTTTAAAAGCAAAAACTTCAAATTAAAACTTCTACTTTCGGTACAACAAAAAGTTGGGCCAAACCAAACAAAAGCCCTTAATGGGTTGATCGACCTACATATCTTGCTTTTACCACGATTTTACAATAGTTCTAACTTTGAATAACCTCTTTTAATTTTAGAATCATTTTGATGGATACAAAGGAAAAAAAAAATTCTAGTTAAAGAGCTCATACTGTTCTTCAAGTATCATGTTCATTAATCTCCTCAAGTTTATCATATGAATACCAACTACACTTAATGTATCTATCTGTTAATAGTAATTTTTGTGCTGATGTTTAAAAGAGAGAAATAAAATGGCGAAGAGATCTCACATAGCGACCCCCTAAATTGCGCTTGAGAGTTGTGGTATCATTGCAAGTGGGGGTGTAGATGCTGTAAGCATCAATGTTGCCTTGCTCTCCATAGGCAATGTCAATCCAAAAGTTACATGCTTCTGAAGGGTGCTCCGATGAATCGTAGTCGCAGGTCACCTGCAGATTATGATAAGTCGTGTCGGAGATCAGCCCGTGCGTCCACCAGTACTCGAACGTGCCAACGAAGTCGTGGTAGTCGTTGGTCACGCCGTTCCCGACCTATACATACATTATGATGTTGAAATAGATGTTAATAGTGATTCAACTCAAGCCGTAGTCACTCTGTAAATGGTCCCGTATTTTAAGATGTCCGAAAAATACTGCTTATGTACTGGCATTAGTAATTTGACCTAAAGTATTTATGTTATAAATGGTTAAAGCTTTTTAGTTACTAATATTAGGGAATTAGTAGCGCAATACTTATGATGTAAAAGAATTTTAAAAACTGACATATATGCATACCGAATATGGCACACTGCGTACGACTAATTTGTATTGAAAAGATTCATTTCGTCGAGTTATTAATATTGATGCGCTAGATTGTCCATTATACAAGGATTTAAGTATCCATCGGCACGAGCCATATCCACCGTGCCGTACCGTGCCAACAAGATATCAGCACGATACAGTCCCCATGCCGATGACATAATTCAAAACTCTTTTTTCTTAAATTTACTAAGTAATTTTCTCAATAAAGTTCAAAATATTTGATAAAAATACATAATAAGAAATTAAAAAATTTTGTTGCTAAAGAAAATAAATATTTCATGCCATTATGTGTCGGCACGTATGTATTTTTTGTGACAGGCACTCATCGGCACGGCTCGGCACGCACCGTGCCGACAAGTTTTCGGCACGACCCCATGTCACGGCACTTAAATCCTTGGCTTATATAAGCACAAGACACACAAAAAATGAAAAAGAAAAGAAAAAGGAAAAGAAAAAAAATAATCAAAGGATATTTTTAGTTCTGTTAATTAAAAAGAAAAGAAAAGAAAAAAACAACACAAGGGTAAATGAGTAATGACCAAGTATTTATTTACCATGAAACCTTTAAAATTAATAATGGGCTTCTCAATGCCTTTATTTTGCTGATACACAATCTGTGATAGCTGGGGGACATAGTGCCCTGAAATGCCATTAATGGATTCAGTAAAAGAGATACAATAAATTGATTGAGTTAAATTAAAAAAATTGGATTAGTTTAGAGAGAAAAAAAATGACAAGTATAAACTAGAAAGAGATTGATCTAAACAAAAAAAAAAACAGAGGAAATGGAATTATTGAAGCTTAGGGTGTTCATAATTTACCAGCATAGCTCTCTCCAGTAATGTAGAAATCGCGGTATTTATACTGAGGAAATCTCTCAAACCAATTCACTAGAAAAGTATACGCATCCCATGCTACAAAATTTAACTCAAAGAATAAGATAAAAAATCAAAATTCTCTTTTATTGGCTTTTTTGTAAAGAAATTTAAATAATTGTATCAAATGGTCTAAAATAATATGAAAAAAAAAAAAAAAAAAAAAAAAAAAGAGGAAAGAAAACCTGTTCTATTGTCTCCAGCAGTATACAAATCCGAAGTGGTGTTTGAGTACGAGAATCCGACCCCCGCCGGGGATTCCAAGAAGAGCACATTAGCCACTACACCAAAATTCCCACAAAAATCAATTGAAAAAGAAAAAACCATGATTAAACAGCTGAAGAATATACTTTAGAAATAAGAACCAGAGACTATTATACTATTAATAGCATCAAATCATCGGTGCTATTAAATTTTTGATCCTTAAATAAAAATAATGTGCCATAACGAATTTTTAGAATTTAGTGGATAGTTGGAGAAATAGTATGATCGATAGTATAAGTAGTCGATGGGACTGTTTAAAAATAAAGCTTTAGTTAAAAATAGTGTTCCTTTTTAAAACTTAAACTTGCGCGGAGAATTGTTTGGTATTTTGTAGCCAAATGAGTAAGAAATAGAGGTCAAATTCACCTTTGTTCCAAGCATACTTGTTCAAGAAGAGAGTCTTTCCGTCGGGCTTGATGCGGAAAGCGCCGAGCTCTTCCGACGCCCCGTAGGCGACCGAAGAGCACCCGGGGCCGCCGTTGAGCCAAAGAACGAGCGGCGCCGCGGCCGCGAGCCCGGCGGGGGCCTCTTGGAACCAATAGAACAGTGCCCGTCCAGCCTGCCGGTTCACGGTGACGTACCCCGAGTATTGAGAGAAGTTCACCGCCGGCTGCCCCGGTAGGAGGGCGATACGGTCTGCCTCCTGATCGGAGGAGGAGGAGGAGGACTGTAGGAGGCATAGTAAAAAGAAGCAGCAGAAAGGTAAGTAAGGTGTGAAATAAGAAAAGGAAGAGGAAGAGGAAGAGGAAGAGGAGGCTCCCATTGGTCCTTCCTTTTTTAGTAGCTTAAATTATTGGGGGAGAGATGATGCCATAATGGGGGTTGTTAAGAGAAGAGAGAAGAGAGAGGGGTGGGTCACGAAAGAGAACGTTGACATTCTATTTAGGAAGCAGCTGCATCCAAGATCCATGGTAGGTTTTACTTTTTTTTTTTTTTTTGGAAAAAATGTGAACGGTGAATCATTCTGTGTATTTATTGTCTAATATTTTAAAATTTTAATTTTATTATTCAATTCTCCAATTTATTTTAAGGGCTTTGCTATCCATACACCCCGAATGGGGTGTATATCATACACTTTGATTGGTGTTTATCCCCATCATAATGGATGTCGACCTCCTAAAAAAAGACGTGTGTAGAAATAAGAATTAAACCGATTTCAAGAGAAATAAATGATCAAATAATAATACTAGTATAGTATGGTTCGAGAGGAAGTAGCAGGATCCACTCGAACACTACAGTGGAAGTGTGTTGAATCAAGAGTAGACAGTAAGCGTCTTTATTATGGTCGTTTCATTCTGTCACCACTTATGAAAGGTCAAGCTGATACCATCGGTATTGCCATGCGAAGGGCCTTACTTGGAGAAATAGAAGGAACATGTATCACACGTGCAAAATCTAAGAAGGTGCCACATGAATATTCTACGATAGTAGGTATTGAGGAATCAGTACATGAAATCTTACAAAATTTGAAAGAAATTGTATTGAGAAGTAATCTCTATGGAGTTAGAGACGCGTCGATTTGCGTAAGGGGTCCTAGATACGTAACCGCTCAAGATATCATCTTACCACCCTCCGTAGAAATAGTTGACACGACACAACATATAGCTAACCTGACGGAACCAATTGATTTGTGTATTGGATTACAAATCAAGAGAGATCGCGGATATCGTATGGAACCCATAAATGACTCTCAAGATGGAAGTTACCCTATAGATGCTGTATTCATGCCTGTTCGAAATGCGAATCATAGTATTCATTCTTATGGGAATGGGAATGAAAAACAAGAGATACTTTTTCTAGAAATATGGACAAATGGAAGTTTAACTCCTAAGGAAGCACTTTATGAGGCTTCTCGTAATTTGATTGATTTATTTATTCCTTTTCTATATGCGGAGGAAGAGGACATTAATTTCGAAGAAAATAAAAACAGGTTTACTCTACCCTTTTTAACCTTTCAAGATAGATTAACTAATCTAAAGAAAAACAAAAAAGGAATTCCATTGAATTGTATTTTTATTGACCAATTAGAATTGCCTTCCAGGACCTATAATTGTCTCAAAAGGTCCAATATACATACATTATTGGACCTTTTGAGTAACAGTCAAGAAGATCTTATGAGAATTGAATATTTTCGCATGGAAGATGTAAAACAAATATTGGACACTCTACAGAAGCATTTCGCAATTGATTTACCCAAGAATAAGTTCTCATTTTAAATCCATTGTAATTTTTTCATCTTCTTTTTCTAATTCTAATAGAATAAAAGAAAATTCTAAAGAAAAAAAGAAAAAAATTTTTCATCTTTAGCACGATCCGTATTTTCGCGGAATAGATCATAATCAAATTAATGTATCTAGGGAAGATTCACTTTGAAGTAACTATTCCCTAGATACCTACATCATGGTACTTCGCGGTTGAATCAATTTGAAAAAGACCTAAAGTTAGGGATTTATCAATAGGTAATGTTGCTCCAATACCTAACCAAAGAGCTACTGCGGTACCGATCAAAAAAACTGTTGTAGCTACTGGTCGACGAAATGGATTTTGGAATTTATTGACATTCTCCAAAAAAGGTACTGTGAATAATCCCATTGGTACTGAAACCATTAAAAGAACGCCCAATAACTTATTGGGTACTGTGCGGAGTATTTGAAATACGGGAAAGAAGTACCATTCGGGTAATATTTCCAAAGGAGTTGCAAATGGATCTGCTGGTTCACCAATCATTGACGGTTCTAGAACCGCTAAACCTACATTACATGCAATAGTACCTAGAATTACTACTGGAAAAATATATAAAAGATCATTGGGCCACGCGGGTTCCCCATAATAATTATGTCCCATCCCTTTAGCCAACTTTGCTCTTAATACAGGATCATTCAAGTCAGGTTTCTTTGTTATTGGGATAGGTGAATTCTTATGGATCCATCCTCCGAAGGAACCGGACATGATAATTTTTCATCATCCGGCTCGAGCAAGAATCAAAGGAATAACAGAAATAAACCCATATAAAATATAAAATCGTTATTTCATACAATAACATAGTTAATAACTCTATGTAAGTAAGAAAAGATTTATCACATTCAATTTTCCAGAATTGCAACTACAACTATTCATTGCAAAGAATTCTGTTCTTATAGGCAAATGCTCAATATCCAAGTAGGCTTAAAAATTTGATCATGATCAAGTGCTTTTTGGATTGTCTCATGTCTTTTGATTGGTGTTTATCCCCACCATATCTCGAGTTTCTTACGTAAAAAGTATTTACTTGTATATCATACACCCCACCCCATCCAAAGGGTGGGAACTTATTCACCGGTCACTTGGGGTGTATGATATGCACCCCATTCGGCGTGTATACATAGCATTACCCGTTTGGGGTGGGAACAACTTATTTCCACCCCAAATTTTTGTTTGGGTATAAGTATCTGGAACTACCCCTAGTTCTAGGTACCAAACGGGCTAAGGTATCGTTTGGTTCGTGGATAAGAGAGAATTAGTAGTACCAGGGATAAGTATAAAGTTAGATATAAGTTAGGTATTATGTAAAATTGTATTTGGTTGGGAATTAGGTTATTACCAGATATAAGAAAATTAGTGTTTGTTAGTGATTGAAGAATAAGAGGAATAGAGAGTTGACTTTTGTGTTAAAAGATTAAAATATCTTTTTCTTTTTAATATTTTTTTTTAAAATTAATATTTCAAAATTTATTCAAATTTTAATATTTATTAATTTTAATTTTTTAAAAAATTTTAAGTGGGAGCAAAAAAAAAAGTTAATTTTAAAATTTTAAGTAGGAGTAAAAATTAAAATTTTTAAATTTATATAAATTTTTAAAAAATTATAAAAAAATTGTATAAATTTTAAAATGTTAAAATTAATATTTTTTTAAAACAAAAAATAAAATTTTTAGATTTATTAAAATATAAAATTAAAAAAATTAAAATTTATAAAATTAAAAATTAAAAATTTTAATATTTTTTTAAATTTAAAAATTCTAATTAAAAAAAAAAATTCAAAAGAAACATAAAAGAAGAGAGGAAAAAAAAAAAAAAAAAAGAAGGAAAACCAAATTGCCCCTTCCCAAGGCTCTGGCATAGCCTTGGGAAGGAGTTATTTGTTCGGAGGGGGGGGGATGGGGGAATATCCCATTCCCTCCCTATCCCATTTTGGTTTGGGTACAAAGAGGGATATCTAAAGCTTTTAGGTTAATGGAGTTTCATTAGCTATGTCATATTTTTGAACTCATGTGTGCCTGATGTCACGGACTTAAGCAAAATTGCTTAAAAAGCCCGCGCGGCTTTCTCACTTCCTCTTCTTCAATTTCTCTCTCTTGCACTTCAATTTTGGGCGAGTAGGTCCAATTTCACAAGAGACGGTGTAGGCTTGCTCACTTCGCGAAGGAAGGCGAGCGCCGCGCGGGCTTTTTAAGCAATTTTGCTTAAGTTCGTGACACTGAGCTGGCTTGATAACTCTCTAATAAGTAGTATCGGAGCCGATGGTGTGATGATCCCGAATTACTCGTCTAAAATGATAAGGTGCATAGAGTTAGTGGCTCTTACGACTATAATAGATTCACATAGGCACATAGGCTCAAATGTTTAGTGTATATTTAAAAGAGTTAGTGTGACGTCTATAATAGTCCCACATCAAATGTAAATGAAATTATGATTGGATATATAAGAGACATGAACACTAGTAATAACAACTGGGTTTAAACATTTTGGGTTGTGGTTTGGGCTCAACGAATTATTATTGCTAGTGGGCCGGATGGTTATATTTGATATCAGAGTTAATCACCAGCCGGAAGTGCGTGATGAGTCTCGACTGAGTCAGGATCTGAAAGATAAGATAACGAATTATATCAGGAGTTTGAATTTATAGTTGGGCACAAGAGATATAGAGCCAGAGTTTGAATTTACAGTTGGGCACAAGAGATATAGAGCCAGAATCTGAAAGATAAGATTACGAATTATATTATATCAGAGATTTAGATAAAGTGACGAATTATATTAGGGATTTGAATTTACAAATTATATTATATCAGAGATTTAGATAAAGTGACGAATTATATTAAGGATTTGAATTTACAGTTGGGCAAAAGATTTAGATAAAGTGACGAATTATATTAGAGATTTGAATTTACAGTTGGGCAAAAAAAATATAGACCAAGTGCATCGACTCGATGAATTTCTGAGTGGCGCCATTAAAGGCGTATGATCTCCCTGAATAGATTTTTGATGACTCATAAAAAAAACTTAAAAAATATATTTTAGAGGAATCTGAATTTACAGTTGGGCAAAAAAAATATAGTCCAAGTGCATCGACTCGATGAATTTGAGTGGCGCCATTAAAGGCGTATGATCTTCCTGAATAGATTTTTGATGACTCATAAAAAGAACTTAAAAAATATATTTTGGAGGAGAACAATAAATTGAGAAGATATGTGAAGAGTTGATATAACTAGTAGCCCAAACCTAATATATATACTTAAAAAAGTTTTAGGTCGAGAATGAGTTTCCTTATATATTCACATTTTTTCTTTTTTTTATAATTTTTTTTTGACTCATGTGAGTCTGAGTTAGGTCTAGAACACTTTCCGAGGAATATAATTTTAAATAAGAGATGAGCTTATCCATTTAAGGGAAAAACTATCTTGTACACCCCTTTGGGGGTGTATAGATTACACTCCATCCCATTCTGAGATGGGTGCATTTTATCCGTCACTCGATGTGACGGGTGAATGTCACCCCACTCCAGGATGGGGTGGTACACCGCTCTTTAATTACTCTTTTGAATAAAAAATTATATATTTCTTCTACATTGAGCAACTCTGAGTAACTTAAAAAAATTATTTATAACTATAGTATTTTTCACTATATTTAACCAAATAAAATTAAGTTGTTGTAACTAAGCTTTATTTGGCCATCTCAGCATTAAATAAAGGGCAATGCTACTAATATATTGGGGTGTACATTACACATCCTACCTCATTCAAGGGTGGGAACTAATCTACCGGTCACTTAAAAGTGACTGATAAAATTCACCACACTCTTAAATAGATGGGGTGTAAGATGTACACTCCACTTGGGGTGTACAAAAAGCATTTCCCTTAAATAATCTATGATTTTTTGTTTTACCACCTAATCAAATTTTCTTTGTCAAGTTACAGTGACAAACAGAGAAGTTGGCGGCGGGTCAAACTGCAATTTTCAATTGATGTAAACTTTGACCCAATTAAATAGGTAATGAGAGATTTGGACGCAATTATATGATAATATCATCTTATTCATGCCTTATATTTTATGAATCTCTACTTTTGATTCGTAAAAATGTTCGTTTTAGACCATATCATGTTTTTGTTTATTCTTGATATGTATATAAATAATAAAATAATCAGAAATGATTCAATTTATATTTTGCTAAGAATCAATTTTTTTTTTTCAGGATAAAAAAAAATAGTACTTTAATAATTTGGACTAGAATAATTAGGATGAGTATTTATATTTTTTAAAATAAAAATAGTATAATTAATTAATAATATCAAAATAGTGATAAAATTCTTATTTAATAAATTAATTAATTTTGTGTACTAAATAAGATGATAGAAAAGAGTATTAATAACTTAATTGACTATGAATATATAAGTGAAAATCTTTTGTGGAATATGTTTAGGTAAAATAGTTCTGGCGAAAAGGGTATGACCTGGCCTCTTTTTTTTTATTATTTGTATTTTTATGTGGACTTTTTTTAACTTTTAACAGAGGATTTGGGAAAATTTTACTTGTACACTTAAAAAAAAAGTAGGGTGTAGATATTACATGCCCTATTTTAAAATTTACAAAATTTCAAATAATTTTTAGTAAAAATAAAATTTTTTTGATATAAAAAGTAAAAAATTAATAATTTTTTAATAAAATAGGTGTAAAATATACACCTTATTTTATTTTAGAGTGTATTAATAATATTGCTCGATTAGATTATGTTTAGGTTTCTCTCTAGCATAAGTGGCAAACGATTTTGTGGTTGATACATAAGATTCTGAGTTTGAAATTTAGTTGCTTCACATTTCAAGCTAAATTTCTCTCAATAAAAAAAGATTATATGTGGATTACACTTTGCATAAATATCTTTCAAAAAACTAAAATTTATATAAAATCCTTGGAAATCTTTAAACTTCCACATACCAAGTAATATTCTACTTGAATAAAATAAACTTCCACATACCAAGTAATATTCTACTTGAATAAAATAAACTTCCACATACCAAGTAATATTCTACTTGAATAAAATAGTCATTTAAGAATATATTTATATGTTTTATATTATATATTTTAGAAATATATGTAGGATTATTGGTACTTAATATTAATTTTAAAAATTCGAGCGATTAAAAAAACACAATCAGTTCACTTAAAGTATATAGACACAATATCAACGATTCTCGATTTGTGATGCGATTTAATAACTTTTCATTTTAAATATGACTCGACTTAATCCGAAGTCACAGTACGTTAGTCTCTTTAAATAAAAAATATTATAAAAATATATATATAAACGTCAAATTTGAAATATGATTTACGTCATCATCATTTAGAAAATGGAACAACAAAAACAACAATTGGTCCTGCTAAGTATGATCAACAACACTTTAACTTTCTAGGTAACAAATTTAAAATTTTAAAATATAACTTAGGTACTAAGGAAGTGATTTTAAATTCATCTTATATTATCCATAAAAATTTATGAATTTTAAGTTATAATACGCAAATAATATTAATAAATTACAAAACAAAATTTAACCGGTAGAAAGTTAAAAAAGTATGAATTAAATTTAACAAAATCAATCACTGTATTAAATTATTGATTGTCATGAATGAAATAGAAATAAACGATCATATTTGCATCTAGTGATCCTCTAGGCGTCGTTTGGTAACGGGAATAAGGGGGAATATCCCCTTATTCCCGTATCTATTCCCAAACGGGAATCGGAAAAGCAGGAATTGAAATTCCTGCTTTTCCGGTATTAGGGGGATGGGGGTGGGAATTCGGATTCCCACCCCGAGCTGGAACCCGCTGGAATACAAAGAAGGGCACGAGCATCGAGGCAGTCTCCTTCTCCACCGAGCTTCACCCTTTTTGCTTCTTCTCCACCGAGCTTCACTTTTTTTTTTTGCTTCTTCTCCACCGAGCTTCACCCTTTTGTGCTTCTTCTCCACCGAGCTTCACCCTTTTTTGCTTCTTCTCCACCGAGCTTCCCCACCCTCTCCGCGCCTTGTTCTTCTCCGATCTAGCTTGAGCCTCTCCGCGCCTTCTTCTTCTCCGATCTAGCTTCCCCTCGCCTTCTTCTTCTCCGATCTAGCTAGCTTCACCCTCGCGTGGCCCCCTGCGCCCGATCTAGCATCTCCGTGGCGCCCGATTTATTATATATTTTTAAATATTTTTTACAAATTTAAATAATATTTTAAATTTATTATTAGGTTGATTAATATAATAAATTATTTTATTTATAAATTATATCATAAAGGGCAAAATAGTCAATACACAAATTTATCACTTATCAATTCTTCTTATTCCTCTATACTCAACCAAACACAATTTTTTCCTATTCATCTTATTCTCCTTATTCCTATATAATTTACCAAACACAATTTCCTTTAATCCCGGTATAACTCATAAAATCAACCAAACACAAATTTACACTAATTCCTGCTAATACCAGAATCTATACCTATCCCCGGTATAACAAAATTTTCCTTATCCCCGAACCAAACGCTACCCTAAGGTTTAATGGGTTGTTGGTAAAATAGTATAAACTTTAGGGGACCACTATAATTCTAACCGCACATCTCTTCTTTTAAGGACCGAAAACTTAAGAGTACGAAAAAATTTATACTCATAAGAGTATAGTAGCCAGGCTCTTAAAAATTCTCCAACTTCACAATAATATTTATGGGAGAAGAGCTAGATCACAATGCTCTTAACAGCACTAATCCCTTAGCGCCGTAGAATCATTTTTGATAATAGAACATATGAATTAACAATCGACGCGGTTGAACATAATTTTTGATACTTTAATTTTTTTTATACTGAGTTCAATAAATTTTCGACATAATTTATTTAGTAATCAAGCAACTTAAAAAGTACTTTAATAATTTATATGAGATGTTTCCTCTTTTAATAGTGCAGAATAATTTAAATCCGTTAAATTTTTTATTTTTTAAAAAAATTATCTACAACGAGATTTACAACTTCCATCTTGATTTAAAATTTCTATACCCCATTTTTTAGAATGTAGTTCAATTTTGAACGGTGAGTTGATAATCTAAAAAATCATATTCAAAATTAAAAAAATTGGTTCCTAAAATATGCGAATATTTTATATCACATTTAACAAAATTGAGTATCGAATTAGATGTCGTAAAAAAAAAAAGTCTAAAGTATGAAAAGGAAATATATATATGGTGCCCATCAAGGTGGTGACATTTAATTAACTTCATATGCAGATATTTAGTTGTATTCAAATTTCAAAATAGGCAACTAGTGGATTTTTTAAGTATATATGTTATTTAATTAGGTGTCTTTCTCAACGCGTGCAAATAAATTTAGCATTTCTTGAGCATCTAGTATAGCTGGCCATTAAGTGTGACCTAAGACTTTGAATAAGAGGAAAAAAGTATTTAATTTGGGGGATCTCTTTTATGATGAAAGTGTATCCGTATCAAGAGGAAATAATGTATTACTTCATAATTAAATTTATATATATATATATATATATATATATATATATATATATATATATATATATATATATTGTACATTTCAAATATAGTGTATATTTTATATCCCACTTATTTTAAAATAAGATAAATTTTACTAATCATTTTGAAGTAACTAGTTAGTAAAAAAAATTTCATTTTAGATGAATAAAATGTATATCTTACACCTTTGCTCAAGTCCCTAAATTTCTAGTTAGGTTTTATTTAGTACTTAAACTTTTAAGTTTAAAGCCTGCATCGAGGCGTGATGATGATCATGCTCTGTATCGGTAACACGATAATTCTTGATTGTATTTGATTTTGTTGTATATTTGTGCATCACATAATTATCAGCCTCCATTTTTTTTTTTTTTTTTTTTCTATCCAATATTTTTAATTTCTAAATAGATAAAAAATTAGGAGGGATGAAATACGAGATTGAATTAAAGTTCATACATGCGTCGCTTATAACAATACAAACTCACATTGGATGCAAGTTCTAATTTTTTTTTTTTTTCTCTATATAGTAAACACACATAAGAACCAAGATGAAAAAATTTTAAAAGCATAGAGGTTTAAATTCGAAAGTTTCAAGTTTGAAAACAAAAGATAAAGTTAACCAAATATTCAAAAATTATTCATTAATTTTATCCAAATAAAAATGAGCAATGCTACAATCCATGCATCTGAGATGGGAGTGTACGATATACAATCTATTCATTTAAAAATAAAAATTTTTTCACTAATTATTTCGAAATAAATAATAAAATTTATAATATTTTAAAATAAATAAAATATAAAATATACGTCTAAATTTTATTTAGAATGTATAGAAAATATTTTTCAAATAAAATATGTGGTGTATGGTTGCATGATTAGCCATCTACTTTCCGTGCTTGAGTGTCCAACCGCGTATCTGAGATCTGGGACTGTTCCACCTAGCTTCTACAAAGTAATTTTGAAGGTAAATTATTATTATTATTATTATTATTATTATTATTATTATTATTATTATTCAAGAGTTTGATAATTTTATTTTTAAAATTTAATTCTAATTTTTAGAATTAATTTTTTAATTTTAAAGGCAAAAATTCAAAGGCAATTAAAACTTGTTTCTTAAAATCTTATTCTGATTTCAAATTTTAAAATTAAATTTTGAATTCAAATTATAAATTTAAATTCATATTTTAAATTTTATAAAATTTTAAATTCAATTTTTAAAATTTGTATTTTTAATTTTAAGTTTTAAAATTTTAAATTTTAACTTTTAAATTTGAAATTTAAAATTTTAAAATTTTAAATTTAGATAGTAATTTTAAATTTTAAATATCAAATTTTAAATTTATATTTTTAATTTTTAATTTTAAATTAAAATTCTAAATTTTAAAATTGAATTTAGATTATAAATTCAAATATCAAATTTTAAATTTATATTTATTATCTACAAACATTTTATTTTTTTTACTTAACAGTTTTATAAAATTACTTAAAAAATAATTACTATTTTATTAAACTCAGCCAAACATCCTAAAACCTTTAATAAAAATTAATTCTGAAAATTAAATTAAATTTTCAAAAAAAATATTTTTTCAAAAACACACCCTTTAGTCAAGTTTGACCAAAATATTTTCGCTTTCCCAAATGGATTTAAGTGGAATATTTCACACACTAGATTATAAAAACCTAATATACTAGATTATAAAAATAACCTAATATACTAAATTATAAACAACTTTGAGTGTACGAGTGAACAACTTTGTTGACTATGCACGGACCTTCGTGAAGATAATAACCTAATATACTAGATTATAAAAATAATAATTAATTTAATCTGTCATGTTCTGAATTATACCAAAATTTGAACTCGCCAACAGATTTATCGTTTGTATAGAAAATCTTACACAAAGTGAAATGTCTAATATTCAAAAGTAGTAATTACAACGGCTACGCCCGATATATCATAGCAAAATAAAATTACTTTAAAACTAAATATAATCCACTTTATATTCAAAATATAAAATCACCTCTCACATGGGTAGAAGTCTTTATAAAAAGAGTACCAATATCCAGTAAAAAAATTACAAAAAGAGAGTAGTTCTTCGTGAGTATTGTCACCATTGCCGACGATCTACCTACTAACTTCACTAGACGTATAAGTAAGATCTACTGTTATAACAATAGAAAAATAAAAGCTGAAAAAAAAAAATTACAGTTACTATATCTTTATCTACAATACTCAAGAAATAATAGGAATCGATATATAAATATATCTACTCTTTCAAAATGCTCAAAGTCTATCCGATCTCATTGACTATCACATCGAGTCTAGTCAAATCTAAACCTGTCTATAATCATCACATCCGTCTCGTGCTAGATAGGAACTAAAATTACGTAGGTCGCCCTACTCAGGCTACATTAACATTACGAAAAGATCAAACTCTAAAACGACACTCAGTCCAGAACATCAACTGTGTGTCCAGCGGTCCCGTCGGTCAAATTCTCCGCCACCAAGTATCTGCATCCCTTTCGAGAAAGTAGACCGCCAAATGCATCTGGTCCATCTCTACCACAAACAGATTCTCGAATAGCCTGTGACGTCCCAACTTCCCAAAGAGTCACTCATCCTAAAACTCCTCTAGTTCTAGTATGCTTAACCATCTTAAAATTTTGGGTCTAACCACCGACAAAAATATTATAGCATATTAAGAGGTTTAATCCTATTTATACCTTATATATAAGACTAATATAAATCCTTGGATGTCACATTCTCCCCCCCACGTCAGGCTCAAACACACTCACAAATACCAAGCAATATGAGACTCATCTCTCTAGCCTTAACTGACTTTGTAGGGAGCTATACTTAACCCACAACGGTCATTAGTGGAGAGTCGTACTCTACCCACTATATAATCTTGGCTCAGCCGAGACTCATCCCACACTTTCGATTAGTGATTGGCTCTGATACTAACTGTGACGTCCCAACTTTCCAAGGGATCACTCATTCTAGAACTACTATAGTTCTAACACGCTTAACCCTTTTAACTTTTTGGGTCGTATAACTATCGTCCAAAATGTTATAGCTGAATTAAATGATTTAGCTCTATTTATACCTTATGAGCCTGTTTGGCATCCGGTATAAGGGGGGATAAGGGGGTTATCCCCCCCTTTATACCCAAACAGTATTAAAGTGTGGGGGGAATAGCTGTTCCCCCCATATCAGGTTATGCCTGTATAAGGATAGAACAGCTGTTCCACCTGTTGCTTATTATTATTATTATTTTTAATTAAATTTTTTTAAATTATAAGATATTTAATTATAAAATTTTAAATTTTTTTATTTTATTTTATAAATTTTAATCCCCTCTATTATTCTTATTCCTCTTTAACTTACCAAATATAATTTTTCTTATCCTGGTACAACCATTATACTCAACCAAACACAAAATTATTATAATTTTTGCTTGTACCTGAACTTATACCTATCCACGAAATAACTAATTTTCGTTTATACCCGAACCAAACGTAGCCTATATATATAACTAATCCAAATTCTGGAATGTTACGCCGCCTCTCAAGATTCATTACTTCTGTCGGTAAATCGGGGCGGAACAAACATACGGAAATAGACCAGCCTCTCAATGATGGGTGATGCTAGGTATATACCCTTTTAGAGATGTATATTATTTTACTCGTCATATCGAGTGACGAGTGAAATTCATCCCACTCCAGAATGGAGGTGGAATGTAAAATATACACCGCTAAAAAAATGTATACTTATATATACTCCTCAATGATCTGCTCCTGCTCCGCCTCGGTCAAGTGTCCAGTCAGCCTCGATGCCTCTCCACTGATCGCCGGCACTATTGGTGCTCGAGTGTACATCAAATATGTAAGGAGCATCTCAAAAATCGAATTGTGATAAGCCTTCTTATTCCCAGCACGTGGCAAATTGCAACATGCAAAAATCGAATTGTGATACGTTCTGATGCTACTTATTGCATCGTTAGCATTAATTACAAGCTCGATATATATATATATATATATATATATATATATATATATATATATATATATATATATATATATATATATGATTATCGTTCATTTATTTTTATTCAACGATTCAGATTTAATTTTTTTTAGTTGAGATCTGCGATAACAGAGGTACCGATTATCAGGTACTCCAAAAAAGATATTTGTTAGATGTGACTCAAAATCAGAATCGCTTCGATATTATGATTCAGGTTCGCTGACGGTTTCGCGGTGCGATGAGAAATTTTGTGGATGTCTGTGGTAGAAGCGAAGGGCTCGGGCCGCTAGGCCCGAGCCCGAAGCCCACCACTGATATCGGACGGGGGGCTCCGCCCCCTGCGGTACGGATCCGATCCGCTAAGGAAAAACCCTAATTTCTCTTTTATTTGCCTTAGAGTGAGATCGAGTGATGGTACGATTGAAGAACTTTTGTATTCCTTCTTTTTCAATATAGTGAAATCTTTCCTCTTTCGCCCGTGATTTTTTCCCTGCAAAAAATTTTTTCACGTAAATCTGTGTGTTATTTTTTCTGTCGTACATTTTGGATTTACTTTTTTGTCGTGATCGCCAATTGATCCTGTTGGGTTTGTGCGCTCGTTGCTTACAATATTTTGATTTTTTGATTCAGGAATAATTAAATAATTTAATCTCTACTTTGAGAGTTTTTATTTTTGTAAATAATATAAATTTTAAAAATTTAAATTTAGTAAAATTTTTTATTTTTGAAAAGATTATAAATTTTAAATATTCTAATTTAGTTATAGTCTTAAATTGTAATTTTTTAATTCATTTTGTTTAATTGTTATTGCAAATGATTTTAATTTTAGGAAGCTATATTAAAATTTAGGTTATTTTTAGGAAATAAAATTTAGGAACATACTAATTTCTATTTTTTTTTAAAAAAAAATTAAATTACTTTTTTATTTAATTTGCTAGTTATTTTTATTTCTAATTTTAAGACTAAAATTTTTAAAATTTTATCAAATAGTAAAAAAATTAATCTGATGGATAAGGTGCGTAGTATTATCTTAATTTTTTTAATTTTTGAATAATTTGATGATCAACAAATACTTTTTTTATATATTTTTTTTATAATTCTAATACTCTTTAAATTAATGTCTAAATTGTTATTCTAAAACTCTTTAAATTAATGACTAAATTGTAATTCTAATTTTTTTAAAAGTTAAACTCTCTAAATTAATGCCTAAATTGTAATTCTAAATCTCTTTAAATTAATACCTAAATTTTAATTTAAAAGCTTTTAAAATTAATGCCTAAATTAGTGCAAAATTAATGTCTAAATTTGTAAAAAATATATAAATCAAAACTTTTATTATATGTAGAATTTAAATATTTATCCACTTTCAAATTTTTTGGAATAGTGATTCAAAATTAATTTCTAAATTAGGAGAACTCTAAAATTCATTTTACATAATTAACCTACATTTACTTTTTTTAAAAAATATTGATATAAATTAATGACTAAATTATAATTCTAATACTTCTTAAATTAATGTTTAAATTATAATTCTAAAACTCTTTAAATTAATGCCTAGATTGTAATTCTAAAACGTTTTATATTAAACTCCTTAAATTAATGTCTAAATTCTAATTCTAAAACTCTTTAAATTAATGTTTAAATTATAATTTTTAATTTTTTAAAATTAATGCTTAAATTAGTGCAAAACTAATGACTAAATTAGAGAAATTTTAAAATTTTTTAAACATATTAAATATGTTGAATTTGAATATTAACCTACGTTTATTTTTTTTAAAATATTGATATAAATTAATTACTAAATTGTAATTCTAAAACATTTTAAATTAATGTTTTAAATTGTAATTCTAAAACTCTTTAAATTAATATCTAAATTGTAATTCTAATTTTTTTTAAATTTAACTCTTTAAATTAATGCCTAAATTGTAATTCTAAAACTCTTTAAATTAATATCTAAATTATAATTCTATTTTTTTAAATTAATGCGTAAATTATAATTCAAAATTTTTTAAAATTAGTACAAAATTAATGCCTAAATTTAAGCATTGATACCTTATAGAAAACGGTCTGAAAATTATCCATGTTTAAATGTTAACCGTACAAAATAGAGAATTAGAAAATTTGAATTTGAGAAGAGGAAAGATCCCATATCATCTCTTTAAATTGATTTATTTTTTCTTCGTAAAAATGAACTAAATTAAAATGTGGTGGCCCACAAAAAAAAAAAAAAAAAAAAAAAATCTATCTACATATGAATTATTAATTTAATTAGAAACCAAACCAAATTTTTGGTGGTACTTGAATGATTTGCATGTAATTAATTGTGACGTCCAAACTTTGACTCGCATGGCATGTTTTACTATAATACAAATGAAGATCAGAACATCACTATCTTGCAATGGCCCTGAATACACCTAATTTAAACGCTACTTTCGCCATTAAAAGTAATGAGCTACATATTTGTCTCATTAATTCATTGTCCTATAAAGAAATTTTACAAGTACATGACAATCAGTTCAGCACCGTCAAACATAATTTAAATTATTTAATTTTTTGAAAACTTAAAATTTACGAGTTTAGAATATTATTTATCTAGTAATTAAGTGGTCTTAAATTAAAATTATTATTTAATTTTTAGACTATTTGAGTACTACCTAGATAAATAATATCGTAAAAACATTAAAATTCTAAACTTAAGACGTACTCCAAATAACCTAAATCACGTTTAACAATATTATGGATCGTAAATTCGGATAATCTATTACTAGAAACAATGCCTAAGTAAACACCTTCATTTACTCAAATATATTTTAGCCTTACCTAATATCAAGTTATACGTTGGATTCATCAATTTAGCAGGAGCGTTACTATAGATAGTATTGATGAAGGTTATTCAATCATCGGTTTGTGGAATGTACGTGATTGAGATATTTCATTGAGATTGAAAGACAATGGATTCACTTCACACCGACAATTAATTAAAATGAAATCATTACTTGTAATTATTATGCCGTGCTTATCATTGTAATTTTACTCATAAGAGTATGGTAGCTGGACCCATATATAGTGTAGGACTACTAATTTTTTCACCCTTGGATGAAGGAATGTGTGGTTAGGATGATAGTGGTCCTCATAGAGTTTACTAGATTGTTGGAGAAATAGTAAAAATTTTAGAAACTACTATAATCTTAACTGCACATTTCTTCATTCAAGGGATGAAAACTTATGAGTATAAAAAAATTTTACTCATAAGAATATAGTAACTGGACCCTATATATATATATATATATATATATATATATATATATATATATATATATATATATATATATATAGTTAAATCAACATGGTGAAAAGTAGATTAAAGAAAAAGTACATCATCAACTGTCCTAACACAAGTAGGAAAGAATTTGGTGATTGATATCCGAGACTCGAGTTCGAAGTTTACTTGTTTTATATTTTCAGCTAATTTTATTTCCAAAATAAACGAAGCATAGCATTCCAAAAAAAAAAAAAGAAAAAAAAAAGAGTACATAAAAATCTCAAAATTTACTATAGAATATATGACGTACGGCCCAAAAAATTCACGTTCATACCGTCTGCAACCGGCCGTCCCTTTCCTAATACGTACGGTTGCCGGAGCTACCTCAATGCAGCCGAGGATGCCGTCTCGTGTACGGACCACAAACGACTCTCAGCCATACTCCCAATGGCACACGTTGGCTTAGTTAATTAATTGAGAGTTTTCTTGGCCGTAGTAGCTTGGTTGAGTAATGTGGGCTGTGCCAGGTCGACACGGCCAACATTCACCCGGGGCTGAAACCGGAGAGGGCCCCGCTTGGTACAGCCCCGTCCCAATGTTCGACCATGCCGCGCCTGGCTGGAATTCTTGGATCCCTGACCCAGCATGGCTTGCAGGCCCGGACGGCACAAATCGTGCTGGGTCGGCCCAGATTTCGAGTTTGCTTTTATTATTATTATTATTATTATTATTATTATTAATTTTATTTAAAAAATATAAATTTTTAAAAATTAAAATATTATTTTTTAAAAAATATATTAGTGAAAAAGTTGCAAATTTTAAATAATATTTATAAAAATAATAAAAATTTAAAAATTTTATTTTTTTTAAAAAAATGTTAAAATATTAAATATTTTTTAAACTAAAATACTCTTCCCAATAGTTATAAATATAATTGTTGGGAGGATATTTTGATCCTATTTATTTTGGTACAAATAGGACCAAAATATCCTATTTCCATAAAAGAGCCTTATAGGAGGCCCCGGTGTATCAGGCTTGGCCAACGGAGTCGGTCCGAGTGCTATAAGATTTGTGCCGTGCCTCTGCCTGGCCCAAGCTCGTGCTAGACATGCCGGGTTGGGCGACCCATAGTACATGGCTCGAAACATAAGTCTAATTCTAACTTTAGTTAAAATAGACTCCTACTTATACTCCACATAGTCCAAATTCAAATCTTATCTAATCATAATTAAATTAAGATTCGTCTTGAATTTAGATAACTACAAAATTAAACAAAAATCTAACAATATCTTAATTTGATTTGTAGCCTTTAGCCGCATTGTCGAGATCGCCACAAAAAACTCCACCTGGACTTGAACTCTCTTTAATACTTCTTGTCGTTCCTTAATACTCTATATATCATGTAATGTATCGAATTTTGGCTAAATTGACAAAGTACGGACAAAACGGAGTTTCAAAACTTAGAAATATAAGTTCCAGACCAATTTGAACGCTCAAAATAGGAATTGAGGTGCCCGAAACAGGTTTTGGTGGGTCCTCGGTCATGCCCGAATCATTCAGACGCTTATCTAGAGAGTCGAGTTGCGTGATTCGAGAATTTGGACACTTGGAAAGTTCTCCGGGTCCTCGGATGTGTATCCGGACCCTACTTGCAGACGCCCAAAAAAGATTCGAACTCTCAACCAAAGAGTGGATTTTGTGGGATAGTGGATTTGGATGCTCAAAACATCCTGCGGGTGCCCGAATCACATTTCGAACGGTCGCTTGAGGACGCCTGAATTACATTTCGAATGCTCAACCCAAGGGGACGCCTCTGGCAACAAACTAAACATTCAGACGCCCGAAATGACCTGAGGGTGAATTTGTGAAGCGGGCGCCTAGAATACTACCAGACATAGTTGCGCAAAAGGTGACACTACACACCTTCTATTCGGACGACCGAAAGATCGTGCGGGCACTTGAATCACGACGAACAGGCTGTGTTTTTTCTATTGTAAATAGGATTAGTTAGAGGGTTAAGCTACTATTGTAGCAACCTTTTAAATAGGGTTTCCTCACAATAACCCTAATCCATAGCCACCCTCTCCCCTACTCTCTATCTCTTGCCATGCCTCTCCTCTTTTTCTCTCTCTAGAAACAATGAGGAACCCAATTATCTCTATTGTTGAGCTTGGGGATTGATCACATTTGGAGCTTGGAGGAGATATAGAACTTCAAAAGGAAGCTCTAGGAGGTTGAAGGCAATCCTTTCACGCACGTTTTTGCTCCATAGAAGAGAAGAGATGAGTAGGTAATTTTAAGATTTTGATTTTAGGATTTTTAAACAAGATTTTTGGGGTTCTAACTATACTAGGACCATTTTAGGGTTTCTCTTTGGATTTCAAGAGATCAGATTCATCCTCTTGATAGAAAAGCAAGCGAAGATAGGAAATATCTCCGAAATAGTTTGATCTTTCCTTCATCCATTGTTTTCTTGTATTATTAGCATGTTTATAGTTAATATTAAACTAATTGTGATTCTAGATGCATACTAGAGAAATTAGAGTTTAAACTCCTTTTTGTGTATAAAGGACATATGAGTATATGCATGTAAAATGTATAAGTTATGGACAAAGTATATTAGTTGCATGTTATGAATTTTGCTGATAATGTTAGCTAATGTACACTTAACCTAAAGAAATAGTGTAGTGACCCTCTAATGTGTCAAAAAGAGAAATGTATCTAGTATGCATGTAGCATTGTGAGAACTTTGTGCGATAGTTAAACATGTGTGGTATCTAAACTTAGATAAAAAACCTAATTAATGTAAAAATAATGACATGTGAAATCTAGGTTACATATGAACTATAGTACAAGTAAATGTGTGTGTGCATTGGTAAGTAACTATGTGAATCTTGAAAGGGTTAAGTGTGGCATCAAATCTAGGTTGGAATTTAAGGTGAGACTTAGCGGCATGTGAACTCTAAGCTAAACTTAAGCTAGAGGATAATTGTATATGTTTTGGACATTGTGAAACCCTAGAAGTCATAAGATCCTAGGGTGTGATACTAACATAAGTCGCAACATTTCGGAATGGTTAAGTGGGAGATGTCGATCATGTTTCGACTCCCAATAAAGTGGTGGGAGATGTCGATCATGTCTCGACTCCCAATATTGTGGTGGGAGATGTCGATCATTTTGACTCCTTAGGCAGTGCTTGGAGGAGTCAATCCCCTCTCGACTCCAAGTGATTATTGGGCTTCACGATGTTGATCACCCTCGACGCCAAGTGCCTACTAATTAGAGAGTAGTATGATCTCCAAGTGCCTACCAATTCTCAGTGGTGCATATTTCTCGACTACGCGAAAGGTGTTAAGGGGTATCGATTGTGGGACCCTATTATCCACAAGATTGTGGTAAGCCGTGACACTGTCTTCAACGAAGGGTTCTTTCAAGGCATCGAGGAAAAACAAGATGATAATACTATGGTTCCAATTGAGCTATTTGAAGCATGCAATGAGCTGCAAGTTGATCAAGCAAAGCAGGATGACGAGGTAGTTGATGATAAACTGAACTTGGAGTCTCCGCAATTTTTCGAAAATACAAATTTACTGGTGGAGCCACATGTTTCAGGGCATCCTAGGAGCGTCATAGTCATCCTATGAGGAATAATAACTATATCACTTTATTTATTACTTATGCTAATCATGTTAGTACATATATTTCTTTGGCGGAAAAAGATGAGCCAACTTCATATAAGGTGGCTTATGAGTCGACCGATGCTAGAATGTGGCAATACATAATGAAGAAGCAGATAGAGTTGCTTCAAAAGAACCGGACTTGGAAACTTGTAGATTTGCCATAGGGAAGAAACATAATTGGATATTGGTGGATGTTTAAGGTGAAAAATGATGTGAATCGGAATGTACAGAGATTCAAGGCGAGGTTGGTAGTAACAGAATATGCTCAGAACCTGGGGATTGACTTCGATGAGATATTCTCAACGGTGGTTCGTTTTACTATTATTTGGATCGTTTTGGCAATCACAGCGGTCATAGATTTAGAGCTCGAGCAGATGGATGTAAAAATAATTTCTTTCATGGTGACCTAGAGGAGGAGATGTATATATATGTCGCACACAAAAATCTTTGTCGAAAGAAGTAAGAAGCATTTATTTTGTCGGTTGAACAAATCGTTGTACGACTTGAAACATGCACCAAGATGTTGGTATAAATGATTTGATTCCTTTATTATGAGTTTGAGTTTTAATAGGTTTGAGGTGGATTATTGTGCATATTTATGCGGATATGATGACAGGAACTTCTATATTTTGCTATTGTATGTCGACGACATGGTTGTCGTAAGGATTAGCAAGGGCCAAATATCTACCATGAAGACTCATTTGGATGGGGAGTTTGATATGTAGGACTTAGAAACCGTGAATCAAATACTTTGGATGAAGGTGCTACGAGAGAGAATGTAGTAATCGTGAAAATTTAATAACGTAAAATTTTGGAACGGTGGAATTTCTAAAATTTTTGAAAATTTGAAATTCAAAAATTCAAAATTTTGACGGGTCTGCGTGATGAAATGATTAATTTAACGAAACAAGACCCGATCCTGACAAAGTAAAATCGCAACCTGAATGGTCTTGTCGCGCTAAACGTTGAGGTGATGTTCGTTTCTCGATCTGACGCGTCAAAATCACGATTTTAATGAAACACGAAAATTTTCAATTTTTACTAAATGAGGGAATAGAACAACACATAAAGGGGTTATCATTTCATGTTAGAAATTTTGGAGATGTGACCAACGAAAAGACTCTTATGAAAGTA
The DNA here is from genome assembly GCA_029168755.2 of Tillandsia fasciculata. Classification (NCBI taxonomy): domain Eukaryota; kingdom Viridiplantae; phylum Streptophyta; class Magnoliopsida; order Poales; family Bromeliaceae; genus Tillandsia; species Tillandsia fasciculata. The sequence goes on from CM054950.1 coordinate 4,767,531, forward strand.
GACTTAGAGAGCAACACCTGAAGCCAAGTGTCATCGAAAATCGAATTTCGGGTAAAAAGTTACGGGATCTCGAATCTTGAATTTGCAAGCAATTTTTCTGCTGGAGACTGAACACATCGTGTTCAACATGGGGAATCTCGCAAGATACCCTATGAATTTTAGAAAATAAGGGCTCTATGTAAACTACACTTAGAGATGAACACCTCAAGCCAAGTTTCACTGAAAACGAAACTTCGGATAAAAAGTTACAAGATCTTGATTCCAGAGCTCGCTTGTAGTTTTTTTTAGCGCGTTCAAGATGGAAAATTTCGCTGAATACCCAACGAATTCTAGCAAATAAGAACTCTATGGAATCTACACTCAGAGACGAACGCGTCGGTCCAACTTTTATTGGAATCGGACCCTGCATCGCGTAATAGCGCCATCCCGAATTCACTCCTTACGGGTAGTCTGGCAGAAAGGCTGCGAAATCCGAGGTTGTAGAGGATTTACACTAAAATGTGTCGCTCCAGGAGGGACCTAAATGCGATGCTCTGGGAGAGATGATGTGCATAAGCGTGAGTTTCAAAGAAAAACAAGACCATAATACAATTATGCGCATATATTTTGTTGGATAAAAAAAAAAACTAGATTTTTGGGATTCTTGTTTTGGACATAGTTAATTTGGATTCGGCAAAAATTTGGTACGGATATAATATGGATAAATTTCGTACCATAATTTTAAAATTCGTTGAAAAATTCGGTTAAAAAACGGGTTCGTCAATTATTCGGATACGTGATTTATACAGAAATAATACATTCACTAATTAAAAATTCGGAATCAAAAATTCAGCTATTAAATTAAAATTTTTCTTCTAAATTTATACTATTAGCATAAATAATTATAATTTTTAAGAATAATTTAATCAACTTACTTTAGAAATAAGCAAAATATCTATTCAGAATATATATATATATATATATATATATATATATATATATATATATATATATATATATATATATATATATATATATATATATATATACATACATACATATAATTCTAAGTGACACCTTGCAAAGAACAAAAAAAACAAAAAAAAAAAAAAAAAAAAACAATGGCTGAAATATTAAAAAAAAAATTAAAAAAAAATTGATTAATTGAAAGCAAATATTAATTTCACTCACAAGTCACCACAACTATAAATTAATACACAAATTTACAAAATCACAACTCACAAACTGATGGCGGCGAGGAAGATGACGAGCGGCACGCGGCCCGAAGGGTTCCGATGGCAAGCGACGAGTGACTTGGGAGGGTTCTGATCCGATGGCAACTTGGCGAGCTAGGGTGGGAGGAGGCGGTCGTGAGAGGGCGTGAAAACAAAGAAGAGAAGGTGGGGTGGGGTGGGTGGGCATGTGATGAGTTTTTTTTTTTTTTTTTTTTTTTTTTTTTTTTTTTTTTTCTTTGAAAGAGAAAAGTGTAGTGCTGAATTTTTCTCCCAAAAATTCGGAATTAGCGAATAATACTTTTTGGTTCAAAAATTCGCGAATTATTCCAAATTTTTGGAAACATTTGGAAATAGCACGTTTAATTCGGATTCTTGTGAATTATTCGCTAATTAACTAACTATAGTTTCGGATGCCCTAGGAGCCACCAACCTATCTTCCTCCTCCTCTTTCTCCCTCATCTGCGCACCCCCCATCATGGCCACAACCATCTGATCCGAGTCCATGGCCACAATATTGACAAGGGAAGAGAAAAGAGAACCCTATCTCGTTCTTGATCTCTTTTTAGATCTTTCTCTTCCTCCCTTCCTCTCAGTTTGGGATGCACTGAGACCTCCCATGATGACTGCACCACCCTACTACCATCACCGCTAGACCTGAGAGGTCCTATGAGCATCCCTTGTCCATCCTAGCCACCACCATACCCCCTCTGAATCGCAAGACTGCTCTAAACCGAGTTGGTGCAGTTTTCTTGGCCGAGTTTCCTTTTTTCCAACCACCCTGCGCATCGGCATCGACTTCGAAGGCAAGCACGTCACTCCTGAACCTCGGGAGATGTCCATGCTCATCTTCGCTGAGAACGAAAGACCCCCGTGTTGCTGGTTGGCCAACGTTGCTCCCGAAAACATCAAAATCAACACTTTTCTTGGCCCGACGCACTTCTTGATGCACAGCTTCGCTTCGGACAACGAGCATGGAGTCTGTCACGTCGAAACCTTATGGTTGGTGCCTTCTTTTGGACTCCGAAGTCAGTGGATCGACGGTAAATTTTATAACATTGTATTTAGTGTAAAATTGTCGTCCGACGGGTGTTTGGCGAAATGCCGCAATGAACATTTTGTGTCGCGGCTGTCTCAAACAGCATAGGCTTGAGTCCAAAGTGTTTAAACTTGGTGTTCCACACCCAAAAACATGTTGGTTCGATTTTTTCGACGATTGGCACACCAAACGGTGTTATTTCGTGCACTTTATGGTGCTTTTTGCCTCTATTTTTGCATAGCCTGTGACGCCCTACTTCCCAGGGGGTCACCCATCCTAGAACTACTATAGCTCTAGCACGCTTAACTCTCTTAACCTCTTGGGCCTTGCTACCACCCAAAATGCTATAGCCGGATCGAAAGATTTAGTCATATTATATTATTTATATATAGGACTAATACACATTTCAGAGGTGTCACATTCTTCTCCCTTTTAAGCCCTAACGTCCTCGTCAGGCTCAAAGACACTCACAAGCACCAGGCGATGTGAGACTCGTCTCGCTAGCCTTAGCTGACCTTGTGGGGAGCTGCACACCACTCACAACTGTCATCAGCCGGGGAGCCTTGCTCTACCCGCTATATAACCCTGGCTCAGCCGAGACTCATCTCACATTTTCAGCTGGTGAATGGCTCCGATACCAACTATGACGCCCCACTTTCCAGAGGATCACCCATCCTAGATGTGAGGACCCGAATCCCCACTTAAGGGCTCATTGATGGATTAGTAGTTTCGGGGAGTGTTTGTGAGCGTGTTGGGGCCCAGAAATGGATTTCTGGTGATAATGGGAGCAAGATTGCTTAATAGGAGGCTATTTTGGGTGATTGAGGTTTTTGCGCGCTTATTGGAACCAAGGAATTGACCCGGTAAGAAAAATGGATTAAGTTTACTTTTTTGAAAATTTTCGGAAAATTTTAGAAGTGGAATTTGGCCAAACAGACTTCGGATTTGAATTCAGCACGCGAAAACGGTCAAGATGGACTATTTACTTATATTTTTCGGAGCCCGGATGCGAAAACACGGATTTCGAGGCAGCTAGTACTATTCCGGCGGCCGGAGAGGCGCCGGCGGCGGCGGAGCGCGGCGGCTGGCGGCAGCGGAGGCGCGCGGTCGACCGCGGAGGCGTGCACCCGGGCGCTGGCCACGTGGCGGCTCCCGGTTGGCGGGCGCGGTCCACGGGAATGGCGCGGGTGCACGGTGGACCGGGGGTGGACACGTGGCAGATCGTGGTTGGTGCGGTGTTGTGCGCGTGGTCCACAGGACGGGGTTTGGTGGCCTCGGGCTGTGTGCTCGACAGGCGCGCGTGGGCGCGACGTGGGCGCGCTGACCCGCGGCTCTCGCGCGTGGGCGCCACGTGTCGGCACCCGCTTTGTGATGACCCGGATCTTTGCAGGGCTTCTACAGTGTGACCGGTAGCTTCTGCAGGCCTATGGGGCATGTCGGCGGTGTTTGTGCGCCAATTTGGACACAAGTGGTGGACTCCGAGCTTAAAAGGATCGCGTCGGTAATCGGGGGACCCCGTCGGATGTTTAGAGGTGTTTTCGCGCAAAACGGATATCAAATTTTGACTCAGCGCGAAATTCGGATTAAAAACGCCTTTCCGGGAGCCTTCGGCAATTTTTTAGGATTGAAATTTGGCAAAACGGACACCGGATTTGGACTCAGCATGCGAAAATGGTCAAAATGGGCTAATTACATGTATTTTTCGGAGTTTGCTACAGTAAAGTTACTGTTCACCGCCGGAACAGTAACTCCGGCGACCGGCCGGCGACGCGACGGCGGCGGGCAGCAGCGGAGAGCGGCGGCGCGGCCTTGGGCAGGCAGAGAGCGGCGGCGGGCAGGGCGCGTGGGCGCGGGCAGGGCGCGCGGGCGGGCGCGCGGGCCACGCGCCCGGCGTGCACCTGAGCGGGGGGCCACGTGGCGTCTTCCCATTGGGTGGTTCACGGGTCGCGGTCTACGGAGCAGCGCGGTGTTTGGTGGGCTCGGCGGGAAGACACGTGGCAGCACGTCATTGGTTCGGTGTATAGGGTGTCGTGCACCGGGTGCAGCGAGCGCGTGGCCGGGACACATGGCGCGCGGGGATTGGGCGCGTCACTGTGCGCGTGCAGGCGGCAGGTGGCGTTGGCGGCTGTCGTGGCGGCCACGGCTCCGACGTGGCGCACGCGTGCGCCCCGTGGCGGCCCGCCATTGGCGGGTGCCAACTGCTACGTTGACCGGTGGAGGGCCACGCGGCGCGAGGGGATTGGCTGGTTTGGCTGTTCCCTGTGCGGGGGACACGTGTCGCACCGTGGGCCGGGTCGGACGGCCGCGCGGTCCGACCGGATCCCGTGCGCGGAGTGGGCCGAGTTGGGCCGGGCTACTGTGTGCGCCCGGTTTCGGGGCCCGAAAGATTCGGGCGCCCGAAACCGGGACACAGGGGTCATTTTTGCAAAAGATTTTGTGGGCCTATAAAAGGCAGCCACCTCTCCCTCTTTTCTTCCTTTTTTCGAGAGTTAGAGAGAGATTGAGAGGGAGAGGTCTATAGAGAATTTGTTCCTCATTTGATTTTACATCTCGTGGTGGATTCCCAGAATTTTTGGATGCTCGGCAACGACGATATCGATTTTACAGTTCGCCTCGGTTTTCTCCCCATTTCGGCCCATTACCGTCACTGTCCAGTCAAAAATTCACCGTGAGTAAACCAGGAGGAATTTTTGGGCGATTTCTTCGACAGCGTGTTCCTAAGAGGTAAGGCTTCGATTTTTGTGTTGATCGCTTCGCTCCGTTTTGCACTTTTGGCACGGTTTCCGAGGCATTTTTGACCCCCATTCTTCTGTGATGGATTCTGAACAGCACCGGCTTGTTCGATTTATATCTCGGCCTAGGAGCATCGGATCAAGGCGTTTCAGGACTCGATTTTGATCTACTCGTCGCGAGGAACACAGTGGGGATTTTTCTGGGATTTTTGGAAATTGTTTCGAAGGTGATAATTAAGCTTTTCTTGGATAGGTTGCTACAGGAATTTTGTTGTGGGAGATTTTGAGTAGGCAGCGGTGTTTTATTTTTATCTTGGCCTACAGGTATCGGATCTGGGCGTATAAAGAGTCGTTTAGGGGCTACTCTTCCCGAGGAACGCGAACGTGAATTTTTTGGATTTTTTTGAGGACTGGACAGAGGTGATATTTAGCCATTTTTGGGGCTGATTTTGGACAGTAGGTATTGTGCAGTTTTGGGATTAATTGTGCGCATTGTTCTGTGCAGTGGGACACAGTTTTTGGTGGATACTGGTGCTAGAGGACAGCGGGCGGCGAGAGGTCTCTTTTGGTGTTGTGCGTGCTTTTCGAGGTAGGTGGTTGTTGCATGCCTCTACTCCTGACCTGCTCACTAAGTTTATTAGAGAAGCCCACTATTGAACATATTGATTGATTATCATGCATGATTGACTGATATAAATGTGAGCCTATCATCTGAGATTAATTTTGTGGATATAGCATGTTGGGGATACTATTGGGATAATATTACTATTGGAACATGATCATTGGAATAATTTAATAGTGATAGTTAACATGCCGTATTAGCACATAAATCTTGTGGAAATTGGTTCAATGGACTAATTATCGGGACATGATGACTTATCTATGTGCGGGTTCCACCTAGGGATTTATTATGGATCAGGGATCATATACATGTGTAGTTGACTGATGATTTTAGCATGATTGTTATATTTATGTGGATTTATTATTTGTTACACCTGTAGAACTGTTATTTGACATTCTCTCTCTTTCACATTGCATGAGGACTTTTGCATGCTTATTTGGACATCTAGATAGGCCACTATTTTATTGCTACACTATCATATTGGGATATGACTTAGGAGAAACCATGATTGCTTTCTTTCTCTTTCTTATTTAGACTTTTGAGTCATGTTGCTCGGGTTCGAGCAGAGGTTTGGGATAGTGTAGCCGGGACCTTAGGGTCGGTGACAGGGTGTACTTGATGTTGGATTGTGGGTTATTGCGACAACCGCGGACAGTAGGCGGTTGACCGATCTTGATTATTTTTATCCAATTGTGGGATTGTGGGTTATTACGGTGACCGCGGACTTTGGGCGGTTGACCGGATGTTACTATTGCATCAGATTGGGTATCAGATTTCTCTAGTGGATGGTGTTTCCCATTTTTTGAGTACTATTGCATCAGATCGGGGTTTCATTAGTGGACGGAGTTTCCCACTTTGATCATAGTCATGATCCAGTCCTGCTATTGTGAGACATTGGTTACAAAGATACTTTACTCGTGTGGGTCGCTCCCCTCGAGTGCCACTCCGGAGTAGGCTTTAGACCGTGTTGGGTGCCGGTCAGACAGTGTTGGGTTCCGGTCATTTGGACAGTGGAGATACTGGGTTCATGAGATTGCTGACAGAGCAGGCAGTACCAGTTTTTACTGGTGGCACTAGATTGGGTCTATTTGGTTAGATACTGTTTCCTAATGCATTTATACCGTCATTTCTTTCGGTCTTGCATTTAGAGGCATACTTGTTGTGGTTTTCCTTTATTCAGCAGTTCTGTTCATAGCTTTACCACTCACCCCTTTTTCTTGCCTCTGGTAGACTTAGTGGGTACGCCGGAGATTGAGGCTTTACCCACAGGGGGAGGCTACTGGTTTACTAGTGGTTCTCACTCCCATTGTTGTTTCCCCTTTTTCTTCCCTCTGTTTTGCAGAGTCCTCTACGGGAGTTGCTGATCTTCGGTCATTGTCCGAGACGAGGGAGTCACGAGCTAGATCTTTACCACCCGAGGAGTGTAGCTGTATCCCCTGGTTGGAGATTCCTGGTAGCTGTCGGCTGGGTTTTACTGTTTTCTTTGGAGAGAGATCTTTTGTATTTGGAGAGGCTGATGTAGAGACTGTTGTACTATAGTTTTAGTTTATCTCCCTTTTATAGTTGAGAGATGCTGTATTGTGGACATTGTATGTTGATTATCTGTATTCGAGGAAATGGATATTGTACTTTATTTCATGTTGTACAGAGATTGGATTTTATTTTACAGTATTTTATTTCAGCTCTGATATTTGTATAGCTATAGTACTATCTTTTGTAGGTTAGACGCTTCGCCTATGCGGGTTTTAGCATAGGTGGCGGATCTGTTGGCGAGCCCGGGTCGCAGTTTCGACCCCGGGGCGTGACACGCTTCGACCGCGTGGCGCAGCGCCGTTGGCCCAAACAGCTGTTTGCTGTTTGGGTGGACGCGTGGCGGCCTGGGGATTTTCCGGGCGTGAACAGTAACGGGCCGGGCCCGTTACTGTAGCAGCCCGGAAGTTTCGGGCGCCCGGTTTTGGGCCAAAAGTCCAAAATGTGGATTTTTTCGGGCTGGGCCTATAAATAGGCTGCTTGCTGGAGCTTTTTGCCCCCTTTCCCGAGCTTCCCTGCCCTTGGACCCTTTAGCAAAGTTGGAGATCTTCGTGTTGCGCATCTTCTGGCAGAGGCCCGAAATTTTTGGAAGCCGCAGCATCAACGTTTTCGGCATCGTAGCGCGGAGCGACGATTTTCTGTTGGAGGCCCGTTATTGCCGAATTTCGGTCTGAGAGGTCCACAGAGCTACTCCGACAGTATTTTTGGACGATTTTTGCGGCATTGGATTCATGAGAGGTATATCTTCGACTTTCGTGTTGAGTGTTTCATCTAGATTTGGGTTTTTGGCATAGTTTTCGAGGCTTTACTGAGCCCCTATTTTGCTAGTGAGATTCCTGGACAGCAAGGTCTTCGCGGATTTTTATCTCTGCATCCGGACATCGGAATTCGACGTTTCAGGGCTCTATCGACATCTACTCTTCACGAGGATCGCCGTCATATTTTTACTGAAATTTTTGGAGGTTAATTTACAGGTGAAATTTTCGCTTTAAAGGGACTGTTCACCGCAGAAATTGTAATCTTGGAAATTATGGAAATTAAGTATAATTTTTGGGATGTATTTTGTACCAAGGATGCATTGAACACTGCTTTTGTACTGTTTGCTTGGTGGTTGTGCTGGTATATCTGTTTCTAGGTGTTCTCAGCTGTACGACTCCGGACAGTTAGCACATTCAGGTGGGTGGCCCTGTCTCCAAGATTGATGGACTGTACGTTAAGCCTGCTATTGTAGGACTATGCATGATAGCGAATTCTTATTCAGCATGCTAGAATGTAGGAATTGTTATTCCTTATTTTACCTGATGATCTTGTCATCTCCATGCTTTCTTTTATCTGTAAAAATTATTGTTATCTTGGAACTTGACCTAGCACCCCCGTCATATGCAGCATGTTCAGCCAGACTGTAGAAAACTCCAACTTGGGCTAGGTTTATTCTGCTTTAGACATCCACACTTCTATTCTTCCTGGACATAGGGTTTTACTCGCCCGGGTAGTAGGCCGAGTGGTCGGGTTTCTTTTAGTGTGAGATGCATTTTTACACTCGTGCTTGGGAGCAGAGTGGAGTCTGGTAGATGTAGTTGATCGTTCATCTGTGCGGGAGCCGTTTGGGTAAACGGCGGTCTCGAGATGTTTTATTTGTCGCTACTGGGTTAGTGACAGTTGTTTACCAGTGTCAGCAGGACCTAGGACCCAGACTGTTTTTAGACACACATGATTTCTGTAAATTAATGTTTTCTTCCAAATCTCGAGGGGTCGCCGGAGCCTGTTCTTGTTTGATTTGGGTGATGGCAATAGCCCTTCGGAGTTTGGAAAAATCAAATTTATTTAAACCAATTTTCTTAAAAGAACTAAAATATACTAAATTTGGGTTTCTCAGATTAAAATAATTTTCAGTAATAACTGTCATCTATTTATTACAACTTCCTCACCCGAGAGAGATATTGGGTGATCTGGGTTCTAGGGGCCGTTCCTATTTTCGGGACGAAAGCCACGGGGGTCGAGCCTAGGACCTGTTCTTGTTTTATAGGGTTGTAGGTGTTGGTCTTCTAGGACTTTCGGGCCCTGGTTGGTATCCTCCGTTTGTTGTACAGAGGTTGTAGTGTTCCCGAACTGTAAGGGGGTCGGGGACCTCAATAGGCGGAGCCTGGAGTCTGTTCTTGTTTGATAGGGTTCTAGGCACCGACCTATCGAGATTTTCGAACCCTTATGGTGTCGGTTCTTCCTGAGTTTGGTGTTCTGTTGTGGGAGCCGTCGGGTAGACGGTAGTCCCGGCTGTGAGTATTTCTAGCCATTGAGTGAGACAGTGATTGTTGGTTATAGCCGATCTTGTTGATCGAGGATTTGGATCATAGCCTGCATGAGCCACATTTGTGCTCGACAGAGATGCGCGGATACTTTACTCATGTGGGTCGCGCCCCTTGAGTGCCACTCCGGAGTAGGCGAGACCGGGTTGTTGTACCGGCGTTGAGATTGAGCTCTTCTATCGCGACTTGTCGATGCTTGTGTTCCTCTGGCTGAGCCAGTTTTGGCAGCTACGGACATACCTACGGTAGACCCGTCCTGTTGAGGATGTGCGGCAGTAGGTAGGCGCAGGTTTGACTGGACTCGATGTGGCAGTCAATTTAGATTGGGTGATCTCAGTGAGAGTTAGTTGATGCATCATGTGTTTCATCTGTTCCACTTTTTGAGCATCTAGATAGGGGCATAGTAGCTGTAGGGTTATTCATTTCCAGCTTTTTACTTCTGTATTTTATTTGTTACTTCATGCCTCTAGTAGACTTAGTGGGCAGACCGTTGGGCTTGTTGACGGCACCCACTGAGAACTACTGTGGGATGTAGTTCTCACACCCGTCGTGGTGTCTTTTTCCCAGGGACTTCTACTCCTATTCCTGCTGTTCCAGTTGCTGCTTCTTCAGATCGAGGTAAGGGAGTCGCGAGCTAGATCCCTACCAGTCGTTGTCGTCGTCCTGAGAGTAGATGTACCCACTTTTTATATTTTGAGAGTTACTTGTTTGAGAGACCTTGTAGTGAGGTATAGAGTTGTACTTTTATTTCAGAGTTGAGCGACTTATGTACTTTTGGTGAGGACTTGGATTGTATTATTTTATTTTATTTTTAGCAGTTTATTTACAGCTCTGATATTTGTTTAGTATAGCATCTCTCTTTTGCAGGTTAGACGCTTCGTCTATACGGGGTTCACCGTATGGGCGGCGGATCTGTTAGCGAGCTCGGGTCGCAGTTTTGACCCCGGGGCGTGACACTAGAACTACTATAGCTCTAGCATGCTTAGCTCTCTTAACCTCTTGGGCCTTGCTACCACCTAAAATGTTATAGCCGGGTTGAGAGATTTAGTCCTATTATATTATTTATATATAGGACTAATACACATTTCGGGGGTGTCTCATAGCCGGTTCTGCTACTGGTTGCAGAAGTTGGGAAGCCCCCTTTACTGGTTAGAGACTCTCCGATGCAAATTAAGTACAAGCGAACGACCATTGTTAGGTTCCGAGGCCAAAATGACACTTTTCGCGAACCCGGCATGACCGTTTTGGGCACCCGGCTCGCACCACTTGGTGTGTGGCTGTTCTGACACTCAAAAGGGAGTTTCTTGGGACAGCAGTAATAGTTGAATGATGTTCAGAGTGTTTCGAAACACTTCTGGGCCGAATCGGACCTTAAAACGCCAAATCGGTCATTATCGGGCGCGGATTTTGCCGCACAAGTTGCTGCTGTTCGCAGCAGTAAATGAGAGTTGATTGCTGGTTATTTTAGGAGTTTTGACACCTCTAATCACACCAAGAGGGCTCCGGGGGGTTCCGGTGCCGAAATGGGCATCCCGAAAACCAAATTGGCGAATTTCAAGACCTAAGTTGTCTGTTGTTGTGCGATAGTTGTGCAGATGGCCCAACATTATTTTTTTTTATGTTTGGGACAGCGGGTGATCCACTAAGACTTGTGGCACATCGTGACGTATTCCGGAGGATTAGTTGTGTCTCGGTGGCCTTGGCGATGCTTATCGCTTTGTTTGAAAATCGGTTAAAGAAACTAATTTTTTCGATTGTTGTTTCGATGTGTTGTTGGTGACTTAGAGTCGCAGAGAGATATTGGTCATTGTGGGAGCCTAATGGACTCCGATTGAGTTATCTCAGTTGTTGGTTGAGTTAGTAATGGTCGATTACGGGACCGACGCTTCCGGTGTTTATATTGCACTTTAGTGCAGTGTTAGGTGTGTTGGTTGTCTAGTTGACTCGTGAGGGACTTACTGACACAGGTTATGTGATGTATTATGTCTAGATTCTTTTGGCGCCTAGACGCATTGGCAAAGTCGTGGATTCGGATGGTCGTCAGTCAGGTGGGTATTTCGGTCCGGGCATTAGCATAGTGAAACCTCACTGAGTACCATACTCGATTTGGACCCTTTGATCTTCACTTGGCTTTTAACTCCATATTCGGATAGTTATATCATTACAGTTGGATTCTGATCACGCTTGATTAATGCCCCGATTCTTGTGTTCCACTAGTTATCCCGATTTCCAGTTTATATGCCTATGATTATGATCATGATTGATAGTTACTAGTGGATTGATTTTGTACTGTCCTATTATTATACTTTTTGCTTATATATGTATCTGCTAAGATGTTTATGCCACACCGTGATTATTTTGTTTCACCTACTCATGACTTCATAGACTTGATTTGCCTTGAATTCCTTATTCCAGTTTTGCATGAATCATAGATGTCATGCCCCAGAGTCGAAACAACAACCTGAGCTCACTAATAGATCTGCCACCCATACGGGAAACCCCACATAGGCGAAGCGTCAAACCTACAAAAGATAGTCTACAACTAGAAAATATCAGAGCTATAATAAAACTAGAAAAAATAAAACCTCAAATCCACTGTACCACAATATACATCCCAAAATATCTCGAATACAACATCTGTCAGTATTCAAAATGAGAAACTAAAATAATATAATCAGGGTACATGATAAAACCCACTATCAGGGGAGGTACATCTATCTCACCAAAATACAGCACGGGTAGGGATCTAGCTCGCGACTTCTTTATCTCGATCCGATAAAGCAGCCGGTGAAAAAACTGACAGGGATGCCTCTGTAAAAAAAATCACCGCAGCGGGTGTGAGAACTACATCAAATAAGTAGTTCTCAGTGGGTACCATCTCCAAGACCCACGGTCTACCTACTAAGTCTATTGAGGCAAGATAACAGAAACATGTAAGAAAGCAGATATGAAAGCTGGAAAGAACTCTACAGCTAGCTACAATGCCTATCTACTATACTCAATAAATAATGGGATACAAGAAAAGCAACCACTCACTCTCGATGTGCTAATAAAATCCAATCATAACGACTTCCACATAGGGTCCAGTCGAACATGTGCCCACCATTGGGGCCAAAAAGTGGCTGCACTGCGATCGCCCCGTGGGGGTGACCCTCAGAGATGTCGAATGCGTCGCATGCTAATGGATCAAGCGATCGGGCCGAGGAGGGATCCGTTCGGTCGGGTTCTCCTCTGGTAACTTTCACGATGACCGTTCGGCTGAGGATAGCCAAATCGGGTTTACGGAGGTAGAGAGGGATTGCTCGGTTCGACTTAGAGTAGCCGAACCGAATGAAAGAATAATGACACGTCTGAGAAGCCGATTATAGCTTTAAAGAGCAATAAACAAGGTACAAAAATGACACGGCTGATTGGTCGATTATATCTTTATATTGCTTGGGAAGGGAATACAAGGAAGAATGTAGGGATAGAAGGATTATAAGTAAGCTTACTCCTAGAAAAGTAGTAAAGAAAGCGGTAAATGCAGGTATGAAAAGTTAAGTTAACCTACTCCTAGATAAATGAAGAAACTGGGGTCGTACCGGGCTTATGAGGTTGCCTGACCCCTTTTTCTTCGATGGTTTGGGTATTTATACACATCCCGATTATCGGCGTAGATTGGGGGAAGTTATCGGATTTTAAGCAACCACTTCCTTTTGAGCCGAATACACTTAATTGGGATAATAGTCACTTTTCCGTCCAGGTTCATCCCCTGATCGTCGCACCTGCACGTAATCCTCTGCGCTTTTCGATGCTAGAGGCCGCTTGCCGTTCCGAGTCACTTGCGAGATTTGCGCCCAAATCTCGCACTCCTTCCTTTTACATTTCCGAGCAGCTGAGGATTGACCTTAACTTCGCCTCTTCCGTCGCTTGACTGAGGCGGTCTGATACCTTTTTTTGGCTGAGAGACGGTCTTGAATGAGACGATAATCCTCCCGTTGACCGCTTCTCTTGTCGACTGACTCCCCTATCGGCTGACGCCTTTAGCCGATGGCATTCGTCGTGTCTTATACCTTTCTGTGACCGAAATCGATCCGGACCGAGACGCAGACCCTTCTTCTGCTAACTCATCTTTCAGTCAACGGGTGTCTTCGTCCGACAACGTGCTGTTCGTATTGCACTGTTGCTTAACTAAAACTGGTCTAAAACCACACGCGGGTCCTTCCTTCTTCGGCTTGATCAACCGAAGGTTGATTCCGACTCCACCTGCTTCGTCGTCTGATCGAGGCGGTTTGATGTCTAGTGGCAACCGACGTTAGTCCTGAGCGAGGCACTGGTTCCGTTCGTCGGCTCCTTCTCCTATCGGCTGATGTTCTTAGCCAATTGTTGGGTTATGTATTAATTGGATCTAAATAGGGAAAAAACCACCTAGAGGGGGGTGAATAGGTGTAAACAGTAAACACTCAAAAAATCATTGCGCAATAAAATCCAATGCGGAAATAAAAATAACACGCAAGATTTTTACGTGGAAAAACTCCAAACCGGAGTAAAAAACCACGGGACCGATAACACGGCGAAATCCACTACAATTGAAACACGTACAAGGTGATATACCGTACACACTTACAACTCAACCTTTTCCATACGCTCCTAGTAGATCTTCTCCGCTCGCTCCGCAACGCTTCTCGAATCCACGATCAGCGCCCAACGCCGAATCCACGGCGTCCAACGTCGAGTCCACGACGTTCGACCGAATCCACGGTCTTCACCCAGTAGCACGTGTCGAATCCACGAACGTACCTCGCTCCGAATCCACGAGAGCGGTAGCACCTTGAATCCACAAGGCCACGCGAGTCCACGCGCCGATTTTTGAGAAAATCGTTGTTTTTTGGGTGGTGATGATCCGCCGAATACTTAGATTAGAAATAGATCGGAAATACCATCTAAGTATTCATTAATTTGATTCTACTCAAAATCTGAGTTTGGAAAACCTAGAATCAAATTAATCAATATAGATGAAGAAACATAGAATTAAATCTATTGATTTCCTGTCTTCTCTATATGTGGATTTTTCTATTTCGGTCGTATACGGATCTACACAGCTTACCCTAGAAAATGAATTGTAGGATCTATTTATAGGTTAGAAACCCTTGGAAGAAGATAAGGATAAAAAACTAACCATTTCTGGAATTTTACAGGACGACAGTCCGGACTGGAATTGGCGGTCCGGACTGTCTCAGCGAAACAGACTTTTTCCAAAAAAGAGGACGTTCGGGGTCCGGACTGAATTTCCACGGTCCGGACTGTTCATGCAATTCCTGCAATTTTCACGTTCGGGGTCCGGACTGAAATTCCTAAGGTCCGGACTGGAATTGCGCATGAACCAACCTATGTTCGGGGTCCGGACTGTAATGCCCGGTCCGGACTCTGAACATGTAAAATGTCCAGTTTTTAATTTTTATGCAATTAAAAATTCAACCAAGTGTTTCTACACTATAAGAAGTATTCGGATCACCAAAAATATTTAGTTAAACTTACCTGATCCTTTTGAATTCTTCTTTCTTGAGATTGAGGTATATGATCCAAACTTCTTTATCTTCAATCTTCAAGACTTAACCAATTTCACGAAATACGCCAACTCAAAATCCGTAACACCAATAACCTATGTCGCGTATCGCATTCTTGCGCGGCTGGGATCAGCCCGGATCAGGATGCGGATCCCTCTTCATTCGTAGGCTGATGTCTTCGGCCGACGACATGTATCGCGCGCTGTTCTCTTCCGTGACCGAAACCGGTCTCAATTGAGGTGTGAGTCCCCCTTTTGCTGACTCAAACCCCCATCGGCTGGTACCTTTAGTCGATGGTAGACACCACGTGCCACTTCCTCAAGTGGCGAAAAGTTTGGTCTCAATAATGCCCCCTCAGCAATCGCCTGATAGGCCGTTCAGGCGATTGGCGAAATTGAGTCAACTTCTGGCACGGATAACACTGTCCAGCGACCATCCTCATATCTTGGCAAGATATTTTCTCACTGACCGAGGGATTTGTGGACAGGTGCCGATCTTTCTTGATTTTCGGTGAAACCGTCCTTCGTCGTTCTCCCTGTTAGATGCTGCTGTTCTCCGAGGGATTATGTCGTCCCTCATTGTCGGCCTATAAGTAGGGCCACTGCTTGCAGCTTTCCCTATATCTCTTTCCTCCCTCATGACGATCCTCATACCCTCACCAGCGTCAGGAGGTGCCAGCGGTGTGGTCTAAAGGTGGCGCGGGCAACCCTGGTTGCCTCGGGTCCAAAACAAACCGAGAGAAAATAGAGGGTGAAAGAAAAAAGGTCGTGGGCTGCTTTTCGACGGTTTTAGGGTGGTACACTTGGCCGGAGGTGGTGGCAGCATGGCTAGAGGAGGTGCAAAGGAGGCTGGTTCGGGAAAGGGGAAGCGTCTAGGGTTTCTTCTCCATGAAACCCTGAGTGTGCTTATATAATCTCACATAAAATAGCAAGGAACTCCCTCTAGGCAACGTATTTTATTTTCAATCCTTGACAAAGTGCGTAAAACGCATAAAGAGCCCTCCACGTGCGATTTCACGCGAAACGATATATAAAATGCTGGACCTTTTGTATTAAATCTGACGAAAAATGCATAAATTCATTTTTTTTTTTTTTTTTTTTGTGGTTTCACTTTGTCGAATTCAAAATAAGACTTTACCACAACATTCAACAAAGTGATTTTGTTTCGTCAAATTCGAATCTCGTTTGGTGAAGTTAGTCATTTTTCGAGTTACACCCCTAAAAATTCGAAATTTGAATTTAACATTTCAGTTGTTACAATCGCCGATTGTACCCACTAGGAGTTACTGTTTTGTAGTTCCCACACCTGCTTGTGGTCTACTTTTCAGGGCCTTCCGAGCTAGTTCTGGATCGAAATAAGGGGATTGCACCGTAAATAATAGCTCCTAACCAATATTGTTTTGGTCGAGGTAGACTACCTGTTCGTAATTTTGTATACATCACTATACTCGGGACTGTCTAGGCCAGGGCCTTTTACTTATATTTATATTTTTAGTTGGTGGATCTTTTATGTTTTTATATACAGTGATAGTTGTTAGCTTGGTTTACTTATGCTCTGATACATATTTAGTTGTAGATTTTTAGTTTTTTTGCAGGTTAGTTTTGAACACTTTTCGTGTGTGGGGTACGTCCTCATACACGTGGCGGATCTGTTGCATGCCCCAAGGGCTTCCTCTATGGGCTCGGGACGTGACAGACAAGAAGATATAGACGAAGACTACGAAAGTTGTACTTTAAATAATACAACTTTTGTTCAAAAAGTGTAATTTTTTTCTTAAACAATACAACTTTCACTCAAAGAGTGCAATTTCTATCTTAAACAGTGCAATTTTCGCTCAAACAATGCAACTTTCATACAAAAGAGTGCAACTTTTATCACAAAGAATATAATTTTCGTTTAAAATAGTAAGACTTTCAACTCAAATAGTGTAACATTTTTTTGAAACAGTATAATTTTATCTTAACAGGCCCCGCGGGCCTCGCCGCCGCGCGAGCTCCATGGCAAAGGCCATGGCGTCGTCGTCTTCGAGCTCCTCCTCCGCTTTCCCCCACAATTGCCTCTAGATCTCGAGCTCCGCCAAGCGCCGCTGCGCGATCCTCTTCCACGGAATGGCGTCAGCGGCAGGAATGGAGTGTTAGGAGTTGGGGTCGAGGGAGTTGTGCACGGAGCCCGCGTTACTGCCAGTGGTGCCGTAGTGGTGCGATCGACGACATGTGCTTTGGATCCCCCAAGGCGTGGCGCCGCCCTGACCAGGTCTTCTCCCGCGATCCAATTTCAATCACTACCGCATCCTAGTCCCTAATATTCTCCCTTTCTCCAGAAGCTTCTAGTTTTTTTTTTCTTTTTCACTCTATTCTCTTATATTTTCTTCGATCTGAATAGACTACAATTTTTTTTTGTTTGTTTTAATTATTTTTACTCGGATCTACAATTGAAAAGTTAAAAAAGAAAAGATTAATTTAGGGATTAGAATTCAGAAGAGAGGCATTCTTCTGATACTATGAATCAGTTTATGGGTGATTTATGATAGTTATGTAAGTTTATCAACACTAATTTAGTTTTGTAGCAACCGTTTATGGCTCTGGCTTGGAGGGATAGCGCTTCAACGGCGTTCATGGTGGCTGTCTTTGTGATGACCTGGATCTCCACGAAGGTTTTGTGGAGTGAATTGTGGCTTCCGGAGGCCTATGAGGTATGTTGGAGATGGTTGAGCGAAAATCGAACCTCAAGATTAGATCTAGCGCGAAATTTGGATTAAGAATACCTATTCGGATGCCTTCGACAAATTTTAGAAGTGGAATTTGGCAAAACGGACATCAGATTTGGACTCATCGCGTGAAAACGATGAAAATGGACTATTTACTTGTATTTTTCGGAGTCCGGATGCCAAAACACATATTTTGAGGCAAGATTTACTGTTCTGGCGGCCGGGGCAGCACCGGCAGGCGGCGGAGCACGGCGGTGCGGGCACGGGCAGGCGCGTGCGCGGCGGCTGGCAGGCCGGTCCACAGGATTTGGCGTGCATCGAGACCAGCAAACGCGGTGTGGTGCCACGTGGCACGCAGGGATAGGTTGGTCAACACACGTGCGACAGCGCGCGTGTCTCGCGTCGGGTGCGGCGCACGGTGGACCGCGCAGGATGGGTGGCGCGCGTCCGTTGGCGGGGGCACGAACCCGGTTTTCCCGCCGTGAACCCCGGGGCGTGCACCCCACCGTGGATCGCGCTGCCACGCGGCGCGCCGCGATTGGCGAGCGTGCGTGCGTGGGGCGCGGAGCAGGCCACGTGGCTCACTCGGGGGATTTCGGGCGCGCACAGTGTCGGGTCGGGCTGGATTCGAGCGCCCGAATCTTGTGCCCAAATCCGGATCCCCCTTTGGTTGGGCTTGGGCTATAAATAGCCCATGTGGGCTTTATTTTTGGGCTTTTCCTCCGAGCTTCTGAGCCCATCTTCGGCAGGGAGCGTCGTCTGCGAGTCTTCTTCAATATTTGTGATCCCGAGGATTTTTGGGAGTCGTGCCATCTGCTTTCTTCTCGACATCGTGTAGTAACCATGATTTTAAAATCCAGAATTCAGGTTTAAATAATTTCCAGAATTATTAGTGGGTCAATAGTGGCCCAAAAATATCGACTTTTGATCGGGGTCTGATCTAGAAAATCCGAGATCACCATTGCGATCGTCTCGTCGAAACATAGAAGTTTCATATTCATATATTTTCGATCCGACGGTCGGATCTTCCAGAAATCATAAAAGAAGCGGGTGGACCCCACAACTTAAGTGAATAGTAAACACTGTAATTTAAATCCCCTTAGAACACTAATGGCCGAACCACTATTTTAAATTTTAACATAGGGGTATTAGTAATGGACCCTAGCTAATTTCGACGTTCTGAACGCGATAGCATTGACGGATTTCGCATTTGGCGATCCGAGTGCATCGGGATGCGTACAGCACACCGCAAAACGTCGAACTTTATGGCCCGAGATTTCGTACGATCACCAAATTAGACAAATGAGTAGCCTATTTTGAAGGTCTCGACGAGCCGGACGTCGTGGCGAAGTCCGTTTCGCAAAACGACGAGCGAATTTTCTCGAAATGCATGAAAAACACCTAAAATGGACTAAATTGTAAAGAAACTTAATATTTTATGTGTTAAAATGTTAGGGGCTTGATCCTTAGGGTGCTGAGTACAAATGTAACCCACAGTAAGCTTGCTAGGGTTTTAGAGTTGGTGTGAACCCGGTTTGAGAAGATTCTTCAAAAGAATCTTTGCATTAAAGGCAAAGATGGCTCTTGATCTCCTGCTGCATATACGAGGAGTCAAGAGGGAATTCTAGGCATCACCTAGAGCTTCTGCACCTCCCAGACTTTGTCCCGAAGTGTGGGTGGCCAAGAAACACAACCACCTTTAGAATAATCCGAGAGAGAGAAAGAGAGAGGGAAGTTGGAACCAACCTTTACCAAAATTGTTTTGGAGCTTTGGAGGAGTTCCTCTGTGCCTAGGGATCCTGCTGGAGCTTGCCGTGGCCGCGCGTGCAAGAGGAGTAAATTCCGGCTTCATCCCATCTTCTTCCAAATCGGCCAAGGTTAGTTCTCTCCAACTTCGGTTTGTTTGAACCCAAGACTTGTAGCAGTAGCTTAGTAAGGACCCATAGATGCTCTGTACCAAGTCCGAGCTCCCCATGCAAAGCGCATGGCCGGCGGGAAACATCTCTTGCCGGAAAACTAATAAAGCTCCACCTTGAGATAACTTTGCAACTAATGAACCAACCAAGCTGAAAATTGGTATGTAGGGACTGTAGGGTATGTCTAACAAATCTGAAAATTTTTAATAATTATGGCCTAGTATTTTAAAAGATAATTGAGGCCCTAGCTTTTGGAGTTATTACATGTTGGCCGAGCTTTATGCTCCGGCGCCGGCGGGCTTTCCCGACGCCGCCCACCTACCCAGAAGTGTTGCTGGGACCCAGAGGATCCCAACCATGCTTTTGCATGGCTCCCATGCAGCCCGAATGAGGGTCGGCCATGGATGAACCCGAGAATGGAAGAATTGCGGCCGCCGGCGTTCCGGCCATCTCCGGCCGGGGAGGAGGTGTCGGAAAGCTTTGTATGGACTAGAGGAAGCTTCCATATAAGTTGGAAGACTTCTTGTGGCCTCTGTAAAAATCCGCCATTAACGAGCTTGAGCTCCAAAAATGGAGCTTTGCTCCCCGCGCCGCCGCCGCACTCCCGTTGCTTGCACGGGTCCAGGTATGTTTGCTTCGAGCTTTGGAGAGATTTTGTGCAAGTAGATTAGTCCCAGATGCTCTGGTCTAGTGGTCACGATTTTCAATGGAAATGGCTTCATCTTCTTCCCGAGCTCGGCAAAAATCATGGGTGCAAACTTGCATCCGAGTTGCTGGGAAAGCTCCAGTAGCTTAGTAGATTAAGATTTTTCAAGTTATATTGCT
Organism: Tillandsia fasciculata; assembly: GCA_029168755.2. Taxonomy (NCBI): domain Eukaryota; kingdom Viridiplantae; phylum Streptophyta; class Magnoliopsida; order Poales; family Bromeliaceae; genus Tillandsia; species Tillandsia fasciculata. Next base: position 4,787,962 of record CM054950.1, read on the forward strand.
CTAGGTGTGATATCTGCAGAGAACCAATGTGTTTGTTTGCTTATGTAATGAAGTATATAGTGTGCATGCCATGTGTTTGATAAAATGCCTAAGAGAGGAAAACTTCAGAATTTGGGTTTTCTGTAAATATGAAAGTTGTTCCAAATGTTTCCCTGAGCTTGATGCTCACTTCAGATCAAAGTTGATCTGTGTGAAATAAAGTTTGGAGCAAAGTGAACTTGTTTGTTTGTGAGATAATGGATCTCTGTGATCCAGCACACCTGGGCTGCAACCAGTGCAAGCCCTGGCATCTTAACAGGGTTTAGAGCAATATTGGTATACAAACTTTAGTTGTTTGAAGATTAGAACAAAAGTTATGATGAAATCAACCTAAAACTATAATGTTGGAACAAAGCTGTGTTCTAGACTATTTGCGAAGCCGCGACAGTGTGTTCTAGGCTAATTTGGGGTCACTGGACGCGATGCTCGCATTAAAAACAGAGTTTGAAGTCCCGGAGAAACAAAAATTCATTTTAGGCTATGTTAGAGAGTATTTTATGGCCCGAAGTTTGCCTTGGGTTCCGTACTGCTGCAAATTGGTTAGCACGGTGTTCAGAATGATAAATGTCACCTGCTGGAAGTGACGGCTCGTTAAAATGATTTTCCAGTTGAAAGAACGAGCGAAAACAGTGCTCAAAATGGCATTAAAAGTGTAATTTTAAGAACCCTAGGGGTCTAAACGCAAAGTTAACATCATATACTGTTTAGTAAAATGTTTAATTGATTCCTAAGCTTTTCGTTAGGAATCCAACGGCTCTCGTTGAGCGAAAATCGAATAACAGTCCGAGAATCGGCAAAATCGTCAATTTTACGGTATCCGGGTGGCAATCGTGTAATTTGAGAAATTACAGCGGTTTCACCAGCCGACTGTTGAGTCCCAGTAGAATCTGGTTGAGCCAGCGGCAAGATTAAGCCTGAGTTTTTCCGGAAATTCAAAAAGGGAATTTCCGGAGGGGCAATTTGGTAATTTTACCAAAGATTAAATGAAAAAGGTTATGTTGGTCTAGATGTTAACAAACACAAATGCTAAGTGATTAAAAGGGTTTACGTCGAGTTGACATAATGAAAAGGTTTTAAGTTGATTTGAACAATGTTAAATTAAAAGTTAAGTTAATTCCTGAACAATATGTTTAATTCAGGTCTGTTCGATCTACATCTAGTTTTCGAGTGATCTGTTGATACAAATAGTCGCCTGCGATTTGTCAGGTGGGTTTATCTTCGGTCCGGGCTTTATCATTTCGGCCCTCTGTGTACGGTATTGGTTGGACCCCTGTTCTTGTTAACCTGGATTATACTTGAGCCTGTCTTTCTGTTGAACAGTTCAAATTTTGCTATAAACTTGATTTTAATCAACCCATGTTTTGTCTCCAAGCATCGCAGAGTCGCCTGAGTCTGTTCTTGTTTGATAGGACGAAGGCATAGCTCTTCGAGGTTTGGACATAAAACATGTTTTCAAAATTATTTTCCTAAAAAGGTCTTTGATTTTGCATGATGGATTTTCTGTTGCTCCCAGATATTATGATTCTATTCCTGAACATTTGCCATGCCTGATTGGTCATTACCTAGTTCGCACATTTATACTTGATTATCAGTATCTATATCCTGATTCATGTTCTAGTTGTTGTTGAATTTATTTCTGCCTATGAGTTGAAATTCAGTTGATTCTGATATTGCATCCTTGATTAGATTATTTTGGCTTATTATTGATCAAAGCTATATATCATTATTCTGGACATTGCCATGCCTGTTTGGTCATTCGATTTTGAGCTTGTACTGCTAAACTCATGGTTTTTATTCAACAAATGCTTTTACCCAAGTATCATAGGGTAGCCCGAGTATGTTCTTGTTTGATAGGACAAAGGCACAACTCTGCGAGATTTGGACCCAAAATCTGTTTTCAAAATGTTTTCTCAAAACATCATGTGTTTAGTAGTATGATTGATCTATAGTTGTTTTCAATGTTAGGACTTTATTCCTGAATATCGCTAAACCTATCGGATCAGTATCTATGATTGTTCCTGCTTCACAATATCCAGTTGCTGTTGTTCTTGCATATATTTGAGATAGTTGTTGTTGATTATTCCTTGAGATGAGGTTCTGTTGTTGTATGGCTGTTGTATCCCAGAGGGGATAGTTCCCGGCTTGCTGCCGATTACACGGTCAGAGGACCGTGATTTTGAGCATTCGCATTGATCGCCCGCACCGCTGTTCTTCACGAACATATCCGGGGTCGCTCCCCGTGCGCTTTGTTCTTTACCGGTAAAGTGGTCTGTTGAAAGGCCCGTGACTCCCAGGGGGAGAATGTCAGCCAGGTTGGTGCTAGTTTGGGCAGCCTTGCCTGAGGTCTTTTGACCAATATGGTAGCTCATGATTGGGTATATTTAATACTTCCTCAGTTGATGCATTTATACTTGATGATTGATTGTTCAGTGCTATTCCATCACTTTCCGCTGATTCGTTGATTTTATGCATCCCTACATGTTGAGATTATTTGGCTACTATTATTCACCTATTCATGCCAAGTCTTGATTGATGACATTAATTATCTTATCATGATTTTATATCTGTTGATCTTCATGATTGCCTATCTGATTATCCTAACTGTAACCTCCATGATTTTATATCTGTTGATCTTCTGGTTGCCTATCTGATTTCCATGCTACCTTCATGATTAGATATCTGTTGATCTCATGATTACATATATTGGTTGATCTCCATGTTGCCTATCTGATTGTTCTAACCCCTGATTATTACTATCCTCTAGTATTGTATACCAGTAGGTACGATCTGCTATTTCTCGGCTCGTCGTGCCCACTGGGATACACTCCGGTGTGTATCACACCCTCGGGTGACTGTTTTTCAGGTCCACCGGGTGCTGAGATGTTGGGACGAGTTGGTGAGGTTTCGGGATAGAGGTTGACCCTGGACAGCCGAAAAGTTATGTAATAGATGTTGAGAGAAAGGAAATTGTATTTCAGTTGTATATTTGTAAAGATAATTGTAAAGTTACTTGTAATATTTGTTTAGAGTTGTACGTAGTTAGTACTCTGATGTTGTTGCCAAGCTAGCCGTGCATATATAGAAAAGGCTCAATTCCATAGGGGATTGGGACTCTTCTATATATGTGGCGATCTGTCATTGCCCTGACTGTTTTTGCAACTCTGATTTAAAAAATAATAATAATAATAATAATAATAATTTTATATACTGGTTTTTGAACTCGGGGCGTGACACATCGAGAGCTTCGACGCGCCTTTGATACTGAGTTTTTTCGTCGACACTTCTTCCGCGAGCTCCCCAGGACTGACGGGAGGGAGTTTTTGGCCGATTTTCACGGCATCGGTTTCACGAGAGTAGATCTTCGTTTTTCGTGATTTCCGCTCCTCTCAGTTTTGGGTTTTTATTGGGGTTTCTGGAACACCTTTGAACCATTTTCTTGCTGGTGATTTTCATGGACAGCGGAGCTTGTCGGATTTCTATCTCCACGCTCGGTTATCGGATTTCGACCTGTGAGGACTCGATCAACATCTAAGCTTCGCGAGGATCGTAGCCATATTTTTATTAGAATTTTTGGAGATCATCTCGCAGGTGATATTTTGGATTCTTTCAGATTGATCTTTCCGCAGATTTGTGATCATGGGAATTTTTGCTTACCGTGATCATTGGACTGTATCTTTGTGCCCAAGAGGAGTTTTCAGGTGTTTTTAGGCTCGTTGGAATCGTGGGAATCTGAGGATTATTCCCGTTCAATTTCAGCCCCTTTGGATCTTGTATCGACGCGCACTTTTAGGTGGGTTGCTTCGTCTCCAAAACTGATGGACGGTTCTCTAATTCTATGGAATAGCAAGCATGTAAGATTATGAGATGTGTTAGGAAGCATGTTAGGGAAAGAGATGATATTTTCCTTGTGTTGTTATTGAAATCATATCGGTTAATGCTTCCTATTTATGTTAATAATTCTTATTAATGGAACTTGACTTAGCACCCTGTCATATGATGTATGTTCAACTAGACTAGTAGAAAACTCCTACTTGGACTAGGTTCATATATGCTTTAGACATCCACACGTTACATTCTATCCCTGGACATAGTGTTTTCCTCGCTCGGATAGTGGGCCTAGTGGTCGGGATTTCTCTTAGTGTAGGATGCATGTTACACTCGTGCGTGGGGACCGAGTGGAGTCTAGTAGATGTGGCTAGTCTTGTACCAGTGGCGGGAGCCGTTTGGGTAAACGGTGGTCTCGGGTTGTCGAGTTCTTCGATTTATTTGTCGCCACTGTGTTCGTGGTATGGTGTACCAGTGATAGCAGGACCTTAAATCCAGAATCTTTTTGGACACACATGATTTTAGTCAACAAATATTTTTCTTCCAAACATTGAAGGGTCGCCGAAGTCTTTTCTTGTCTGATTGGACGAAGGCATTAGCCCTTCGGGGTTTGGGAATAAAACTTGTTTTCTAACTGATTTTCCTAGAAAGTGCTAAAAATCATTAAAATGGGTTTCCTCAAATCAAGATGGTTTTACAAAAAGAAAAAGAACTACTTTTAGTTATCACCCCGAGGGGGTTCGAGTGAAAATGATTTTCAGTAATAAATATTATATTTTTCTGTAAACTCCCTCACCCGGGAGGGTGCGAGTGATCTAGGTTCTAAGGGATGTTCCTTATTTGGGTTGAGAACAACAAGAGGCTATGCCTAGAGCCTGTTCTAGTTGGATTTGGGTTGTAGGTACTAGTCTTTCGGGGTGTTCGAACCCTTCATTATCATCGGCTGTGGAGTATCTCCAGTCCAGTGGATTTTAGCACGTTGAGTTTGATGTCCTGTTGTGGGAGCCGTCGGGTTGACGGTGGTCTCGGCTGTTGAGTATTTCCAGCTAGTGAGTTAGAGATGTGATTTGGGCACTGTCGATCTTATTGATTGTGGATTTGGATTATAGCCTGCATGAGCCATATTGAGCTCGACAGATATGCGCGGATACTTTCCTCGGTAGGGTCGCGCCCCTCGAGTGCCGCTCCGGAGCTGGGCCTGTTACTTTTCTATCGCGACTTGTCGACGCAGTCCTTCTGGCTGGGCCAGTTTTGGTAGTCAGGACACCCTACGTAAGTCCAGTCCTTCGTGGATGTAATAGCAGTAGGTGGGCGCAGGTTTGACTAGACCCCATGTGGCAGTCACTGTGATTGGGTTGATTGAGTATATTGGGTTAGAGTCGATGCATCATTTTCATCTGTATCACTCTTTGAGCATTGTAGAAAGAAGCATGATAGCTGTAGATTTCTTTCCAGCTTATCTTTACATTATTTCAGTTTTTATATTATCTTATGCCTCTAGTAGACTTAGTGAGTAGACTGTTGGGCTTGGTGGCGGTACCCACTGAGAACTACGTGACGGTGTAGTTCTCACACCCGCTGTGGTGACAGATTTTCGAGGTAGCTGTTCCGACTTCTGTTCGAGCGGAGACAGCAGTGCGAGGTGAGAGAGTTGTGAGCTAGTTCTCTACCCGTCCTTGGAGTATAGTGGTACCCTTTTTTGGAGCTTTATAGTACAGTCTGCTGGATTCTAGTAGATGCTTTTGAGAGTTTTCTTTTGAGAGACTTATGTATTGTGAGGTTCTGACTTGTACTATTTGGAGATGTTTTGTCTTATTTCAGTAGTATACTTTTTAGCTCTGATATCTATATAGCTGTAGTATTATCTTTTGCAGGTTAGATGCTTCGTCTATACGGGGCTTTCCGTATGTGCGGCGGATCTATTGGCGGGCCCGGGTCGCAGTTTCGACCATAGGGCGTGACAGATTAGAGTGGTATCAGAGCCTAAGTTGTAGGACATTATGGACTTAGAAACCCTAGGCATGTGGATGGATCTTAGGATGACTACGTGAGAGTTGTGACTTATAGCGAGAGTCCTGATTGAGTTTTATGCCTCTCCCAAGGGATGGGATGAGTGATTGACATGTTTATTCTTCTAAGCGATTTTGTTGGCTGCAGACAATATAATGCTATAGAATGGATGGCATGTCCTAGACTTTCGTTGGATTGGGTTGAATGATTGTTGTGTCCTGATGTTTGTTATTGTGCAGTAGACTACGATGCCCTTGAGACGTCGTGCAGTGAGGAAGGCACATCCCGCATCTGATGAGGAACCCAAGCAGCGGGAGGCAGAGCGAGACCCAGGAGTTGCGGGCCCAGATGGCACAGATGTCGGAGGCTGTCTGACGCCAGGAGGAGGCCATGGAACGTTTGATGCGCCTGTCGGAGCAGAGAGCACAACCAATTACAACACCGCTTGAGTGTCCTCCAGCACTTTCTTCCCATGCAGTGGCATCTCTAGCTGTACCAGTGGCACCAATTGAGCGAGCAGCCCCCTCCGTGCCGACGATTAGTGCCGAGGCACCGAGGCAGGGTGGATAGCTAATAGTAGATGAGCTTTGGGACATCATCGATTGATGAAGCCAGTCCCGGCTGTAGTGGTCCAGGATTCCGTATAGTTTTTCCCGTGAATCCTTGGTGTGAAACACCTATCATTGGTGTATTAGGTCCACAGTGCATCAAAGGGATGCTACGGATGGACACAGTGTGGTATTTACTGTTGGTTTGGCCTTCGGAGGTAATTGCCGAATTTTAGAGAAGGCTTTGGGCCAAACGGAGGCCGTATTTGGATTCAGCGCGGAAAAACGCTTGAAAACGGCTATTTACTTATTTATTTTGGAGTTCGGATGCCCAAAAACGGACCCCCGAAAGTTTTCTGCGCAAAATGGTGCATGGGGGGAGCTGTGGACCGGCCGGGGACACGTGGCAGGCCCTTATTGGGCCGGCGCGCCACTCTCGGTCCACGGAAAGGGCCGCCGGTGCACGGTGGACCGGCGGGCCACGTGGCGGCACGCGGTTGGGCCGGTGCAAGGCGCGCGGCGCACGGGAGGGTGCGCGGGCAGCGCGGGCAGGCCGGGCAGGCGTGGAGGGGGGCGCGATGCACGGTGGACCAGGGCGCGCCACATGGCGGCCCCGGATTGGCTGGTCCATGTGCGCGTGGCGCACGCAACACCGCGCGGCGGCGGCCGTACGCGCACATGGGCGCACATGGGCGCACGTGGCGGCGGCGGCCGCCGACAGCCGTGTCGGGCGGGGCCACGTGTCGCCACGCCATTGGCTGGCGCACCCACCGCGCCGCCAATCACGGGGGACACGTGGCGCATTCCCGTTGGGCCGCACGGCTGCCGCCTGTTTGGCGGACACGTGGCGGGCCCTGGGCCGGGTCGGACGGCCGGTTGGACGGGGCGGGATCCCGTGTGCGGACTGGGCTGGGCCGGGCCGCACTGTGCGCGCCCGGAAATCCTTGGGCCGGGCCGCACTGTTCACGCCCGAAATGGGCCGGGCCGCACTGTAGCAGCCCGAAAGTTGGGACATGAAGGTCATTTTCCCAATTGTTTTATTGGGCCTATAAATAGCCCTTCCCCTCCCTTCTTTTTCTCTGTTTTTTGAGAGAAAGAGAGAGAATTAGAGAGAGGTCATTGAAGAGAAGTTGTTCCTCACTAATTTTTCTACCTCGTGGTGCGTTCCCAGATTTTCTGGAAGTTCGACAGCGACGATCCGGATTTTACAGTGTGCCTCATTTTTCCCCAATCTTGGCCCGTTATCGTCGCATTTCAGTCCGAGGAGTCCCCTGCGCAGTACAGAAGTTTTTTTTCGACGATTTCTTCGCCAGTGTGTTCCTAAGAGGTAGGGCTTCGTTTTTCGTGTGGGTCGTTTCTCTGGATTCAGATTCCTTGGCATGATTCCCGAGGTGTTTTGACCCCCTCTTTTACTGTTTGGGTTTTTGGACAGCGGCGACTTCGACGAATTGTTTCTCTGCGTAGGAATATCAGATCGAGGCGATTCAAGAGTCGATTTTGGGCTACTTTTCGCGAGGAACGCAACCGTGATTTTTCTGAGATTTTAGGAGCTCGGGACAGAGGTGAAATTCCTCATTTTGCGTGCTGATTATAAAAATAGCAAATATGTTTTGAGACTTGTAGTTTTTACACCGTGTACACTTATGTGATGTTGTAGGATACTGTTTCAACTGACGGTGTGCATAGAGGACAGCGGGTATTTTCTTGGAGTATTATGCATGCTTTTCGAGGTGGGTGGTTGTTGCTTATCTCATTGCTGACTATCTCACTAGGAGTATTAGAGATTCCCGACTTTAAACAGATAATCGGTACTTGTACTCATGAAATGCATAAGTAAACCCCACAAATAATATGACAGCTCATTATGGTAAACTGGGACACTGTTGTTGGACATATGCTGTAAACTATCATCGCATGCTAAAGTATTATCATAAAACCATCTTTTCTAAATAAATATTTAATACTTTCCTTCTGTTTCTAAAGGCAAACCTTTGCATGCTTGTTTGGACATCTAGATGGGCTACTATTTATTGCTACACTATCTTTGGGACTTGACTTAGGAGAAACCATGTTTCACTATTCTCCTTCGCATTCAGATATATGTTGCTCGGTTTGAGCAGGGTTTGGGATAGTGTAGTTAAGGCTTGAGTCTGGGACAGATTTGACTCGATGATATATTGTGGGGCATGGTAGTAACCGCGGACTTGAGGCGGTTAGCCAGCTGTTGATTATGTTACGGAATTTGAGTTGGCGTATTTCGTGAATGTATTAAGTCTTGAAGATTGAAGATGAAGAAACTTTGGATCGTATACCTCAATCTCAAGAAAGAAGAATTCAAAAGGATCAGGTACGTTTAACTAAAGAATTTTGATGATCCGAATACTTCTTATAGTGTAGAAACACCTGGAAGAGGTTTTAATTGCTTAAACATCAAAAACTGGACATGGGACATGTTCAGGATCCGGATCGAGGCTTGCAATCCGGATCCCGAAGGGTGTTTGTTCATACACTGGTTCAATCCGGATCGCAGCATCTTTTGATCCGGATCCCGAACACTGGTTTTACCTTTTGCTTCCGATCCGGATCAGGATTTGCAATCCGGATCCCGAATGTGATGTTTGGTGAAACTGTATGAACGATCCGGATCGGGGATTATGATCCGGATCCCGAACAGGTGTTTTTCTGGAAACCGTCTTTCTTGCTTCTGCAATCCGGATCGCCAATTCCAATCCGGATCGCCGTCGGTAAAATTTCCAGAAAAGGCTGTTTTTGATCCTATCTTCTTCCAAGGGTTTCTAACCTATAAATAGGCCCTGTATTCATTTCTAGGGCATCCGCTATTACAGAAGAAAATAGCCGAAAAGAAAAAATCCACATATAGAGAAGAAAGGAAATCAATAGATTTATTCTATGTTTCTTCATCTATATTGATTGATTTGATTCTAGGTTTTCCATACTCACATTTTGAGTAGAATCAAATCAATGAATACTTAGATGGTATTTCCGATCTATCTTTAATCTAAGTATTCGGCGGATCATCACCACCCAAACAAACAACGATTTACCCCAAAATCGGCGCGTGGACTCGCGTGGCCTTGTGGATTCAAGGTGCAACCGCTCTCGTGGATTCGGAGCGAGGTACGTTCGTGGATTCGAAGCGTGCCATTGGGTGAAGACCGTGGATTCGGTCGGACGTCGTGGACTCGACGTTGGACGCTGTGGATTCAGCGTTGGGCGCGGATCGTGGATTCGAGAAGCGTCGTGGAGCGAGCGGGAAGATCTACTAGGAGCGTATGGTAAAAGGTTGAGTCGTCTGTGAGTACGTTATATCACCTTGTACGTGTGTTAATTCTAGTGGATTTCGCCGTGTTATCGGTCCCGTGGTTTTTTACTCCGGTTTGGAGTTTTTCCACGTAAAAATCTTGCGTGTTCTTTTATTTTTCCGCATTGGGTTTTATTGCGCAATGATTTTTTGAGTGTTTATTGTTTACACCTATTCACCCCCCTCTAGGTGTTTTTTCCCCTATTTAGATCCAATTACTTATAACCCAACAAGTGGTATCAGAGCGGGAATAGGGTTGTAAACAATGGTTGAAGGTGGAAACATCAATCGACCCCCTTTCTTTGATGGAACAAATTATGCGTACTGGAAAGTACGGATGAAAGCCTTTTTAATTTCCATCGACGAAAGGGTGTGGCAATCAATTGAATTAGGATGGTCTAATCCAACTGAAATTTTAGATGATGTTCGCACCTTAAAACCTAGGTCGAAATGGACCAAGGAAGAGATAGACTTATCTTCTTACAATGGCAAAGGAATTAATGCTCTATTTAATGCTTTGTCACAAACTGAGTTCTCTCGCGTCTCGGCATGTGAGACTGCGAAAGAAATCTGGGATGTTCTTCAAGTTACGCATGAGGGAACTAACCTAGTGAAGATTCAGAAACTGCAAATGCTCACGAGCAAGTTTGACTCTATCTCTATGGCAGAGAATGAATCTTTCACTGACTATTACACACGATTGCAAGACATCGTAAACTCATGTGCTAACTTGGGAGAGAAGATTCCAGAATTTAAAGTTGTAAGAAAAATTCTAAGAACTCTTCCTGAACGATTTCGCCCGAAGGTCGCAGCCATTGAAACAATTAAACACCCGGACGAAATGCGTGTAGAAGAATTAGTAGGTGCTTTACAAACTTATGAAATGACATTTCCTACTAACTATTCTTCTGGAAAGGCATCCTCTTCTAAGTCTTCAGGTTACGCATTGAAATCAACTAAAGAAGAAGACGCGGATTCATCCTCCTCGGACGACGACGAGAACCTTTCTATGGAGGACTTTGAGAAGCAGCTCGCTCTCTTGACAAGGAAGTTTCGCCGCAACTTTCGAAGGGGAAATTCAAGCAAAACTCCATCCTTCGGAAAGTCGAAGAAAGGCAAGGGTTCTTCAAGCTACAAGTCAAGAAAGCAAGAGAACTTCTCAAAGGATAAGAAAAGTTCTGAGGGACAAGTTCAGTGCTTCAAATGTCGAGGCTACGGCCACATTGCAACGGAGTGTCCCAACAAGAATCCGGCAAAGAAGAAAGCGATGCAAGTCGTTACTTGGGATGACAACTCCACGTCAAATGAGTCATCCTCAAGTGATGAAGAAGACAACGCGACAGCTTTCCACGCGTCCACTACATCTTCACCCTTCATGTGCTTAATGGCAAGTACATCCGATTCACTGTCCAACTCCACTGTTGAAAAGATTGCAACGGACGATGAATCAGATGATTCGGAAGGTGAAGATTTTGCTCTAGCCTACCATAAGCTTTTGAGGGATTCAAAGAAACTGGCTAAGCAAAACAAGGGGTTGAAAGGGAGATTGCAGGATCTCGAAGAAGAAGTAAAAAGGGTAACCTCTCTCTCAACCGATCTTGAAGTGGAAAGGGATAATCTGATTAAAACAAATGTTTCCCTTCAAGAGTCCAATGAGCAACTCGAGAAGAATTATATGGATATGGTGAACAAAGCGAATTACTTCTTGAAGCTCAACGGCGAGGCTCGACAGGAAAAATTGGAAATGACGGAGACCATACGCCAACTGAAGGATGACTTAAAGAGATTTTCTTCTGGAAGGAGTAAGTTGGACAGACTTCTTGGTCTTGGTCAAAGAAATAAGTTCGGCCTCGGATACACTCAAACTGGAGACATTCCAAGTTCGAGTGGTACAGTATTTGTGCCTCAGTCGGTATCTCCTCCTCCGACACCGGAATTCACGACAAGCAACGACAACAAACCTACTACATCCTCCTCGGAATCGACAAGAATCAAGGTATGTTTTCGTTGTGGCATTTCAGGGCACATAAGGAGAAATTGCAAGACGGAAGCCAAACGCACACCTCAAGCACCTCTTGCAATGACTACCAAAAGGGCTATTCCTCGAAAATCAACTGCAATTCATTGAAGGAAAAGAGCCTTGGTAGTACACCGCTCAAGACGACATCATCAAGGAGCAGCAATTCTTCAAGCAAGACGCTCTCACCTAGGAAATCAACTTCACGATCATTACCGACGCATTCCAAAAAGGTTTGGGTGCGCAAAGGTGAAATTTTCCCTTGTCTTGCTACCAATGTTTCCTTGCATGCATATGATAGTTCGTCTTGGTACCTGGATAGCGGGTGTTCCCGTCATATGACCGGTGATAAAAACTGTTTTCAAACATTTGAGAAAAACTCCGGAGGACTTGTTGTTTTCGGAGATGGTCGGTCTTCCAAAATTGTTGGAAAGGGAACGGTAGCTATTCCAGATGGCCCGGTTCTAGATAATGTGTTATTTGTTCATGGCCTTAAGACTAACCTCATAAGCATAAGTCAACTTTGTGATAGTGGTTATTCAGTTAATTTTTCATCTGATAAATGCACTGTAACTGACATGAACCATGCTTTCTTTTTAAAGGGGGTTAGATCAGAAAACAATTGTTATGTAGTTCCTCTAAGATTTCTGAAAAATGTAACCTAGCATCTTTGAAAAATGAAACACTTTGGCATGAAAGGCTAGGTCACATAAACTTTAAGGAACTTGCTAGAATTTCAAACAAAGATGTGGTCAAGGGGGTTCCGAAACTTTCTTTTGAACAAAACCTTGTGTGTGGCGGTTGCCAAAAGGGAAAACAGTCTAGGACTGCACACAAGAACTTGAACCACATAGGTACAAAACGGCCTTTGGAACTTTTGCATATGGACTTAATGGGGCCAACTCGTCAACCATCTCTGGGAGGTAAATGGTATATTTTCTTATTGGTTGATGATTTTCTAGATATACTTGGGTAGCATTTTAAAAGAAAAAGCTGATACCTTTGATTCTTTTCTCGAAATCTGCAATCGTATTATGATTGAAAAGAATGAAAGGATTACTCGAGTTAGGAGTGATAGAGGTGGGGAATTCATAAATTCCAAATTCATTGATTTTTGCACTTCTAATGGCATTAAACATGAATTCTCCGCACCTTACACACCTCAACAAAATGGTGTAGTCGAGCGCAAAAACAGGGTCGTACAGGAAATGGCACGTGTTATGCTTCACAGCCGGAACTTACCTTTTTATTTTTGGGCTGAAGCGGTGAACACTGCTGTTTATGTTATTAATCGCGTGTATTTGCGCCCGGGGACTTTGAATACACCATATGAACTTTGGTTTTGTAGAAAACCTAACATCAAATATTTTCGCATCTTTGGGAGTCGGTGTTTTATTTTACGTGATCGTGAGAATCTTGGAAAATTTGACTCTCGAAGTGACGAAGGGATTTTCTTAGGTTATTCTACAAACAGCAGAGCATATCGAGTTTTTAACTTAGAATCTAAGACGATCGTAGAATCGATAAATGTTAAGGTAGATGAAGCTTTTCACTTTGAATCTGAAAAATCTACCCTCGATATCTCTCTTGATGATGATACACCTGCTAATGCATCTTCTTCTAACAATTCTTTCGATAATAATGATGCATCTAACGGTTCTTCAAGTTTATCTGATGTGCAGGAATCATCTCGTGTACCTCCGCCTACTCCTCTACCTCAAACGTTACGCATCTCCAAGGATCACCCTGAATCGAACATCATTGGAGATCCACAAGAAGGAGTTAGAACACGGAGACAATTGGTTTGCGGATTTGCATGCTATGTATCTCAAATCGAACCAAGGAATGTTGATGAAGCTCTCCAAGATGATTACTGGATTAAAGCAATGCAGGAAGAGCTCCATCAATTCGAGCGAAACAAAGTCTGGGAATTAACGAAGCCTCCGAAGCAACACAATGTGATAGGTACCAAATGGATCTTCAAGAACAAGAAAAATGAAGAAGGTACTATCATCAGGAACAAAGCAAGGTTAGTTGCTCAAGGCTACTCTCAAGTAGAAGGTATAGACTTTGATGAAACTTTCGCCCCTGTAGCTAGACTCGAGTCCATTCGTATATTGTTTGCGATTGCTTGTCATTTTAAAATCAAATTATTTCAAATGGACGTTAAGAGCGCCTTTTTAAATGGGTTTTTAAATGAGGAAGTTTATGTGGCTCAACCGAAAGGTTTTGTGGATCATAAACTACCTAACCATGTTTTTCGTCTGAAAAAGGCTCTTTACGGTCTGAAACAAGCACCGCGAGCATGGTACGAAAGGTTGACAAAGCACCTTTTGGAAAAGGGCTACACTCGAGGGGGAGCTGACAGGACTCTCTTTGTGAAGCATTATCAAAACAATTTCATAGTTGCTCAAATCTATGTCGATGACATTGTTTTTGGAGCAACAAGAGATAATGATGCTTCTAAATTCGCGGAGACCATGGAAAGCGAATTTGAGATGTCCATGATGGGCGAATTGACTTATTTTCTTGGATTACAAGTTAAACAAAACGATGAAGGAATTCACTTGTGTCAATCCAAGTATGCACTGGAGTTGGTCAAAAAGTTTGATCTTGAAAATTCTAAGGATTTTCCGACTCCAATGGGAACTAGCCATAAGGGACTTGGAAGTGAATCACAAAGTGAGAATGTAGACGAGAAACTGTATCGCAGTATGATTGGAAGTCTACTATATCTCACGGCTAGTCGCCCGGATATATCCTTCAGTGTTGGGATTTGTGCGAGATATCAATCAGCACCGAAGGAGGTTCACCTGAAAGCGGTGAAACGGATCATCCGATATATCAAAGGTACAATCAATTTCGGAATTTGGTATCCTATGGGAACGACTTTGGATATTGTTGGATACTCAGATGCCGATTGGGCTGGATCGGTGGATGACCGGAAAAGCACGAGTGGTGCATGCTTCTATCTTGGCCACTGCCTTGTTGCATGGCACAGTAAAAAGCAGAACTGCATAGCACTCTCGACTGCCGAAGCGGAGTACATTTCTGCAGGAAGTTGTTCAACCCAATTGATTTGGATGAAAAGCGTGTTGAGCGATTTCCGGATTTCAACATCTTCGGTAACCATTTTATGTGACAACACTAGTGCTATTAACATTTCTAAAAACCCTGTGTTGCACTCTAGAACAAAACATATTGAACTTAGATATCATTTTCTTAGAGAGCTAGTTGAATCAAACATTCTTCAACTGTCATATATTTCAACTGAGGATCAATTAGCTGATATCTTAACAAAACCTTTGGATCAAAAACGTTTTATTCACTTGCGTAAAGCAATTGGCATGCTTTCCTTGAAATAAACTCTTTTGAAACCTTTGCTTAGGTTAGGTTTTGTTTTTGTTTTTGTTTTGTTCTTTATCTATGTTTTGTACATAGGACATTAATTGAGCATAAATCATAATTGACTTTAATTGCATCCTTTTATGCATTTAGAAATTTATTATGCTTTTGATGTCATAATATTTCAATGTTGCAATGATCATTTACGTTAATTAAACCATCTTTTAAGTGATCAAAGTCAATTTCTCTCTCAATGATCTCTTGGTATAGTCATTATCATATTTGATTGCTTAGTCGAGTATGAATTCGAGATCAATGGTTTGGTTGAATACCTTATATATTAAATAATTGATAGCCAATTGAGGGGGAGTCAATGAAATGTAAAATGCTCAAAAGATGTGGAAAGAGTTACATCCCAATGAGGAGTGTGAAAACTACCACCACATGGAGAAAATGAAAAAAAGATACTCCATGAATGAAAAGCAAATTTTTGTTTTGAAAATTGTTGATGAAATTCATATTGAAATACTTGACTCAGTCGTATTTCATGGTTGGTATAAGGTGGGATTTTTATAAAAGATGCTCAAAGAGCCACTCCTTCAACAGATTGTCTAGATATATTATCTAACTTATCTGGGATTTCAAACATCTATTGATCTTGGTATTTCATTTTCTTTACCAAAATTGATGATTTGATAAAGGCATTACACATAAGATCAGGATAGATGTAATTGAAGTTGTTCAACTTTAAGTGTTTTAACTTTCGTAAATTTTCGTTTCATTTTTGGATATTTTTGATAGATTTTGCATAATCTATTTCTTGTTGTATGAAACGATGTCTTTTGTTTAAAGTTGACATGGTAAAGTGCTTACATACTTTTTCTGGATTTTATGGAATTTTTCTAAATTTTTCTGGAGAAAAAGTTGAAGCCGATCCGGATCGGGGTAAGTGATCCGGATCCCGAACGCAGGATTTTTCCTGCGGGTAGCCGATCCGGATCACATTCTCGATCCGATCCGGATCACGGCTAGGGTTTTTATAAAACAAAGAGATTTTGATTTCTTTTACCCTAATCTTTTGTTTTCAAGCCTCTAGAGTTTCTCTCTCTAGATTTCTTGCTTCTTGGAGCTTCAAAACTCAAAGTTCTTCGGATTCAAGTAAGTTTTATTGATCAAAACTCGGTTTTTACAGTTTTTCATCAAACGTGAGTTGAAAAATTGGAACTTTTTCGTTTGTGAATGGTTTTTGATCAAATTTCTTTTGAAATAAGAACTCTGGGTCAATTAGTTTTGCTTTTATGCTGGGTTTTTCCTGATTAACGAGTTTTTAGGCTTCGATTTCTAAAAATTCGGTTTTAGGGCATAAAAGAGGAATTTTTGAAAATCATGGAATTGATCTATTTTTAAAATTCTTTTTGGAAAACTAATTTGATTCTTGGCTTCTCTACATGATTATGATTGTCTAGGTACAATTTTTCAAATTTTTCAAAATTGACGATTTTTCATATGTTCTTGAGTTGGTTCTCACAGGACACTTTCTCAAAACTCAAAGCACTAGACCAATGGCATTCTCCTGGTTAATCCTGCTACTGGTCACAATGGTGCACACGAGCATCTGTTAAAGAAGAACCGGGTGTCTCAACTCAAGACAAAACGAACGAAGCCAAGGAGGACAGCTCAGATTACGATGAGGAAGAATGGGACGAATTCTTCAAAGATGTTCAACGAAAAATTGATGAGGAGGACAGGAAATTTACCAAAGGAAAAAGACTAATGAAATCTGCCTCAACAACCAAACAGTATACAAGAAGAAAAATGTCCAAAGAAGTGCGAGTCAGCATAGTGGGCCTCTCACCAGAGCACGCTCACTTTCTGGAATTCTGCAAACTGAATCTCCATGGGTTTCGGGACTGGATGCACCATCTGCATCTACACAGCATCCATCACACTCAAAGACACGGACAACTGACACAGAGACTTTGGAATCGATTCGTCAGGAACAACAAAGACTCTCTGCTGCACAAGAGAGAATATCGAAAGAACTTCAGCAGATTTCCTCTGAACACAAGAAGATCAAGAAAAAGTACTCAAATATTAAGAATTTGCTTAAAGGGATTTTGAGCAAGCTGAGTTGTACTAGTTCAGATTCTTCAGACTGAGCAGCACCTTCTGTTCACTTTTTCTATGACTTACTCTCTTGCAGTTCGCAGTTCTTCGGTTCTTAGTTTTCAGGACTTAGTTTTTCTTCTTACTTTTAGTTTAGTTCTCAGTTTGTGCATATTAATAGAACTTTTTTTTACTCTCCTTACATATTGTAGCTCTTGCTACGTTTTGGCTTTGTTTTGTGACAAAAAGGGGGAGAGAGTTAGAGAGAGTTAGAGAACTTTGAACAATGATCAAACTTTGAACAATGAACAATGATTGTGAATATCAATTGTGAATATCAAGGTAAGTATGACTTCAACTCAACTTTGGTTTTTCTTTGTGATTTGTGACATGCCTCTATACTAACTATTCGACTAACTATTTGGGCATGTAATATGACTAACAAGTTGATGTTGGACTAACATACTTTGACATTTGGTTTTCGACTGCTTAGAAGATATGTTGGTTTTAACTATGATTCTCTTACATATCTGAATTTTTCAAATGTCATGATGAGAATAAACTCTATCTCTGTATTTGGTTTTGTATGTTTCAATTCTTGAGGTATCTAACGATTTTGTTTGTCAAGAATGATTTCTGTGTGCAGAGATTACAGATGTCTAAGTCTAGAGTCTGTTCTAGGAGTTTATCTCATGTTTTTAATTTCTGGATCTCTTTTGTAAATTTTTGTTGTATGGTGATAGCAACAAAAATATCTTTTTGAATTTTCTTTTGTGGATTTGTGTTTTGTCACGAAACCGCCAAAGGGGGAGATTGTTACGGAATTTGAGTTGGCGTATTTCGTGAATGTATTAAGTCTTGAAGATTGAAGATGAAGAAACTTTGGATCATATACCTCAATCTCAAGAAAGAAGAATTCAAAAGGATCAGGTACGTTTAACTAAAGAATTTTGATGATCCGAATACTTCTTATAGTGTAGAAACACCTGGAAGAGGTTTTAATTGCTTAAACATCAAAAACTGGACATGGGACATGTTCAGGATCCGGATCGTGGCTTGCAATCCGGATCCCGAAGGGTGTTTGTTCATACACTGGTTCAATCCGGATCGCAGCATCTTCTGATCCGGATCCCGAACACTAGTTTTACCTTTTGCTTCGATCCGGATCAGGATTTGCAATCCGGATCCCGAACATGATGTTTGGTGAAACTGTATGAACGATCCGGATCGGGGATTACGATCCGGATCCCGAACAGGCATTTTTCTGGAAACCGTCTTTCTTGCTTCTGCAATCCGGATCGCCAATTCCAATCCGGATCGCCGTCGGTAAAATTTCCAGAAAAGGCTGTTTTTGATCCTATCTTCTTCCAAGGGTTTCTAACCTATAAATAGGCCCTATATTCATTTCTAGGGCATCCGCTATTACAGAAGAAAATAGCCGAAAAGAAAAAATCCACATATATAGAGAAGAAAGGAAATCAATAGATTTATTCTATGTTTCTTCATCTATATTGATTGATTTGATTCTAGGTTTTCCATACTCACATTTTGAGTAGAATCAAATCAATGAATACTTAGATGGTATTTCCGATCTATCTTTAATCTAAGTATTCGGCGGATCATCACCACCCAAACAAACAACGATTTACCCCAAAATCGGCGCGTGGACTCGCGTGGCCTTGTGGATTCAAGGTGCAACCGCTCTCGTGGATTCGGAGCGAGGTACGTTCGTGGATTCGAAGCGTGCCATTGGGTGAAGACCGTGGATTCGGTCGGACGTCGTGGACTCGACGTTGGACGCTGTGGATTCAGCGTTGGGCGCGGATCGTGGATTCGAGAAGCGTCGTGGAGCGAGCGGGAAGATCTACTAGGAGCGTATGGTAAAAGGTTGAGTCGTCTGTGAGTACGTTATATCACCTTGTACGTGTGTTAATTCTAGTGGATTTCGTCGTGTTATCGGTCCCGTGGTTTTTTACTCCGGTTTGGAATTTTTCCACGTAAAAATCTTGCGTGTTCTTTTATTTTTCCGCATTGGGTTTATTTGCGCAATGATTTTTTGAGTGTTTATTGTTTACACCTATTCACCCCCCTCTAGGTGTTTTTTTCCCTATTTAGATCCAATTACTTATAACCCAACAGATTACTCTATCAGATTTTGGACTTATAGGGTGTTACGGCGACCGTGGATATTAGGCGGTTGACCGGATGTTCACTTATGCATCAGATTGGGTTTCAGATTTTCCTAGTGGACGGTGTTTCCCACTTGTGATTACTATTGCATCTGATTGGGGATCAGGGTTACTTTAGTGGATGGATATTTCCCACTTTGATCATAGTCATGATCCAGTCATGCTATTATGAGACATTGGTTACAGAGATACTTGATACAGAGATACTTGATACAGGATACTTTACATACTTTACTCGTGTGGGTCGCTCCCCTCGAGTGCCACTCCGGAGTAGGCTTTACACCGTGCCGAGCGCCGGACACCTTGATGAGTTGCGAGTGATGACAGAGCAGGCAGTGCCAGTATTTCCTGGCTCTTTGATTGGGTTTCTTTGGGCTGTTAGCTTTACAGTTGCATATATACAGTTATCTTTTGGCTCTGCATTTAGAGGCTTAGTAGTGGTAGTTTCCTTTTTCAGCAGTCTTTATTGCATACCACTGTTCTTTCTTTTTTTTGCCTCTTATAGTCCTAGTGGGTGTGTCAGTGTTTGAGGTTTTACCCACTAGGGGAGGCTACTGGTTTATCTAGTAGTTCTCACCCCCATTGTTGTTTTCTGTCCTTTTCCCCTATGTTTTGCAGAGTCGTCTGCGGGAGCTGCTGGGCCTTCAGCGGCGGATCGAGGTAAGAGGATTGCGGACTAGCTAGATCATCTACCCCGACTGTGAGCGTAGCTGGACTTTTATTGTACCCCTTTTGTATCTCAGACTATATTAGTTTACTTTTGGGACTGGCTTTAGCCAGCTGGTTGTATATTTATGGTGAGCTGGGAGTATATTGTACTTTTATGTCAGCTTGTAGCTTATTTCAGTCTGAGATTACTTTTAGTTCTATTAGTTCAGCTCTGTTTATGCTCTTTTATTGTATATTATCTATCTGAGCAGGTTACCAGCGCTTCGTGTACATGGAAAATTCCGTGTGCACGGCGGATCTGTTGGCGGGCCCGGGTTCTGGTTTACACCCGGGGCGTGACAGATTAAGTTGGTATCAGAGCTTAGGGATAGGTCAGTTGGGACTTAGGAAACCCTAGGCTTTTGGCAGACCCTAGGATGATAGGGCGTGAGAGACGTGACACTTTGCGAAAGTCGTTGATTTATTTATTGGACTCTTCCAGTGAGTGAAGAGGGATCGACATACCCAATTTCTGGTGGACAGTTATGTTGGCTGCAGACAACATAAAGTCACAGAAATAGGGGGATGTCTTTGACTTTCGCTAGATTGGGTCGTGTGGGGTTATGATGCTGATTGTGGTTTCTTGTGGCAGGATGCCTCCGCGACGCAGGATGATGACGCGTTCGCAGCCTTCTTCCTCGGAGCCCGAGCAGCAGGAGTCCGGGCAGGGCCAGCAGAGCGAGGTGCAGGAGCTACAGGCACAGATGGCCCAGATGGCAGAGGTTGTTAGGCGTCAGGAGGAGGCCGTGGGTCGGCTGACACAGCTGTTAGAGCAAAGGGTGCAGCCAGCAGTAGCACCCCCGGAGAGTTCTCCTGTACCATCTTCCCCTGCTGTGGCTCCCCCGACTGTACCAGTGACCCCAGCATCCCCTATTGCTCGGGGCACTGGGGGACAGCCCTCTGGATTGATGAGACCGCTGACCCCGGCTGAGCAGCGGGAGATGGTTGATTTACTGATGAGGTTCCGCCAGTTTGACCCGCCCCGTTTCTCGGGGCAGAGTACCGAGCCGTGGGAGGCAGAGTCATGGATCACGGCGATGGAGCGACGCTTTGAGACGCTGTTTATTGAGGAGAGGTACCAGGTGCTTTTGGCGACGAACTTCTTGGAGCGCAACGCCGAGGCTTGGTGGCGGCGTGTGCGACCGGCTGGTCCGCCTGGGGCTCATCTCTTATCCTGGGCGGAGTTCCGCAGTCTTCTTCTTGGGGCCTTCTTCCCAGAGAGTGTTCGGCAGAGGCTGGAAGAGCGGATGAAGAACCTTCGACAGGGCGATCGTCCAGTGCATGAGTATATTATGGATTTCAATCAGTTGCTGGCATGTGTACCACACGTAGCTCGAGATGAGGCGCACAGGATTTACATGTTTGAGCGAGGGTTGCGCCGAGATATTTTTCAGCTAGTTCGTTCACGCAGGTTGCAGACCTTGGAGGCCTCGATAGAGCAGGCGCTATATGTAGAGTGCGGGGAGGTAGTGATGGATGAAGTATCTCCAGCTCCCAAAGTGATCCCGGGGGCGAAGCGACCAGCACCAGGGGCTGGGGGACAGGCTAGTTCGTGGAGGCCGCCACGACCACCTCAGCCACAGTTTTCCAGCCAAGGGCGGTCCGAGCGGCGAGGGCCTGGTGGATCCCAGAGGCCCCAGCAGGAGCAGCAGCAGCAGCGGAGATCGCAGTCATCGCAGCGTGGATCGCAGCGGCAGCCACAGCGACAGCGGCAGTCACAGCAGCAATAATCCCGACAATCACGGGCTCCCAGTAGTTGTATCTTTTGTGGAGGTCCGCACTTCCCCGGCACCTGCGACCAGCGGTGGGGTCGCTGCTACGGGTGTGGGCAGCCAGGGCACATTCGAGCTTCGTGCCCCTTTTCTACCTCAGTCGCCCCTTCTTCAGCATCTGCCCCAGCATCATCGCAGCAGCGGACGACGGCTCAGCGGCCTTATGCTCCGGTGAGCAGGCCCTCTTCTTCCCATCCCACTGATTATCGCCCTCCAGCTCAGAGTGGGCGCGTGTATGCTACACAGGTAGAGGATCCTTCAGCAGCAGACCATGTGGTGGCAGGTATCACCTTACTCTCTGGCATTAGGACTCGTACTTTATTTGATACTGGAGCCTCTCATTCTTTCATTAGTAGATCTTTTGCATCATTACATGGGTTAGAGGTAGGACTTTTGTCACGTGCACGAGTGGTTCAGATTCCCGATCACACTTTGCACGTGGAGGAGTGTTGTTGATCCTGCCCGATGCAGATCGAGTCCTGGATTATGCCAGCAGACCTGTTAGTCTTGAGACAGCTGAGGGACTTTGATGTGGTTTTTGGGATGGACTAGCTGGCTCGGTATTTCGCGACTATTGATTGTGCCGCGAGGACTGTCACTTTTAGAGAGCCAGGCCAGGAGATGTTTGTATATCGGGGATGTCAGAGTGCTTTCTTTGCCTCTATGGTTTCGACTTCCCGAGCGAGGCGGATGATTCATCGAGGATGTGTAGCCTTTTTGGCTAGTGTTGTTGAGGGGCCTACGGCGGCACCGGGACTCGGGGATATTCCTATTGCCCGCGAGTTTCCGGATGTTTTTCCACCTGAGCTGACTAGTATGCCGCCAGACAGAGAGATTGAGTTTGTGATTGACGTAGTTCCAGGAACTGCGCCAATCTCTAAGGCTCCTTATCGGATGGCACCGGCTGAGCTGCGAGAGCTTAAAGCACAGCTGCAAGATCTGATGGATAAGGGCTTTATTAGACCAAGTGTGTCGCCTTGGGGAGCGCCGGTGCTATTCGTGAAGAAGAAGGATGGGTCACTTCGACTGTGTGTGGACTATAGGGAATTGAATAAAGTGACCATCAAGAACAAGTACCCTTTGCCGCGCATCGATGATCTCTTTGATCAGCTGCAAGGGTCTTGTGTATTTTCCAAGATTGATCTACAGTCTGGTTACCACCAATTGAAGGTGAAGGCCGAGGATATTCCTAAGACTGCTTTCAGATCACGGTACGGGCATTATGAGTTTACAGTTATGCCGTTTGGATTGACTAATGCCCCTGCCGCCTTTATGGACTTGATGAACAGGATATTTCGGCCCTTTCTGGATCGTTTTGTGGTGGTGTTCATTGATGATATCCTTATTTACTCCCGAAGCGAGGCCGAGCATGAGGAGCACTTGAGGACTGTGCTACAACTTCTACGAGAGAAGAAGTTGTATGCCAAGCTGGCAAAGTGCGAGTTTTGGCTTCGGGAGGTAGCTTTCTTGGGCCATGTGATTTCCGCCGCAGGTGTAGCTGTAGACCCGGCGAAGATTGAGGCAGTTCGTGATTGGCCCCGACCGACGACTGTATCAGAGGTGCGCAGCTTCATGGGATTAGCTGGTTATTATCGTCGGTTTGTGGAAGGCTTTGCGAAGCTCTCCACACCCCTCACTCGGTTGACGCGTAAAGGAGTTAAGTTTATCTGGAGTGAGGACTGCCAGAGGAGCTTTGAGGAGCTAAAGGATAGATTGATGACCGCTCCTATCCTTTCCCTCCCTGTTATGGGGAAAGGATATGTGATCTACAGTGATGCATCGCACAGTGGACTTGGATGCGTGTTGATGCAGGAAGGGAGGGTAATTGCTTATGCATCGAGACAGCTTAAGGATTACGAGAAGAATTACCCTACCCATGACTTGGAGCTTGCTGCCGTGGTGTTTGCACTGAAGCTTTGGCGCCATTACCTGTATGGAGAGCACTGTGAGATCTACACCGACCACAAGAGCTTAAAGTATCTGTTCACGCAGAAGGAGCTGAACTTGAGGCAGCGCAGGTGGTTAGAGCTATTAAAGGATTATGATGTGGACATCCTTTACCACCCAGGCAAGGCTAACGTGGTCGCTGATGCATTGAGCAGGAGAGCAGTGCAGAGTTTGTCTATGTTGATTACAGATCAGGCGCCACTATTAGAGGAGATGAGACGGCTCGAGATAGAGGTTGTGTCCCCTGGGGTCTCTGCTAGACTGATGTCTTTAGTCGTGCAGCCCACTCTGCTGGACAGGATCAGGGAGAGACAGAGTGAGGACCCCTACTTGACCAGGATTAGAGATCAGATTCCGAGTGATCGATCAGGGGATTTTTCAGTGGATGCTGCGGGAGTACTGAGGTACAGGGACCGAGCATGTGTGCCAGTGGATGCTGAGATCAGAGAGCAGATATTGAGAGAGGCCCATTATACACCTTATACCCTTCATCCTGGGGGGACTAAGATGTATAAGGACCTCAAGGCACACTTCTGGTGGAATGGCATGAAAAGGGATATTGGGAGATTTGTGGCTCAGTGTTTAACTTGTCAGCAGGTAAAAGCTGAGCATCGAGTGCCAGCTGGCAAGTTACAAAGTCTCCCAATTCCCGAGTGGAAATGGGACCACATTACGATGGATTTTGTGGTCGGATTGCCGAGGGCACAGGGAGGTGCAGATGCTATCTGGGTAGTTGTGGATCGACTTACCAAGTCAGCGCACTTTTTGCCTATGCAGAGTACTTGGCCACTCGAGCGACTAGCCCAGTTATACTTGGATGAGATAGTGAGGTTACATGGGGTGCCAGCTTCCATAGTATCAGATAGAGACCCGAGATTTGCTTCGCGATTCTGGGGGAGTTTACAGACTACCTTGGGGACTCAGCTCAGATTCAGTACAGCTTTCCACCCACAGACTGATGGGCAGTCAGAGCGGACGATTCAGATCCTTGAGGATATGCTGAGGGCTTGTGTCATGGATTTTGGCGGTGGATGGATTCGACACTTATCACTGGCTGAGTTTGCGTACAATAACAGCTTTCAAGCGAGCATCCAAATGGCTCCGTTTGAAGCGTTGTACGGACGCAAATGTCGATCACCGCTATATTGGAGTGATGTGGGGGAGAGAAGGACTCTGGGACCAGATTTGTTGCTAGAGGCAGAAGAAAAGGTCAGAGTGATCCGACAGCACCTTCAGATCGCTCAGAGTCGACAGAGGAGCTATGCTGATGTTCGGCGACGAGACTTAGAGTTTCAGGTGGGAGATCATGTATTTCTGAAAGTCTCGCCGTCCAAAGGGATAAGGAGGTTTGGCATTCGCGGGAAACTCAGTCCCCGATACATTGGACCCTTTGAGGTATTGGAGCGTATCGGGCCAGTTGCTTACCGACTTGCACTTCCCCCGAGACTTGCTGGTGTCCATGATGTGTTTCATGTTTCCACCCTGAGGAGGTACGTCTTCGACCCGTCGCACGTCATCGACTTTGCGCCTCTCGAGATCAGCGAGGATTTGAGATATGAGGAGCGCCCACTGCGGATTCTAGATCGGGAGGTGAAAGAATTGCGCAATCGGACCATCCCCTATGTGAAGATCCTTTGGAACAATCATGATGAGCGCGAGGCGACGTGGGAGCTCGAGTCAGAGATGATGGACGCCTACCCTTACCTGTTCGAGGCTCAGGATTGAGGTATGATTTTCGTTTCGAGGACGAAACTTTTGTTAGTGGGGGAGGATGTAGTGGTCCAGGATTCCGTATAGTTTTTCCCGTGAATCCTTGGTGTGAAACACCTATCATTGGTGTATTAGGCCCACAGTGCATCAAAGGGATGCTTCGGATGGACACAGTGTGGTATTTACTGTTGGTTTGGCCTTCGGAGGTATTTGCCGAATTTTAGAGAAGGCTTTGGGCCAAACGGAGGCCGTATTTGGATTCAGCGCGGAAAAACGCTTGAAAACGGCTATTTACTTATTTATTTTGGAGTCCGGATGCCCAAAAACGGACCCCCGGAAGTTTTCTGCGCAAAATGGTGCATGGGGGGAGCTGTGGACCGGCCGGGGACACGTGGCGGCCCTTATTGGGCCGGCGCGCCACTCTCGGTCCACGGAAAGGGCCGCCGGTGCACGGTGGACCGGCGGGCCACGTGGCGGCACGCGGTTGGGCCGGTGCAAGGCGCGCGGCGCACGGGAGGGTGCGCGGGCAGCGCGGGCAGGCCGGGCAGGCGCGGAAGGGGGCGCGGTGCACGGTGGACCGGGGCGCGCCACGTGGCGGCCCCGGATTGGCTGGTCCATGTGCGCGTGGCGCACGCAGCACCGCGCGGCGGCGGCCGTACGCGCACATGGGCGCACATGGGCGCACGTGGCGGCGGCGGCCGCCGACAGCCGTGTCGGGCGGGGCCACGTGTCGCCACGCCATTGGCGGGCGCACCCACCGCGCCGCCAATCACGGGGGACACGTGGCGCATTCCCGTTGGGCCGCACGGCTGCCGCCTGTTTGGCGGACACGTGGCGGGCCCTGGGCCGGGTCGGACGGCGGTTGGACGGGGCGGGATCCCGTGTGCGGGCTGGGCTGGGCCGGGCCGCACTGTGCGCGCCCGGAAATCCTGGGCCGGGCCGCACTGTTCACGCCCGAAATGGGCCGGGCCGCACTGTAGCAGCCCGAAAGTTGGGACATGAAGGTCATTTTCCCAATTGTTTTTTGGGCCTATAAATAGGCCTTCCCCTCCCTTCTTTTTCTCTGTTTTTCGAGAGATAGAGAGAGAATTAGAGAGAGGTCATTGAAGAGAAGTTGTTCCTCACTATTTTTCTACCTCGTGGTGCGTTCCCAGATTTTCTGGAAGTTCGACACCGGCGATCCGGATTTTACAGTGTGCCTCGTTTTTCCCCAATCTTGGCCCGTTATCGTCGCATTTCAGTCCGAGGAGTCCCCTGCGCAGTACAGAAGTTCTTTTTCGACGATTTCTTCGCCAGTGTGTTCCTAAGAGGTAGGGCTTCATTTTCCGTGTTGGTCGTTTCTCTGGATTCAGATTCCTTGGCACGATTCCCGAGGTATTTTGACCCCCTCTTTTGCTGTTTGAGTTTTTGGACAGCGGCGACTTCGACGAATTGTTTCTCCGCGTAGGAATATCAGATCAAGGCGATTCAAGAGTCGATTTTGGGCTACTTTCCGCGAGGAACGCAACCGTGATTTTTCTGGGATTTTAGGAGCTCGGGACAGAGGTGAAATTCCTCGTTTTGCGTGCTGATTATAAAAACAGCAAATCTATTTTGAGACTTGTAGTTTTTACACCGTGTACACTTATGTGATGTTGTAGGATACTGTTTCAGCTGACGGTGTGCATAGAGGACAGCGGGTATTTTCTTGGAGTATTGTGCACGCTTTTCGAGGTGGGTGGTTGTTGCTTACCTCATTACTGACTATCTCACTAGGAGTATTAGAGATTCCCGACTTTAAACAGATAATCGGTACTTGTACTCATGAAATGCATAAGTAAACCCCACAAATAATATGACAGCTCATTTATGGTAAACTGGGACACTGTTGTTGGACATATGCTGTAAACTATCATCGCATGCTAAAGTATTATCATAAAACCATCTTTTCTAAATAAATATTTAATACTTTCCTTCTGTTTCTAAATGCGAACCTTTGCATGCTTGTTTGGACATCTAGATAGGCTACTATTTATTGCTACACTATCTTTGGGACTTGACTTAGGAGAAACCATGTTTCACTATTCTCCTTCGCATTCGGATATATGTTGCTCGGTTTGAGCAGGGTTTGGGATAGTGTAGTTAAGGCTTGAGTCTGGGACAGGTTTGACTCGATGATATATTGTGGGGCATGGTAGTAACCGCGGACTTGAGGCGGTTAGCCAGCTGTTGATTACTCTATCAGATTTTGGACTTATAGGGTGTTACGGCGACCGTGGATATTAGGCGGTTGACCGGATGTTCACTTATGCATCAGATTGGGTTTCAGATTTTCCTAGTGGACGGTGTTTCCCACTTGTGATTACTATTGCATCTGATTGGGGATCAGGGTTACTTTAGTGGATGGATATTTCCCACTTTGATCATAGTCATGATCCAGTCCTGCTATTGTGAGACATTGGTTACAGAGATACTTGATACAGAGATACTTGATACAGGATACTTTACATACTTTACTCGTGTGGGTCGCTCCCCTCGAGTGCCACTCCGGAGTAGGCTTTACACCGTGCCGAGCGCCGGGCACCTTGATGAGTTGCGAGTGATGACAGAGCAGGCAGTGCCAGTATTTCCTGGCCCTTTGATTGGGTTTCTTTGGGCAGTTAGCTTTACAGTTGCATATATACAGTTATCTTTTGGCACTGCATTTAGAGGCATAGTAGTGGTAGTTTCCTTTTTCAGCAGTCTTTATTGCATACCACTGTTCTTTCCTTTTTGCCTCTTATAGTCCTAGTGGGTGTGTCAGTGTTTGAGGTTTTACCCACTAGGGGAGGCTACTGGTTTATCTAGTAGTTCTCACCCCCATTGTTGTTTTCTGTCCTTTTCCCCTATGTTTTGCAGAGTCGTCTGCGGGAGCTGCTGGGCCTTCAGCGGCGGATCGAGGTAAGAGGATTGCGGACTAGCTAGATCATCTACCCCGACTGTGAGCGTAGCTGGACTTTTATTGTACCCTTTTTGTATCTCAGACTATATTAGTTTACTTTTGGGACTGGCTTTAGCCAGCTGGTTGTATATTTATGGTGAGCTGGGAGTATATTGTACTTTTATGTCAGCTTGTAGCTTATTTCAGTCTGAGATTACTTTTAGTTCTATTAGTTCAGCTCTGTTTATGCTCTTTTATTGTATATTATCTATCTGAGCAGGTTACCAGCGCTTCGTGTACATGGAAAATTCCGTGTGCACGGCGGATCTGTTGGCGGGCCCGGGTTCTGGTTCACACCCGGGGCGTGACACCGGCAGTCTGATCCACCCCGATTCGCAGTATTGAGCTTGGGAACCGTGGGAGGCAGAGTCTTGGATCACGGCGATTGAGCGACTTTTCGAGAGCCTTTTTATTGAGGAGCGGTTTTAGGTTCTTTTGGCGACAAACTTGTTGGAGCACAATGCCGAGACTTGGTGGCGCCGAGTGCGACTTGTCGGTCTGCCTTGGACCCAGCTGCTTACTTGGGCAGAGTTTCGCAGCCTTCTTCTTGGAGCATTCTTCTTCGAGTGTCAGATAGAAGCTGGAAGAGGATCTGAAAAAACTCCAACAGGGAGACCGTTCTGTACAGGAGTACATCGTGGATTTCAACCGGCTATTGGACACTGTACCACACGCGGCCAGGGACGAGGCGCATTGGATTTACATGTTCGAGCAGGGATTGCGTCGAGATATCTATCAGTTTGTTCGGTCACGCAAACTGCAGACTTTGGACGCCTCGATAGAGCAGGCCCTTTATGTGGAACGAGGGGATGTGATTTTGACTGAGTGGGACACAGCCCCAGGTGGGAGTTCCGGCGTGAAGCGCCCAGCGCCTGATGACGGAGGACAGACGAGTAGGCAGGAGCCTCCGAGGCCTCCACGATTTCGCCATGAGGATCGTGGGGTTCAAAGGCGCTAGAGATCTGGTGGACCCAACAGCAGCCGCAGTACCAGCAGTCTCAGCAGCAGTCTCAGCAGCTAGCAGTATCCCCGACAGCAGCATTATCAGCATCAGCGACAAGATCGGTGTGTATCTGTGGGGGGGGGGGCACATTCACCGTCACAGTGTGACCAGAGACAAGGACGGTGCTTTCTATGCGGAGAGTTCGGACATTTCAGAGCAGCATGCCCCCCGAGCGGTTTTGTCAATTCGACCTATCACTACAGCTCCCCTCTTGCCTGTTTAGGAAGCGGATGCCCCTCCGATTTACTGCCGACAGATAGTGCTACGACATCGAGACAGACTGAG
Source organism: Tillandsia fasciculata (assembly GCA_029168755.2). Lineage (NCBI taxonomy): Eukaryota > Viridiplantae > Streptophyta > Magnoliopsida > Poales > Bromeliaceae > Tillandsia > Tillandsia fasciculata. The sequence continues at coordinate 4,817,747 of CM054950.1, forward strand.
CGATGACCTTCAGCGCCCAGTGGGCGGGTTTGCGCAGCCTAGGTGGAGGACACCCCGGCCGCGGATTGTGTCGTCGCAGGTGTGATTTTACTTACAGCTGGTTGGACTCGAGCATTTTGATACCGCCACATTTCCTGCATATGTTAGTAGAGCATTTGCACCTCTGCATGGATAAGAGATAGGATTTGTTAGGATTTGGTTAGTTTTGTAATTAAATCTTAATTGGATTAGGATTAATATTTAAATCTGTTAGAGATAAATTAATTTAGATTTAAATATTAATTGGAGTATAATCCTAATTTAAGTAGATTTGGGTTTATCTTGAGCGAAGTTTATATATATCTCTAATGTAGAGAGCATATATACATAAGTACGTATGATCTTGAGGAGGATGGTACGATACAAAAAGAAAAAAAAGAGAGAAGTCTTCTAGGTTTATAGAAGACAAGAGAAGGGTGAGAGAGATTCAGGAGGAGGGCTCGGGTTAAAGCTACTTTATTGCAGAAGAGAAGTCTGTGCAATCGGTGTAATTTTTCTCTTAATTAATGAATCTTATTTCACCCGCATATTTTCTTGTATCGGTTTTTTCTTTTCTTTGTGGTTGTATTGGTTCCAGTTTTGTTGAGGAGATGGGTTTTTTGGTAAAAATCTGATTTGACGTTTTCGCTGCGGAATCCCAACTCTAGGCGGTACACTACAACAAAAATAGGCTATAGCGACACTTTTAAGTGTTTCTAAAATCTAAAAAAAAGTGTCGCTGACAAAAATACCGACACTTATTGTAAGTGTTGCTATATGTGCCGTCGCTAGGGTGTATAGCGACACATTTTTGTAATGTATCCCAAAAATATGTCCCTATAACCTAATTTTGGATATAGATGGAATATAAATAGGACACTTATACAAAAGTGTCACAAACATGTGTCCCTATAACCTAATTTTGTTGTAGTGACCAGAGCGGATTGCGGTATGAAGCGGGTTGCGGATTCAGAGAATCTGGTACCGGGGCGAGTACCGAATTTTTTCAACAATTGGTATCAGAGCTAAAGGTTATCGATCTTCGAAAAAGATCGACGGAGATGGCCACGAAGTTCGAAATCGAGAAGTTCGACGGTAAGAACAATTTCGGCTTGTGGCGGATTAAAGTTCGAGCCGTTTTGGTACAACAAGATTTGGACCAAACGTTGAACGGGAAAGAGGCAAAGCCGATGGAGATTACGGATGCGGCATGGGAGAAGATGGAGCGAAAAGCGTTGAGTACGCTTCATCTATTATTAGCAGATGATGTTCTTTACAACATAGTCAACGAGTCAACACCGGCGAAGTTGTAGAAGAAATTGGAAGATCTATACATGACCAAATCCCTAACGAACAGATTGTATCTGAAGCAGCGACTGTTCACGCTGCGGATGCAAGAAGCGGCTAACCTACATGAGCATCTGAACGAGTTCAACAAGGTGGTGACCCAGTTGACCAGTATCGGAGTCAAACTGGATGATGAAGATAAGGCGCTTATTTTACTTTCCTCGTTATCGGTGACATATGAGCATCTTGTGACCACGTTGCTTTATGGTAAGGAGACCATAAGCGTGGAGACGGTCACGGCGGCGCTTCTCTCAAATGAGATGCGAAAGATAACTCAGGAGTCTGGCATGCAGAGTCATGACACAGCTTTGATAGTAAAAGCGAAGAAGGATGTAAAAATATTGGCGACCGAAAATAGACAAAAGAAGTCGTTATTCGAGGTAGAGTGCTTCTATTGTCACAAGAAAGGTCATATTAAGCGCAACTGTCATAAGCTTAAGGATGACTTGAATGAGTTAAAGTGGCAGAAGGGAAAAACTGTCGCAGATCATGACAATCAGAGGTCAGCGATGGCGTAGGCGGCAGAATCGGAGATGATCGATTCTGACGTGCTATATGCGATGATCGGTGATACTAAAATTTTGGATGATGTATGGGTGCTCGATTCGGCATGTTCCTTTCACGTTTGCCCGAAAAAAGAGTCTTTTGCTACCTATAAGGCGATAAAAGGCGAAAAAGCTCTTATAGGGAACGGGACAGCATGCAAAGTTTCGGCACGGTGAAGATCCGGATGCACGATGGGGTCGTGAGGACGCTGACAGGTGTACGACACGTTCTTGGTTTGAAGCGGAATTTGATCTCGTTAGGTGAGTTGGACTCAAAAGGCTGCAAAATTTCAGCTTCAGGTGGAGCTATGAGGGTGCAAAAACGAGATCGATCGTGTGCGTGGCGAACAAGCGCGGGAACTTGTATGTTCTGAACGGGAGAACAATCAGAACCAAAGCAAAAGCAATTTGGGTTCCAAAAGTTCGCGGAGGCACAATTGCTCAAGATGGAGCGAAGGATGCGGCAACATCGAGCGGCGGAGACAAGCTCAAGGTGGAGCTTGCGTGGTGAACTCGACGTAGCAGTTAAAGATTACAAATCAAACCAAGGTGGAGATTGTTAGAATTTGGTTAGTTTTGTAATTAAATCTTAATTGGATTAGGATTAATATTTAAATCTGTTAGAGATAAATTAATTTAGATTTAAATATTAATTTGAGTATAATACTAATTTAAGTAGATTTGGATTTATCTTGAGCTGAGTTTATATATATCTCTAATGTAGAGAGCATATATACATAAGTACGTATGATCTTGAGGAGGATGGTACGATACAAAAAGAGAGAAAAGAGAGAAGTCTTCTAGGTTTATAGAAGACGAGAGAAGGGTGAGAGAGATTTAGGAGGAGGGCTCGGGTTAAAGCTACTCTATTGCAGAAGAGAAGTCTGTGTAATCAGTGTAATTTTTCTCTTAATTAATAAATCTTATTTCACCCGCATATTTTCTTGTATTGGTTTTTTCTTCTCTTTGTGGTTGTATTTGTTCCCGTTTTGTTGAGGAGACGGATTTTTTTGGTAAAAATTCGATTTGACGTTTTCGCTGTGGAATCCCAACTCTACGCGGTACCAGAGCGGATTGCGGTATCGAAGCGGGTTGCGGATTCAGAGAATCTGGTAACGGGACGAGTACCGAATTTTTCCAACAGGATTATTGCTTCATGTATCAGTGGTTTAGATTCTCGATTGGATCCTTCGAGTAGAGGAGGTTGTGAAGCACGATCACTGGGCAATTGAGAACTGGGATTATACCGGCAGATGTGACGGTTGGGTGGCAGCTCCAAGACTTTGACCGAGCACACGGGATAGACCGGTTGGCCCGATATCATGCGACGACTGATTGTGGAATGAGAACAACCCGTCCGCGAGTTGGACAGGAGGAGCTCATTTTCACAGGTTGCCGAAGTACCCTTCCTACAGCGATGGCTTCAGCGGCAGTGGGCAGATACCACCTCTTGAGCAGATGTGACGATTAGGACTAGAGGTTGTGTCCCTAGAGGTCACGGTTAGATCGTAACTTTCGTTTTTGTAGCCACAGCAGGAACGGCTTCAACACTTCTCTCCCTTTTTCTCGCCTTCATGCTGAAACTTACGAACGGAATGAAAACTTCGAAAGGCTACTCCAGAAATGGAGACAGTGCCCGAACCTGTTCTTGTTTGATTGGGGCGAGGGCACCGGCCTTTCAAAATTTTCGGACTTTTCGTTATTTTCAGCTGCTTTCCAAATTGAGAGTTGGAGTTGATGACGTTCCTGATGGTAGGGCCTTTACCTTTCTTGTTAGGTTGTGATGGCGTACTTCGAGTAGATTTGGACGAGTTAGTACCGAGGGTTTGCTTTTTGAGCTCGTTGCTTTTCTCCGCAATTTGTTGGAAGTCCTCGTGTTTCCACATCCCAGCTCAGTGGTATTATGTTTTGGATCCCCCGCCCGTGATTGACTTACTCCACTTCAGATCCGTGAGTGTTTGTAATACGAGGGACGCCCGTTGCGAATCCTGGCTCGTGAGATGAGAGGATTGCGCAACAGGGCCATGCCGGACTTGTCGTTGTTGATGAGCAATCACGGGAAGCGAGTTACGACTGGGGAGCTGGAGACGGTGTTGATGGATACTCACCCTTCTGTTTGAGACCCCCGTTGAGGTTTGTTAGTTTCGAGGACGAAACTTTCTTTTAGTGGGGGAGGATGTGATGACCCGGATCTCCGCAAAGGTTTTGCGGAGTGAATTGTGGCTTTTGGAGGCCTATGAGGTATGTTGAAGATGGTTGCGCGCAAATCGGACCTCAAGATTGGACCCAGCGCGAAATTTGGATTAAGAATACCTGTCCGGATGCCTTCGACAAATTTTAGAAGTGGAATATGGCAAAACGGGCATCGGATTTGGACTCAGCGCGCGAAAACGATACAAATAGACTATTTGTATTTTTCGGAGCCTGGATGCCAAAACACGGATTTCGAGGCAAGATTTACTGTTCCGGCGGCCGGGGCACCGCCGGCAAGCGGCAGAGCACGGCGGTGCGGGCGCGGGCAGGTGCGTGCGCGGCGGCAAGCAGTCCGGTCCACGGGATTTGGCGTGCATCGGGACCAGCGAACGCGACGTGGTACCACGTGGCGCGCAGAGATGGGCTGGTCAACGCACGCGTGACAGCGCGCGTGTCTCGTGCCGGGCGCGGTGCACGGTGGACCGTACAGGACGCGTGGCGAGCGTCCGTTGGCGGGCGCACGGACCCGGTTTTCCCGCCGTGAACCGCAAGTCGTGCACCCCGCCGTGGATCGCGCTGCCATGCGGCGCGCCACGATTGGCGGGCACGCATGCGCGGGGCGCGCGGGGCGTGAAGCGGGCCACGGGGCATAGAGTGGGCCACGTGGCACGCCCGGGGGATTTCGGGCGCGCACAGTGTAGGGCCTGGCCGGATTCGGGCGCCCGAATCTTGTGCTCAAATCCGGATCCCCCTTTGGTTGTGCTGGGGCTATAAGTAGCCCATGTGGGCTTGATTTTGGGCTTTTCCTCCAAGCTTCTAAGCCCATCTTCGGCAAAGAGCGTCGTTTGCGAGTCTTCTTCGATATTTGTGATCCTGGGGAATTTTGGGAGTCGTGCCATTTGCGTTCTTCTCGACATCGCGAGCTTCGACGCGCCTTTGATACCGAGTTTTTTCGTCGATGCTTCTTCCGCGAGCTCCCCAGGACTGACGGGAGAGAGTTTTTGGCCGATTTTCATGGCATCAGTTTCACGAGAGGTAGATCTATTCGCGTTTTCCGTTCCTCCCAGTTTTGGGTTTTTATTAGGGTTTATGGAACATTTTTGAACCCCTTTCTTGCTGGTGATTTTTATGGACAGCGGAGCTTGTCGGATTTCTATCTCCATGCTCGGTTGTTGGATTTCGACCTGTGAGGACTCGATCGACATCTACATTTCGCGAGGATTGCAGCCATATTTTTGTTGGAATTTTTGGAGATCATCTCGCAGGTGATATTTTGGATTCTTTCAGACTGATCTTTTCGCAGATTTGTGATCGTGAGGATTTTTACTTACCGCGATGTTTGGACTGTATCTTTGTGCCCAGGAGGAGTTTTCTGGTATTTTTGGGCTCGTTGGAATCATGGGAATATGAGGATTATCCCCATTCAGTTTCAGCCCCTTTGGACCATGGATCGACGCGCACTTTCAGGTGGGTTGCTTCGTCTCCAAAATAGGTGGACGGTTCTCTAATTCCATGGAATAGCAAGCATGCATGATTGTGAGATGTGTTAGGAAGCATGTTAGGGAAAGAGATGATATTTTCCTTGTATTGTTATTGAGATCATATCGGTTAATGCTTCCTATTTGTGTTAATAATTGTTATTAATGGAACTTGACCTAGCACCCTGTCCTCGCCCGGGTAGTGGGCCGAGTGGTCGGGATTTCTCTTAGTGTAGGATGCATGTTACACTCGTGCTTGGAGGCCGAGTGAAGTCTGGTAGATGTGGCTAGTCTTGTACCAGTGGCGGGAGCCATTTGGGTAAACGGTGGTCCCGGATTGTCTGGTTCTTCGATTTATTTATCGCCACTGTGTTCGTGGCAGTGATGTACCGGTGATAGCAGGACCTTGAACGCAGAATCTTTTTGGACACGCATGATTTTACTCAGCCAATATTTTTCTTCCAAACATCGAAGGGTCGCCGGAGTCTGTTCTTGTCTGATTGGGCGAAGGCATTAGCCCTTCGGGGTTTGGGAATAAAACTTGTTTTCTAACTGATTTTCCTAGAAAGAGCTAAAAATCATTAAAATGGGTTTTCTCAAATCAAGAAGGTTTTACAAAAAGAAAAAGAACTATTTTTAGTCCTCACCTCGAGGGGGTTCGAGTGAAAATGATTTTCAGTAATAAATATCATATTTTTCTGTAAACTCCCTCACCCGGGAGGGTGCGAGTAATCTAGGTTCTAAGGGTTGTTCCTTCTTTGGGTCGAGAACAACGAGAGGCTATGCCTAGAGACTGTTCTTGTTGGATTTAGGTTGTAGGTACTAGTCTTTCGGGATGTTCGAACCCTTCATTGTCATCGGCTGTGGAGTATCTCTAGTCCAGTGGGTTTTAGCACGTTGAGTTTGATGTCCTGTTGTGGGAGCCGTCGGGTTGACGGTGGTCCCGGCTGTTGAGTATTTCCAGCTAGTGAGTTAGAGATGTGATTTGGGCACTTTCGATCTTATTGATCGTGGATTTGGATTATAGCCTAATGAGCCATATTGAGCTCGACAGATATGCGCGGATACTTTCCTCGGTGGGGTCGCGCCCCTCGAGTGCCCCTCCGGAGCTAGGCCTGTCAGTTTGCTATCGCGACTTGTCGACGCAGTCCTTCTGGCTGGACCAGTTTTGGCAGTCACGGACGCCCTATGTAAGTCCAGTCCTCCATGGATATAATAGCAGTAGGTGGGCGCAGGTTTGACTGGACCCCATGTGGCAGTCACTGTGATTGGGTTGATTGAGTATATTGGGTTAGAGTCGATGCATCATTTTCATCTGTATCACTCTTTGAGCATTGTAGATAGAGGCATGATAGCTGTAGATTTCTTTCCAGTTTATCTTTACATTATTCAAGTTTTCATGTTATCTTTTGCCTCTAGTAGACTTAGTGGACAGACCGTCGGGCTTGGTGGCGGTACCCACTGAGAACTACGTGACGGTGTAGTTCTCACACCCGCTGTGGTGACATGTTTCCGAGGTAGCTGTTCCGGCTTCTGTTCGAGCGGAGACAGCAGTTCGAGGTGAGGGAGTCGCGAGCTAGTTCCCTACCCGTCCTTGAAGTATAGTGGTACCCCTTTTTGGAACTTTGTAGTACAGTCTGCTGGATTCTAGTAGATAGTTGCTTTTGAGAGTTTTATTTTGAAAGACTTATGTATTGTGAGGTTCAGACTTGTACTATTTGGAGATGTTTTGTCTTATTTTAGTAGTATACTTTTTAGCTCTGATATCTGTATAGCTGTAGTATTATCTTTTGCAGATTAGACGCTTCGTCTATACGAGGCTTTCCGTATGGGCGGTGGATCTGTTGACCGGTCCGGATCGCAGTTTCGATCCTGAAGAGTGACAGTCTTGGATGTCGTGCGTGGTAAGAGTGGCGAAGCACAGGAACGAGATAACAAGCTCAAAAAAATTGAGCTATCAAATAATATAACTTTCAAACAATATCATTTTTATCTTAAATAATATAATTTTTATCTTAATCAATATAATTTACAAATCATCATTAATTTCTTATTAGCTAAAATCGCTCAATTAAAAAATAAAAATAAAAAATAAAAAATAGTCAAGAGGATGTGAACAAAAAAAAATATTCAAAGTTGAGGAGGTCATTTCAAATAGCCTGTAGCTGATGGGAGCCTTAGTGATTAAGCTACTCATCTGCAACGGAGAATCAATGTTGACTAATATGCCCCAACTGCAATGTATAATTATATATTCTATTTATTTAATAAATAAAATATTTCTTTTAATTATTTGATAAATAAAATATATTTTATATATTTTAATTAAAATGTATAAATAATAAATAAAATATATTTTATATATTTTAATTAAAATGTATAAATAATTTTTTTATATTTTTTTTCTGTGTATTGCGACACTAGACGGGGTCATCGTCATGTGAAGGAAGGCCACATCCTGAAGCTTATCATTTCTAATTACATGCGACGAAGGTACATCCACCAAATAAGTAAAAGTACCACACCTCTCCAGTACTAATAAAATAAAGTGTAAGATATACATTTCAAAAGAGATGTACATCTAGTATTTTTTTTTTTTTTTTTTTTTTTTTTTTTTTTTTTTTTTTTTTTAAGACACTATTAAAAATATCAATGTTGCCTTGCTTTTCGAAGTGAGACAAAATAGCTGACACCAGCGCGCTGGCGTCACCCGCCAGCACTGCACTTTTATTGCCGCAAATTATTGGGGCGGCGGCTTTCTCATCTAACAAAGAGGACTGACTCATCATTTACATCACCGTAAGCTCTGATTTCACAAAGCGTGGATATATGATGCATCTAATGTGTGCTCTTCATCAACATACAGAAAAAGCTATTCATAGCCACGGCATACCAAATCTTGCAAATCAGAAGCACGTAGAGAAGAGGTTTTCTTCACAGGAGAGATGATGCCGTCCCCCATGCCTATTATTATTATCATTATTATAAGGATACGGCATCGTCTCTCCTGCGACGGTAACCTCTCCTGCGAATTTCAACTCTCCGTAGGAGTTTCAGGTACAATTTTTCATTATTAAAATTTTCATATATATGGCTTTATTAATTATATTCAAATTATATTTATTATAGTTAAGAATTAATTCTAAAAAATATAGAATATATTTTATTTTTTTTTTATCTATTTAATTCAAAAAGTCAATCTGGAATCTATATAAAGGGATACTGATCCTGTCATCTACTCACGTGTATTCTGATAAAATTATTCATCAATTTCACAACATACGAGAGAGTGATTAAGATAAAAGGAGAAACCAAATTATTTGGTACCGTTCGTATTACAACCGAATTTCTTATCCCCGCTGTTTAGTTCGAGTAGTCTTCTTGATCACCTGACATGTACTCACATTCGGTGAGGAGTTGTGGCGGTGATCTGTTAATGTACGGTGATCAAAAACCCTTCCGTAATTTGGTTAATAATAATGTAACGAAGGCAGCTATGTGGGATGCACCAGGATTTGGACATGCATTATGGTCAAAGCTCTATTAATTAATTAGCTTCTTTTGCAAACTATTATTTATTAGAATTTTAGTATATTTATATGCATATTATGTATTTAACATTTTTTATTCATTATAATTTGATCTCATACTTATTAAAGTGCTTTGAACATAAAGAATCCGTTCATATAAGATTTTGATTTTACATATAATATTAATTTATTATAAATTTATTTATTTAATATTTGTTGTCAAATAAGGATATACATAATGTTTGTATTATGATTGTAATATTATGTTTAAATTATTGTATTTATACTCTTGTATATCATAATATGTTATTTTGATCAGACATAACATGAAAATTAAATAATCATAATTGTTGTTAGACTATTTAAATCTAAATGCTAAGTTAAATTAATTTATTATTTCGATTGGTTAGATGCAAGCCAAAGCGGCCCTAACTAAATAATAATAACTTAATTTACTTTAAAGTAGTGTTCTGTTGGATAATTTTTATGTTAATTATATGGCACTACGTCAAATTAATTTATTGTTTCAACTGTTCGAGTGCAAGCCAAAGCGGCCTCGTTAAGAAGAAATAGTGAATTAATCGCTTTAAAGAAGTGTATGTAGAAATTGCACCCTATTATTTTGTTTAGTCTGAGTCTAGACATAAAGGTATATGAGTGGTGTAGGATGGTAATTTTTTTGTAACTCGTTTAGATAAATTTGCCTGGTCAAAGCTGACAATTTCTTCTTGTGAGAAACTTAAAATTACCATGATCTCCAAAATGTCTAAATTAATTTCTGATAAAGAAATTACATATTTATACTCGTAACTCTGCTTCCAAAAGAGAGGTTATGATGTCATATAAGATATATGCATAAAGAAAGGAAAATACTTACGCTTATAATTCTACTCCAAAAGGTGTTGTGATATCATATAAAGTGTATTTTTTTCTAATTTTGGTATGGAATATTTTGATGTGGTATTTTATTAATAAAACATGCATTTTATTTTTCATCTATGACTTCATCTTTTGTTCCTATTGGGGATTCTGTTCTTATGCTTAATGGTTCTAATTACTCGGAGTGGAAAGAATAGATTATATTTACATTAGGGTGTATGGATCTCGATCTGGCTCTAAGAGAGAAAAAACCTGCTCCTCTTACAGATAAAAGTACGCCAGTCCAAAATCATTTTCTGAAAAGTGAGAGCGCTCTAATCGACTTAATTTAATGCTGATGAAGGCGCGTGTCGGTAAAAACATACGGAATTCAATTCCTGAATGTAAGACAGCCAACGATTTCTTGAATGCTGTGAAGCAACAATTTGTAAGCTCCTGTAAAGCTTTGGCGAGTACCCTAATGAATAAACTGTCTTCCATGAAATGCTCCAGAAATGGCTCGATTTTTTAGCACATTATGGAAATGCAAGATATTGAAGCGCATCTTGTAGGTTTTTAATAATAAGGATCCACAAGGATCTAAATATGTACTATCAAACAACTAGAGGGGGGGTGAATAGGTGTAATACTTAAAAACAAATCTCAGTGCAAAATAAAAACCAATGCGGAAAATAAAAACAGCACACTGAGATTTACGTGAAAACTCCAATCCAGGAGAAAAACCACGGGACCAACACGCAATAACAATCCACTAAGAATAGAAGAATAACAAGGTGATTACCGACTCCACGGACTCAAACCCCTCCTTCAACTTCTTCGGATCTTGCGCTCCACCGATTGCACGTCCACTGCACACGTTCGAATCCACGAACGCCACTCGAATCCACGAGCACACGTTTCGAATCCACGAAACGCCTTCAACACACCGAATCCACAGTGCTACGTCGAATCCACGACGCAAACTTAGCCGATACAGAATATAGGCTTCGATGGTGATCCTTTGCTTAGATTATCATTGAAGGACCATAGAAGGAATTTCTAAGCAAAGACTAGATCAATTCGACAAAAGGTATATCTTGGAAGAACCGTCGAATTGACCTAAAAGAGGCTAAAGAGAAGAACGATAAAAACCAGCCTCTAGGGTTGCTCTCGAGTGTTTCTAAATTGATCGGTAAATATCGAGAAACCCTAAGTATCTATTTATAACCCTTGGAAACTAATTAGAGTCGGTTTAGTAATCTTATCACGACATGGCATTGTGTACCGGTACTAAATAATGGGTTCCGGTACTCAATAGTGCAAAACACAGATTTTTCTATTGTGTTCCGGTACTCCAAACTGTGTTCCGGTACTCAATGAAAAATACAGAAAATTCTATGTCGGGTTTGAGGAACTCAAAGTGTGGTTCCGGTACTCAATGTAAAAACTGATTTTTTCAAGATAAGCTTTATCCAAAACAGACCAAGTACCGGAATCCAAACTTAAAATAAGTTGTGAGTTAAAAACCAAGTTCCTAAACCATGTCTAAACCGGGTTTCAATTAATTCCAGATTCTAATGATTATAAATGTACTTAAATCACCAAATCATACCTGAGTGCCATCTTGAGCTTATGTTGAATCTTCTTCGAGTCTTCTAATGCTGATTGACAATTTGATCACTTTTAAGACTCCGACTCAACTCACGAAATATGCCAACACAAAAAGCCGTAACAATCTCCCCCTTTGGCAATTTCGTGACAAAACCCAAAAATACATAAAAACGCTCAAGTCACTCATCTTGAACCAAAAAATCGAAACTCAATGTTATCACCAAAACATTTACTTTCTTTGCGTGAAAGATCCAATAAATGAAAATTACATTTGAACCAAACAATCCTAGAACATACTCTATGACTCAGGACTTGGAGTCTTAAAGTGATGTATATCCTGCAAAACAAAAACTCCAAACAAAATCAAACGTTAGTCATTAGAATTTAAATGTAAATCCGACATTTGATTCATCCTGTTGGTTCTTTTGTTTTTTCGGCTCTTTTGTTTTTCGGCTCTTTTGTCCTCAATCTTTTCCTTATTTCATCTCCCCCTATCTTGAGCATTCTCCCTCTTTTTTGATTCGTCGTCCATCATCATTTCTGTTCTCCCCCTTTTTGTCATAAATTGTCAAACAGTGAATATAGACAAAAGGTAAAAATATTAGGAGGATAAGTTTTTAGTTACATGACCATTAGAGTTCTTGTTCATCAAAAAGTAAAAAGAAACTGAAAACCAAAAACAAGAAAGTAAAGAGTCACTCATCCTCATCTGAATCATCATCATCCTCATGTGATGTAGGTCCATGTGATGTACTCGGTGCAGTTGCTCCAGGGACCACATCATCGTGTTTGCACCCGAGGATATCAAAGATCTTTTTTAAACCATCCTCAAGTTTCTTGAAGCCTTGCTCCATCCTTTTCTTTAATGAGCGAACATCTCGATGCAATGTTTGAATTGTTACTACCTCATCTGATTCAGGAGATTCTTGGCGAGGCGGTGCACTCGGAGTCGCTTCACTTGCATAGCCTTTTGTATGCCCAAAAGTCTTCAGAGTGCTAATCGACTTTGCTAAGGTGATTCCATCAATTGCGCCCAAGCTGTAATCATATTTGGCACAAGAAATGTCAACTCCGTGATCTTCCAGAATTCGAGTTATCAAAATTGGATACGGAAGAAGTTCACGTCGGCTTGATCCTTCAATGACATGTACCATTTGTTGCCAAATAAGAAACGGAATGTTCACATTAATTCCATTTGCACTCTCTGGGTGACCAAGGAAAAAGAGAAGAATCAGTCGATCCCATCGAATCCTTTTAGTCCCCAGTGTGGGCAATAGGTTGTAACATATGATTAAGGACAGAATATGATTGGTTTTAGGTCCTTTGATTCAACATACAACCTGTTAGTATAAGTCCCTGACTTGCAAATAGAGTTCACAACGATGTCCCAATGGGTGTCATATTGGAAGTCTCCGTCAGTGTAATATAGACCAGAAGTATCAACAGCTAACCCAAGGTTTGCACCAATTACTGCTGGAGTAATGTCAAACTTGATCTCTCTAACTGTTGTTTCAATGACGAAAGTCCCTGTGTCATGGTCTTTATGAAGTATAGAAGATCTCATATAGAACTCCCTGAGTAATTCCACACAAAACCCCATCTTAGGTGGAACTCTACCAAGTGGCTGAATTTGACTTCGTTCCAATAGCCTTGCAAAGTCTGGAACTTCACGACATAGCTCGTTAAAGTTAACGTGTCGCTCTCCAATGCATGTACGGTTTGCAAATATAGCACAGCGTTTTGCACTCACATGATGTTCTCCTTCATCAACATTTGATCGCCTTTGAGATTGAGAGTGCTCGCGTATTACCGGTTCACCGGTACTTCTACGCGGAGGAGAATCCGCACCCTTCTTTTTCCTAGAAGCCATAGGTGCTTTTCCCTTTCCTTTAACAGATTCTTCCACATAATCTGATGAATGTTCTGATTCCGAGCTAGTCGAACCCTCATTACGTGATCGTTTTGTTGTCTTTTTCTTTCCATGACCCCGACCACGTCCACTTCCAGTGGCCATCAAGATCACAAGTGCAAGAAGCCACGAAAATGCCATTTCCTGCAAATAACACAATGCACTATGATTTGATCGTATAGGAAGGCTTAAACATGTTTAAGAAACATTCTAAACATGTGACATTTGATGATTCAACATTTAAAATCCATTCACATTGAAAGCCCTAATTTTCAATTTTCTCAATGTCAAGAACATATGTAAATAATAGATTCAAGCATAATAAGCATGGAAACATGAATCTAATTTCATAGAAAGCAACCATTTATGTTCTAAACAAGAAATAAGGGTGATATATGCAAGAGATTTCATTTGGAGTAAAGATCTACTCAAAAATCCCAAAATAAAACATCAAAACCTAAAACTAGGGTTTTGAAACAAAGAGAAGCAAGATAAATGAAAGAACTTACAAATCAATGCAAGAAATCTCTTGTTCTTGATGAAAAACCCTTTAGAGATGTTTTAGAGAGAGAGTGGGAGTGTTTTGAAATGGGAGAAGTGAAATAAAACACTTGAGTTCCGAAATTTATGAAAACCCAGATCGAGTACCGGTACTAAAAGTCGAGTACCGGTACACAATACAAATTTGGAAAACCACTCGTTCGGGTTCCGGATTGAAACACAGCTGATCCGGATCCGTTAATTTAGTTCCGGTACTAAACATGCAGTACCGGTACTCAATTGAAAACCTGAAAATTTTCAGTTCGGGATCCGGATTGGGTTTTCTAATCCGGAAACATGGTTCCGGTACTAAACATAGAGTACCGGTACCCAGAGCCAAAAATTCAAAAATTTCTTGAAACAAATCCAAATTTTGAAATCTTTTCAAATACCGATTTGTATTCCATCAAGAAAATAATTTAAGTGCTTTGAAAATAGTGAGATCACTTAGATGTCATTCAATCCAATTAATTTTACAAAAATTAAAAAGATTTACTCCGAAATCATGAAAAATAAAGATAAAACATTATAAACCGTTTTTCATGTTATATCGGTCAAACACAAGTCATCAAAAGTATCTAGAGATTCAAACTCTATCAAGATGCAACAGATTTACAAAGATGACTTACAGAGATTTCCAAATGACATCAATTTTGAATTCTACCATTTCAAATTGAGATAAGCACTAAAATACCTAAGGGTGGCTCTTTAAGCATCTTTTAACTATCCCACCTTATACCAACCAGGAGATTGATCAAAATGTAAGAACTTTGAATATAAATCTCCGAATGCTTCAACTAAAAATTTCTAAAAATATTTTTCTAGCATTCAAAACATGTGGTAGCTTCACACACAAACCGGACGGCCGGGGTGGCAGCTCTTTCCAACATGTGGTGGTAGTTTTCACACTCCTTTCGAATGTAACTCTTTCCACATCTTTTGCAATTCATTTATTTACCCTTGTAAGAAAATGCAATCTCTTATGTGAAAGAATTAAATTTCAAATTTTAGTCTATCGGTTGTCTCATGTTTATCACAATGAACTCACACAACCGAGATAGATTAAGCATCTAAAAATCACACATGATTACTAAAATTTGATGTATATAACTATCAAAAACTCCTATAATGAAATATTTTCAAGGATTATGATTATGGAGTAAAGTTAATAATTCATATAAGATTAAATTGGAGTGAGTGAAAGTAAATCCTTTTCAAATTCAATGCACTCGATCGTTAAAACCCTTTTGTTCAAAAACAAAACATAAAAACGAAGAGCATTGAAATCATGTAATGCAAAGATTAAGAAAAATATGAAAGGAAAAACCAATCAAAGCATTACATACAGTCATAAGCTATTTAGAACTTAAGACAAGGAAAGATATCACCTTTTCGAATCCAAAATCGTCGGATTTTGGGTTGTCTTGATTCATTGTGGCCAGGAGTTGATAGCTTTGACTGTTGGTCCACCTTAGGTCTTTGCGCTGCAATGATCCACTTGAATGATTGATGTTGTGGCTCGGACCTTTGGTGGATTGAGTGAACTCCTTTGACTTGATGTGTCTTTTGATTCCGTTGAGTTCGCTCCGTAGATAAAGTTGCCGAAGAATTCTTCTTTTTCTTTTTCGGGCACGTCTTCATCAAGTGTCCTTCAAGTCCACATTGGTGACAAGTTCTTCCTTTCAATTTAGTTGTGGAACTTGAAGCCTTCACAGTTTGGTTCTTTTTGAATCCCAAACCAGCTTTGCTTGTTTGACCTAATCCGGACATACTGTCAAATTTTTTGGAACCGGTTGAAAACCTTTGTATATCGGATTTGAGTTGATGAACTTGCTTGGTCAAAGCTTGGTTGGTGACATGAATCTCCCCAAACTGCTTTTCTAGAAAACCAATCTTGTCCATATATGATTTAGCGTTTGTCTCCGATTGGTTTAGCTTTTCTTGGAGGATTTTATTATTATTCAATAAAAGTCCTTGTTCCTCCTCGAGATCATGAGGTTTGATCTTTAAAGCTTGATTCTCGTCTTGAACCTCAAGTCGTTGCTTCCTCAACTTCTTAATATGCTTGGCCATCTTCTTTGATTCCGTAAGAAGTTGTTGATATGTCTCAACGAGTTCTTCTTCGTCCGACTCCCCCTCACTTGATGACTCTCCATCGGATGTTGATGTTTCATACAAAATCAAAGGAGTAGAGTTAGTGATTAAAGATGATAAGCAAAAATTAGAAGAGGGAATTTGAGAAGCATGAAAAGCAACAACTTTTTTCTCTTTACTTGAGGTCGATTCATCGGAAGTAGAATCGTCCCAAATTTTCGCTTGCAAAGCCTTCTTTTTATATGATTTCTTAGAAGGACAATCCGTTGAGATATGGCCGTAGCCTTTGCATCTATAATATTGGATTTTCCCTTCGAATTCATCTTTTTCTTTAGAAGGTTTTGCAACGACTTTGAGTTTAGAGGATTTAGAACCCGATGATCCTTTAGATGGTTTCGTGGATGAAGATCCATCGGTTCGATTCTTCCAAAACTTTCGACGAAATTTCTTTGTGATCCGCGCCAATTGTTCTTCAAACTCGGCAAAAGAGATTTCATCGTCGGTACTCGATACACCATCTTCTTCCTTTGTTGATTTGAATGCAATACCTGTAAGCTTAGAAGAAGACTTGGAAGAAACTTGATTAGTAGGAAAAGTCATCTCATAAGTTTGCAAAGCACCTACTAATTCCTCTACTCTCATCTCATCCGGATGACTAACGGTTTCAATGGCGGCAATCTTTGCCCTAAACCGTTCCGGAAGAGTCCAAAGTATCTTTCTTACAACATTCGACTCCGCGATCTTTTCTCCTAGATTAGCACATGTATTGATTACATCTTGAAGTCTAGTGTAATAATCAGTAAACAATTCATTCTCATCCATATGAATAGAGTCAAATTGACTTGTAAGCATCTGGAGCTTTTGAATTTTTACTAGATTAGTATCCTCATGTGTAATTTTGAGAATATCCCAAATCTCCTTTGCAGTTTCACACGTGGAAATACGTGTGAACTCGGTCGAGGAAAGAGAATTAAATAAAGCGTTCATACCTTTCCCATTGTAAGAAGATCTTTCGATTTCCTCTTTGGACCATCTAGAGCGAGGTTTTGGGGTAGTAGAATTTTCTACTTCCTCAACAGGATGCACCCAACCGTATTCCACTGATTGCCATACCCGCTCATCAATTGCGATGAGAAAAGCTCTCATCCGCACTTTCCAATAAGCATAATTGGTCCCATCAAAAAGAGGAGGTCTAAAAATATTACCACTTTCACCCGACATGATAGATAAACCTAAAACCCGCTCTAATACCAATTGTAGGTATTTAATAATAAGGATTCACAAGGATCTAAATAGGTACTATCAAACAACTAGAGGGAGGGTGAATAGGTGTAATACTTAAAAATAAATCTCAGTGCAAAATAAAACCAATGCGGAAAATAAAAACAGCACACCGAGATTTACGTGGAAACTCCAATCCAGGAGAAAAACTACGGGACCAACACGCAATAACAATCCACTAAGAATAGAAGAATAACAAGGTGATTACCGACTCCACGGACTCAAACCCCTCCTTCAACTTCTTCGGATCTTGCGCTCCACCGATTGCACGTCCACTGCACACGTTCGAATCCACGAACGCCACTCGAATCCACGAGCACACGTTTCGAATCCACGAAACGCCTTCAACACACCGAATCCACGGTGCTACGTCGAATCCACGACGCAAACTCAGCCGATACATAATATAGGCTTCGATGGTGATACTTTGCTTAGATTATCATTGAAGAACCATAGAAGAAATTTCTAAGCAAAGACTAGATCAATTCGATAAAAGGTATATCTTGAAGAACCGTCGAATTGACCTAAAAGAGGCTAAAGAGAAGAACGATAAAAACCAGCCTCTAGGGTTGCTCTCGAGTGTTTCTAAATTGATCGGTAAATATCGAGAAACCCTAAGTATCTATTTATAACCCTTGGAAACTAATTAGAGTCGGTTTAGTAATCTTATCACGACATGGCATTGTGTACCGGTACTAAATAATGGGTTCCGGTACTCAATGGTGCAAAACACAGATTTTTCTATTGTGTTCCGGTACTCCAAACTGTGTTCCGGTACTCAATGAAAAATACAAAAAATTCTGTGTCGGGTTTGAGGAACTCAAAGTGTGGTTCCGGTACTCAATGTAAAAACTGATTTTTTTCAAGATAAGTTTTATCCAAAACAGACCAAGTACCAGAATCCAAACTTAAAATAAGTTGTGAGTTAAAAACCAAGTTCCTAAACCATGTCTAAACCGGGTTTCAATTAATTCCAGATTCCAATGATTATAAATGTAGTTAAATCACCAAATCATACCTGAGTGCCACCTTGAGCTTATGTTGAATCTTCTTCGAGTCTTCTAATGCTGATTGACAATTTGATCACTTTTAGACTCCGACTCAACTCACGAAATATGCCAACACAAAAAGCCGTAACACATCTCACTACAATTAAAGTAACCATCTCTGATTCATTCTTAGTGCACTTTATTTTGAACTCCTTACCGTCTGAATATGGACCATTTCAGATCTCTTATAACACACATAAAGATAAATGGTCAATCAATAAATTATTGACTATTTGTGTGCAAGAGAAAGGCAGATTGATGCAAGAGAAATAAAATACAGTTGACTTTGTTTTTCATAAGGGACAAATAAAGCGCACTAAGAATGGTAAAGGCAAGAATAGCTCAAAAAAGAAGAACATGGAAGTCATGTCTGGTTCACAAGGCTAATCAAGTAATTAGACTCCCAAGTGCTTCTTTTGCAAGAAAAAGAATCATATGAAGAAAGACTGTCAAAAGTATCATAAATAACTCCAGAAGAAGGGTAAGTTTCTGGTTTTGATGCATGAGTTGTATTTAGTTTCTATTCTATCTAATACTTGGTGGATTGACTCTGGTGCCACATGTCAATTGGCGAATTCCGTACAGAAATTTCTAAACCACAAGAAAAACCCAATAAAGAAGAAGCCACTATCTACACTACTGAAGGAAATCCAACTAAAGTTAAATTTGTTGGAACATTTAGATTAGTTCTTTCTAGTGGTTATATTTTGAATTTAAGTGATACATTTTATATTCCAAATTTTGCTAAGAATTTAATTTCTATTCCGAAACTTGTTGGTTTGGGATATAGTTTCAAATTTGATAATAAAGTTTTTTCGTTATCCTACAAATCTGAGATAGTTGGCTTTGGTGTTTTGAAAAATAATCTATATAAAATATTTTTAGATCATTCGTATGTAGGTTTTTAATATATAGGATCCACAAGGATCTAAATAGGTACTATCAAACACCTAGAGGGGGGGTGAATAGGTGTAATATTTTAAAAACAAATCTCAGTGCAAAATAAAAACCAATGCGGAAAATAAAAACAGCACACCGAGATTTACGTGGAAACTCCAATCCAGGAGAAAAACCACGGGACCAACACGCAATAACAATCCACTAAGAAAAGAAGAATAACAAGGTGATTACCGACTCCACGGACTCAAACCCCTCCTTCAAGTTCTTCGGATCTTGCGCTCCACCAATTGCACGTCCACTGCACACGTTCGAATCCACGAACGCCACTCGAATCCACGAGCACACGTTTCGAATCCACGAAACGCCTTCAATACATCGAATCCACGATGCTACGTCGAATCCACGACGCAAACTTGATAAAAGCTTCGATGGTGATCCTTTGCTTAGATTATCAATGAAGAACCATGGATGGAATCTCTAAGCAAAGATTAGATCAATTCGACAAAAAGTATGTCTTGGAAGAACCGTCGAATTGACCTAAAAGAGGCTAAAAGATGAACGATAAAAACCTAGCCTCTAGGGTTGCTCTCAAATATTTTTTCAATTAATCGGTAGTTCTTGAGAAACCCTAAATGTCTATTTATAGGTTAGAAACCTTTGGAAAGAGATAAGCATAAAAAACTGACTTAACAGAATTTTTCCCGCACGACGGTCCGGACTGGTTCAGGACTGGTTCAGGACTGTCGTCTTTTTCCAGAGAATTTCCTAAAAAAACAGTTCGGGGTCCGGACTGGATTTGGCTGATCCGGAAGCGGTCCGGACTGGTTCAGGACTGAAATTCCGCATGAACTAAACTATGTTCGGGGTCCGGACTGGATTGGTCTGATCCGGATCCTCAACATCCAACTTGTCCAGTTTTTAATTTTTATGCAATGAAAACTTATCCAAGTGTTTCTAAACTACACAAATGTATTCGGATCACCAAAATTATTTAGTTAAACGTACCTGATCATTCCGAATCCATTTTCCTTGAGATTGATGTATATGATCACAAATGTATTCGGATCACCAAAATTATTTAGTTAAACGTACCTGATCATTCCGAATCCATTTTCCTTGAGATTGATGTATATGATCCATAATTCTTTAACTTCAATCTTCAAGACTCAAAACACTGAGTGTCAACTTGAGCTCTTGTTGAATCTTCTCTAAGTCTTCGATTGCTGATTGACAATTTGATCACTTCAAGACTCCGACTCAACTCACCGACTTGACTCACGAAATATGCCAACACAAAAAGCCGTAACATCGTATAGCGAAATTCTTCTTATCATGCACGGAAATATTGGATCAAAACGTGACATTAATAATGAAAAGTCATCCATGTTATGGCATAGGAGATTGGGACACATATCGAAATAGAGAATCCAAAGGTTAATTAGAGAATGAATTTTGGATGATCTTGACTTCTCTGATTTTGGAACGTGTGTGAACTGCATAAAGGGAAAGCATACCAAAACCTCCTCCAAAATTGCCAGAATGTGTGATGGAACATTAGAACTGATTCATATGGATATATGCGGACCTCTTCCTTTTTCATTTACTGGCCATAAATATTTTATCACATTTACTGATGACTATTCTCGATATGGCTATCTTTACTTGCTTAAAGAGAAATCTGAAGCATTAGATGCCTTTAAGGCATATAAGGCTGAAGTAGAGAATGAACTCGAGAGAGAGATAAAAGTGGGCAGATCAGATAGGGGTGGTGAATATTTTGATAGACATACAAATAAAGACCAAGTTCCTGAGCCTTTCGCTAAATTTCTAGAGCAGTCCGGGATTGTTCCACAATACACCATGCCAGGCACACCTAATCAGAATGGTGTTGCTGAAAGGAGGAATCACACATTAATTGATATGCTTAGGAGTATGATCAGTAATTGTGACGCCCTAACTTCCCAGGGGGTCACCCATCCTAGAACTACTCTAGCTCTAGCACGCTTAACCCTATTAACCTCGTAGGTCTTGCTACCACCCAAAATGCTATAGCCGGGTTAAGAGATTTAGTCCTATTATATCATTTATATATAGAACTAATCCAAATTCCGGGGGTGTCACATTCTTTCTCCCTTTAAGCCATGACGTCCTCGTCAGGCTCAAAGACACTCACAAGCACCAGGCGATGTGAGACTCGTCTCGCTAGCCTTAGCCGACCTTGTGGGAAGCTGCATTCCACCTACAACGGTCATTAGCCCGGGGGCCTCGCCCGACCCGCTAAATAACTCTGGCTCAGCCGAGACTCATCTCACATTTCTGGCTGGTGAATGGCTCTGATACCAACTGTGACGCCCCAACTTCCCAGGGGGTCACCCATCCTAGAACTACTCTAGCTTTGGAGATGCCGCTGGTAGTACTGTAGGGAAAACTCTCTGCTCGAACATGCGCATCATGCGCTCCATGTTCTCCTCCTGGCGTCGCAACGCCTCAAACATCTGAGCCATCTGGGCCCGCAACTCATGGGTCTCGCAAATCAGCACACAACAAACACTCGACCCAATCTAATGAAAGTCTAGAGCATGTCACCCATTCCACAGCATTATATTGTCTGCAGCCAACATAATCACTTAGGAGAATAAACATGCCGATTACTCATCCCGTCCCTTAGGAGAGATATAAAACTCAATCAGGACTCTCGCTATAAATTACGACTCTCACGAAGTCATCCTAGGGTCCAACCACAAGCCTAGGGTTTCTAAGTCCACAATGACCTACATCCTAGGCTCTGATCTGATACAACTCTAATCAGTCACGCCCCGGGGTCGAAACTGCGACCCGGGCTCACCATCAGATCCGCCACCTATATGGAAGCATAGGCGAAGCATCCAACCTGCAAAGATAAAACTATAGCTAAATAGATATCAGAGCTGTAAAATAAACTGCCGAAAAACTCAAATCCAACACTGTACAACTGGAAATAATGATACAATATCCATCTCCCAAACATAATCCTCATACAATATCCTCTGAAACAATAACCACGAACTCAACAGGGAGGTAAACTAAAATAATACATCAGTGTACAGGCTCTCAGTATAAGTAAGATCCTCACAATACATCAGTCTCTCAAAAGTGGAAATAAAATAATCTACTGACTGTACTACAAGTCTCCAATGTGGGGGTACAGCTACTCTCCAGAGACAGGTAGTGATCTAGCTCGTGACTCCCTCGCCTCGAACAGCAACAGCAGAATCAGCAACACCCGCAAATGACTCTGCAAAACAAAGGAGAGAAAAGAAAAAGTAGGGGGAGAACCCCCAACGGGTGTGAGAACTACATCAACACATAGTTCTTAGTGCGTACCGCCACCAGGCCCGACGGTCTGCCCACTAAGTCAACTAGAGACATAAGATAACGATGCAGTAAAGACTGAACAAGAAAAGCTGGAGATACTCTACAGTTACCATGCCTCTATCTAAATGCTCAATGGGTGATGCCGATGAAAGATATGCAACCACTCGCACACGATGTGCTCAATCGACCCAATCGAGCTGACTGCCACATGTGGTCCAGTCAAGCCTGCGCCTCCCTAGTGTATCAACGTAGGGTGTCCAATCGAACTAACTCGCTATCGAATAGTGGCACATGCAGGCTATAGTCGAAATCCACGCTCTCTCTCAGAACGGATAGACTCAAGATCCCCAAACATCTCGCACAACGGTCGAAGTACTCTAAACGATCCGGGACCACCGTCAAACCAAACGGTTCCCAACAACACTAGCACTGATCTAATCACAACTACCAGACTCCACTCAGCCTCCAGTCACGAGTGCAACAATAAAAATATTTGTCTGAATAAACCCAATCAATGGACCAGTAAAAACTGGCACTGCCTGCTCTGCTGTCGAACTCAAGAACTCATTAGCGAGATTGGCACACATGGCTCGAATCTCAGTATAAGTAACAGACTGGCACACATGGCTCGGTCATAAGCCTACATCCGGAGTGGCACTCGAGGG
Organism: Tillandsia fasciculata; assembly: GCA_029168755.2. Lineage (NCBI taxonomy): Eukaryota > Viridiplantae > Streptophyta > Magnoliopsida > Poales > Bromeliaceae > Tillandsia > Tillandsia fasciculata. Next base: position 4,841,119 of record CM054950.1, read on the forward strand.
GAGCGACCCACACGAGTAAAGTATCTCTGTCACAAGTATCACGATATAGCAGGACTGGATCACGACTCTGATCGAAGTGGAAAAATCCATCCACTAAAGAAAACCCGACCCCCAATCCAATGCACAAGTAACCTCCGGTCAACCGCCCAATGTCCGCGGTCGCCGCAATACCCTGCCATCCACAATCAAGTACAACCTGTCCTTGACTCCAAGATCCCGACTACACTATCCCAAACCCCTGCTCGAACCCGAGCAACATGAACCACACGCCTGACTAAAACGGAGAAAAGAAGCAAAGATGGTTTCTCCTAAGTCAAGTCCCAACATGATAGTGTAGCAGTAAAAGATGGCCTATCTAGATGTCCATACAAACATGCAATTTTCCTCAAGAAAGATAAAAGGGAGTATAACAAATAGTAGCTCCACATAGGTATAATCACATGTCAAAATCACTAATCAACTACACCTGTCCATAATCCATGGTCCTTCATCACAGTGATACCCGCACATAGATCTATCATCCTACCCCATCGAGTAATCAAATCTCATAATCTAGGCCATTCCTTCTGCTTACATCTCGATCCTAGAGATTGTACATTTAAACATGCATGCTATCAATCAAAAGAGCAATATTCCCTTAGGTAAGTTTTCCTTAATCATCATCATGGATATCTAAATCTTGCAAGTTCCCATAAGTCATAACATGAATATATATCTTGCAATTCCTTATACAATTATCATTCCTAAGCTTACCCTTCAACCATATATGGGTACATAAACATGCATGCATTCTAACAGATAGAATTAGAGAACCGTCCACCGGTTCTGGAGACGAAGCAACCCACCTGAAACGCTTTCCGCAGGCAAAGCCGAATTTGGTGAAGTGCGTAGCCACTCGCTATCAAAATTCGCCGAAATCGCACCCTCGGTACTCGATCGCACAAGCCTATGCTCCAACCAACATCACAGCCAACAATCAATCGACACCACAAACACACCCCAAAAACAGCACTTGCTGTTTTTTACAATCCAGCACAGAAGAAGGGGATTTTTCACCTGCGTGCGGTCCTCCGAAAAATCTAGAAAAATCACGGCTGCGATCCTCGCGATGAGTAGATGCAAATCGAGTATTTATATTCTTCGTTCCGACACCTGTAGGCCAGGATACAAATAGAACATCGCGGTAAGCCAATCAATCCACAACTCACAAATCTGCGGAAATCAGTCACGAAGAAGCTTAAATATCACCTTCGAAGAGTCCTCCAAAAATTCCGATAAAAATACGGTCGCGTTCCTCACGAAGCGTAGATGTCGATCGAGTCCTCAAACGTCCCGTTCCGATGCCCATAGGCCGAGAAATCCTAAAATACTCCACCGCTATCCTATACCTCGCAGCAGTACAAGGGGGTCATAAGATACCTCGGGAACACCATCAAAAACTCGAAACGAAGCAAAGTGATCAACACGAAAATCGAAGGCGTACCTCTCGTGAATGCGTTGCCATAAAAATCGGCTCAAAACTCCATCGGGGTAGCTCAGGGGTTCTCGCGCACTGAAATGCGAGGGTAGAAGCCACAAACGAATGAGCGTCGAAGTGCGCCGCGTCGCAGAAAACGCCGATGACACGGCCTCCAAAAAATACCTAAGATCCATCTGGGACTAGAGGACACAGTGGTGAAGAGCTCTGCTGAAAGGGGGCTCCCAGAACCTACAAAAAATCCTGCAATAGGGCACCCCATGTCTATTTATAGGCTGAAATCCGGATGAAAAATACAATTTGGGGGACAACTTCCGGGCGCCCGAAACTATCTGATCATGCTGCTTGCTTGCAAGATGTACGTCTTTGATAGTTTATGAATTACTAAGTAGATCTTGGCACGGCTAGGCTTCCTTTGTTTTTTCCCCTTCAAGACAAAAACTTGAAGTTCTACCTGTTTGTCACTTTAGAGGTAAACTGTGAATCATACTCTTGAGTACTTTTCTCTCAAAAATATTCTTGAGTACTGGTTGATCTGACCTACTCTTAGTAAGTCATTAAGTTCTATGTGTAGCAGTTTAATCTTTTCCCTTACTAGGTAATTCTGCCTCAAAATTATAACGTTCTAAATAATTTAACTCTAAATTTAGATTTACCAATGAGGGACTCAATTAAAAGCTTAAAAGGAGCCGAACTCTTTAGCTTTTGCCTGACTAGTCACTTGATAGCAGTTTTTGCCTGATATGTCGCTTGCTTGTTACTGCTTTTGTGAACTGTTACAAATTCATGGCTGCACTTTTTCGTCAGATTTATCCCATCACATGATGGTCTGAAAGTACTCTTTTGATTTTTGTTGCAAAGTTTTCTGTTCGTGTGATAGATTTGTCACGTTTAAATGTACATCTTTTCTTTGAAAACTATATAATGATATTTTCTTTCCTCTGTGTGAAGATTTTTGAAGGATCAAGTCATGTTAATGTCAGCCACATTATTCATGACCTGTCATTTGGCCCAAAGTACCCCGGAATTCATAATCCACTTGGCGGAACGACCAAGATCCTGCATGAGACAAGTGGAACTTTCGTTAGGAAAAATAAATTGTACTAAATTTGATTGTGATTAAATTATTTAACTATTTTTATAATTAAATTTGAATAACAGAACTTATATTTAATCGCTATGAAAATTTCAGAAATTATAGTAAAAAAAAATCAAAATAAATTAATCCGAAAGCGTGCGAAGCACTGTCCTAAGACGTATCTTCGTCCTTTGTGCGGATTAATCGGAGACACCACCCCAAGATACGACCAGAATTCTTCTTCCTACGAGCACGACCGTGAAAGAAATTGACGAAGACTCTTTCAACACCCGACAAAAATTAAATATAAAATCTCTCAAATAATTTTGTTTCTTCTCTATTTGAATAAACTTTCTTTGCATTATTCCTTCTTTTTTTTTTTTTGTATCTCACTGTTGAGACAGGGTGTGCAATATATATATATATAGAAGAGGCAATAAATGTTAAAAGTAACGTTGAAATAGTAACGCTCAACCCAAAAAACGCACTTTCCGAGAGAGCTCGGGCAGAGCGGATGAAATAAGAGAGTTACACTTATGCAGTAAAAAGCTTTTAAAACAAAATTAATAAAAATTAAAAAATTATTAAATAATAATAAATAAAAATTAAATAAATTAATTAATTAAAGAATATATTATTATTGGAGATTTTGAATTTTATTCTATCAATCCCCCACAAATTCAAAATTTTAAAATAATAAAAAAAAATTAAAATCAATAATTAAAATTTCAAATAAAATAAAAGTATCGGGTGTTTATATTATGCAATAGGTAAGGTGTCTTTAAGAGACTTAACCTCACTTAGTGTGAGCAATTTTTATCAGAAGGAATCGGAGTGAACCAGGTCTTAAACTACGTTCCTTTGACCCTGACTTCAACTGCCACACACACTGTACAGAATTCTCCGTCGCGAGTCTGTGCATTAAAGGCCATGCACAGTATCTTGATTTTTTATAAGAATTTCTATGGACAGCCCACATCTCATAGTCGCGGCCTTATACGAATATTTTTATATATCTGGTCTCCTCCAGGGATGTGTGTAGAGTCACATCTCGCAAAAATTATTGTCTCGGATTTCATTAAGAGCCATAAGCTCAACCTCAACCACTACACAGAGCACAACTCACCATAGGGATGGAATTGGAACTAAAGTTCCTCTGAATAAACTGTAGAAAGTGCTCTTTGGCCAACCTGACAGCTTGTTTTTACCACATTGAACCTTCTTCAAGGGATCTCCTATCACAAAGGTTGGGTTCCCACTACAGGAAGGCCTTTTTTGGGCGAAGTCCCATCCCCCTCGATGACTCTAGGACCTTAGTCCTATTCAGGCCTTTCGTCAAGCAGTCTGCAAGATTCTGTTCAGATCTGATAAAACTTAAAAAAACAACATCATGAGAAGTTAGCCATCTAACAGACTTTTATCTCAATTTAATATGTCGACTAGTCTTAGAATTTATTAATTTCTTTTTACAAAAAGCAATTGCAGCTCGAGAATCACACCGAATAGAAATAGGTGGAATAGGAGTAGAAATCAATGGAATCGATGACAAAAGGTTCTTGAGCCACTCGACTTCAAGACAAGTAGTGTCAAGGGCAACCAACTCAGCCTCCATAGTGCTTCTAGCTATTATAGTCTGTTTGGTGGATTGCCAAGAAACTGCACTGCCACCAAGAATAAAAACATAGCCAGAAGTAGATTTAATATCCAAAGAATCAGAAATCCAATTAGCATCGTTGTATCCCTCAATTACAGCGGGATAGCCAACAAATTTAAAAGCAAAAGAAAGAGTACCTTTAAGATAACGAAATACTCTTTCCAGAGCAATCCATTGAATCATACTAGGACTACTAGTATATCTACTCAATCTTGATATGGCATAGGCAATGTCAGGTCTAGTTCTATTGGTTAGGTACATCAGAGAACCAATGATCTAGGCAAATTTCTTCTGATTTACTGGATTACCAGTGTTCTTTACAAGTTGAACACTGGGATCAAAAGAAGTAGAAACAGGAGAACAATCAAAATATCAAAATTTATCAAGAACCATTTGGGTGTAATGAGATTGGATCAGGATAATTGAATCAGATGATTTAAGAATTTTCATTCCTAAAATCACATCTGCTTCACCAAGATTCTTCATATCAAAATGGTCTGATAAAAAGGATTTAACTTGATTAATCAGATCAAGATCAGGAGCAAGAATCAGGATGTCATCAACATAGAGGCAAAGAAGGACACAACGATCATCAAATCTCTTGAAATAGAGACAGTTGTCATAATCGTTGGTCAGAAATCCATATGAAGCTATAACACTGTCAAATTTCTCGTGCCACTGTTTAGGTGCTTGTTTTAGTCCGTATAAAGAGCGAACTAATTTACACACCTTATTTTTTTGACCAGGCACAGAGAAACCTTCAGGCTGAGCCATATAGATTTCTTCTTCAAGATCACCATGAAGAAAAGCGGTCTTGACATCCATATGATGAATCAAAAGTTTATGAATGGATGCTAATGCAAGAAGAATTCGGATAGTAGCAATGCGAGCAACAGGCGCATATGTGTCAAAGTAGTCAATTTCAGCCTTTTGCCGAAAACCTTGAGCAACAAGACGTGCCTTATACTTCTCTACTGATCCGTTAGTCCTAAGTTTCTTTCTAAAGATCCACTTACATCCTAGGGGTTTACTACCAGAAGGTAAATCAGTGAGAATCCAAGTATTATTACTGATAATTGATTCTATCTCACCTTTTATAGCCTTCTTCCAAAGAGAAGCTTCAGGAGAACTCATTGCTTCCTTATAAGACGAAGGTGTACTTTCAATTAAGAAAGTAAAGAAGTCTTCACCAAAGTTCTTCTCAAAGCGAGTTCTCTTACTTCTCCGTAATTCAGGTATAGGACTAGGTTCTATATGATCTAAACTATAATGCAAATCAGATGCAGGTATATGATCAGAAATATATGCATGATCAAAAGTAGACTGATAATCAGAGGCAGATCTAGAGATGCGAGTTTTGAAAGGAAAAATATTTTCAAAGAAAGTTGCATCTCTGGATTCAATCAAAGTGTCATTGAAATTTCAGAAATCTCAGAGTTGATCACAAGAAATCTATAGGCATTACTATCTAAGGAATATCTAATAAAGATAGCATCTATAGTTTTAGGTCCAATTTTCTTTCTTTTGGGTTCAGAAATAGATACCTTAGCCAAGCACCCCCACACTCGAAAGTAACTCAACCTAGGTGCTCTTCCTTTCCAAAATTCATAAGGTGTCTGGGTTCTATCCTTAGAGGGAATCCTATTAAGGATATAACAAACTGATAAAAGAGCCTCCCCCCACAAGTTCTGAGTTACACCAGAACTTAAAATCATGGCATTAACCATGTCCAATAGGGTTCGGTTCTTTCTTTCAGCTACACCATTAGATTGAGGTGAGTATAGAGCAGTTACTTCATAAATTATTCCATGTTCCTCGCAGAATAGGTTTAATTCATTTGAAATATACTCGCCTCCTCTATCAGACCTTAGAATTTTAATCCTTTTATCTAATTGGTTTTCAGCCTCAGCTTTAAAAGTTTTAAACTTATAGAGGACTTCATTTTTTGTCTTCAAGAGATATGTGTAACAATACTTGGAGTAGTCGTCTATAAAAGTCACAAAGTAGCGACTGCCTCCACGGGTAGGTACTCTATTAGAATCACAGACATCACTATGAATCAGTTCAAGAATCTGGGTATCCCTATAAGGAACAGATTTAAAAGGTTTCCTAGGCTGCTTAGCTTGGGTACAAATCTCACATTTAGATTTGGAATCAATCTTGAGTTTGGGTAAAAGATTAAGATTAGTCAATTTCAGAATAGATTTAAGGTTCACATGCCCTAATCTGTCATCCCATACATCACAAAATTCAGTATTTAACACAATAGAAGAAGAAGTAGAAACTGAAGGAGAAGAATTTTTATTATCAACAAAAGAAATTACATTCAATTTGAATAAACTCTCAGATACAAAACCTTTTCCAATAAATATTTCCCCCTTAGAGATTACAACTTTATTAGATTCAAGTACAATCTTATAACCTAATTGCACTAATAGAGATCCACTAATCATGTTCCGTCGGATCTCGGGAACATGCTGCACATTGTGAAAGATCAAAGTCTTTCCAGAAGTTAACTTCAGTTTGACTGTTCCGATCCCCAGCACATTGACAACTTTTCCGTCTCCAACAGTCACACATCCTCCACCTGAGTTCTGATAGGAGGAGAATAGGGATCTATTAGTACAAACATGGACATTGGCTCCTGAATTTAACCACCAATCTAAATCATTATAGGTGAGGTTAACATTAAGTATAAAGAAGAATGATCTAAAAGTGGAGTTCTAAGGTTCACCCTCAATCATGTTGACTTGAGGTTTAGGATAATTGTTCTGATTGTTTTAGCCCTTCTTATAGACAAACTTTTCTTTCTTCCGATAAAAGCATTTTGAAGCAAAATGATTGTCCCGGCCACAGACATAACAGAATCCATCCTTCTTCTTATTCCCACTAGATTGGTTGATGTTGGGTTTATGGGTATAGTTTTGATTTTGGTTTGGGTTCTTACCCTTAATGCCTTTACCCTTAGGTTTAAAATTTTTACCTTTGGGTTTAGACTCATGGCTTTGGTTCGAAATCTCGGTCAAGTTTAAGTTTGATCTGTTGTTGGTCGGTTTAACCTCTCTAAGTCGATATTGGTCTTCTATTCTAATAGCTTGAATTACAGATCTATGTTGAAGAGTTTCCTGAGTTCTTCTAAGTTCATGGGCAAATTTTGACGAGAAATGGGGTAATTTGTCCAATAGGCAGGTAGCTTGATAGGTATCATCTAAAGTCGAACCATTTCTGTTAATCTCTTGGACAAAATTCTGAAATTGGTGAATTTGATCGTTTATAGGAATGTTGTCTACCATTCTAAAATTGTTAAAATCAGTAATAGTGAATCTAGCAGCGCCTTCATTATCTCTAATGTAAGCATCTTTTAGAGCACACCATAAATCTTTGGCAGTTATGTATTTCCTATATGTTTCATATAGTTCACCGGATAAACAACTTAGTATTCTACATCTACAGTGAAATTCAATTTCCTCGGGGAATCTGTCCGATACAGGTTCAGTAACTGAGGTAGTAGCAGATTTAGAAGAATCAGCAGGAGGAGTAGCAAAAACATTAGAAGTAGGATAAGGAGGTGCTTTGCTAATTGCAGTTATAAGGCCTAAGGTAATTAACCAAGCCTCTAACTGTTCTTGCCACCTCAAAAATCCTACCCCTCTAAATTTTTTTGGCTTAAGGCTAGAAGAATCATCATAAACCATTTTAGACAATCTAGTTGAGGGAATAATAAAATTCAAAATGGTAAGAATGAGCTGCAAAAAAAGGTTCAAAAAATCTTTTTAGAAAAACATACAAGTTGATTAAGGTTTCTACCCTAGTCATCCAAAATATTTCAAGTGTTCAAATTTTTTAATATTAATTTTTTATCTCAGTTGGTTCAATAGCAAACAGATGACCCAAAGAATTAAAAGTTTGAATTTGATTTAAATATTTTCGGATATAAATGCAATCAAATAAAATATGTAAGCTGCAGGAAAAGATATAAGATTGAACTAAAAAAATAAAAGTAGGTTTGTGCTTACTAGTTATGTGTCTTTGTGTTAACACTATGGTTGTAGGTTTAAATCCCACTTAAAATAATTTTTTTAAAAAAAAATTACTGTAGATAAAACTATATATATTTATATGTTTTTCTTTTCTGTAGCTAAAAATAATAAATATATTTTTTACTGTAGCTAAAAAGTAAAAACAGTAAAAAAATGTATTTTATATATATATATATTTACTGTAGCCAAAAACAGTAAATAAAAGTATTTTATATATATATATATATATATATATATATATATATATATATATATATATATATATATATATATATATAATAATAATAATAATAATAATAATTTTAAAGTCACGTAAAAAGAGCAAATAAATTACAATAATCTATATGCAATTAAAATTTTAAAATGCTAATCCCAGTGTGTTTAAATGTCAATCAAACAAACAAATCGACAACACAATTATATAAATCATACAATATTTATTTTTCGGATTAGCACTCGTTAGATCTTAATCACTATCAAATCGGATTACGCAACTATTTTTATGATTAAATTTGAATAGCAAAACTTATCTTTAGTCGCTATGAAAATTTCAGAAATTATAGTAGAAAAAAATCGAAATAAATTAATCCGGAAGCGTGCGAGGCACTGCCCTAAGGCGTATTTTCGTCCTTCGTGCGGATTAATCGAAGACACCACCCCAAGATACGATCGAAATTCCTCCTCCTACGAGCACAATCATACAAGAAGTTGATGAAGATTCTTTCAACATCGGACAAAACTTAAATATAAAATCTCTCAAACAATTTTGTTTCTTCTCTATTTGAATAAACTTTCTTTGCATTATTCCTTTTTTTTTTTTTTTTGTATCTCACTGTTGAGACAGGATGTGCAATATATATATATATATATAGAGAAGAGGTAATAAATGTTAAAAGTGACGTTGAAATAGTAACGTTCAACCCAAAAAAAACGCACTTTCCGAGAGAGCTCGGGCAGAGCGGATGAAATGGGAGTACTACACTTATGCAGTAAAAGGCTTTTAAAACAAAATTAATAAAAATTAAAAAATTATTAAATAATAATAAATAAAAATTAAATAAATAAATTAATTAAAGAATATATTATTATTGGAGATTTTGAATTTTATTCTATCAACTTTCACATTCTTGGTTTTATTTACTTTCTACATTCGATTTGTACTACCCCTGCTTATCAAGGTCCTCAATTGTCGCAGAAGGTGGTTGAATTATTACTGCTTAAAAGGTCTTGGACGTGGGATCCTGCATTGAATTAAATTTAATAGTCCATGCTCACTACAACAAAATTAGGTTATAGAGACACATGTTTGTGACACTTTTTTTATAAGTGTCCCATTTATAGTACATCTATATTCAAAATTAGGTTATAGGGACATATTTTTGGGACACATTATAGTAATATGTCGCTATACACCCTAGCGACGGCACATACAGCGACACTAATGACAAGTGTCGGTATTTTTTCTAGCAACTTTTTTTTTAGTTTTTAGTAATATTTAAAAGTGTCGCTATAGTATAGTTTTGTTGTAGTGGCCTTGCTATGTCTCCTCAAACTATTTCTTTTTAGTGATTTAATAATCATTGTTGAGCTACCTTAATCGAGCCACACTGAGGTTTAGCTTTTTTTGTTAGAAGCATGCCTTCTTCTGTGAATTACAAGCTTAAGCTCTTGTGCAGACTGGGTTGCTGCGATAGCTTGTTTATTGGCAGTTAAGGGGCCACTCCATGCTTCAGGTACCTCTAAGCAGTGGCTGTGGTACTCAAGCTATGCTGCCCTACCGGTGGCTGTCTTTTGGTTGTATTACATCTTGAGGTACTTCATCTACAATAATTTCCACTTATATTCGAAGGGAGCTAAAATCTTGTAAATCAATATTTCCTCAAACTGTTCTCTTATTCCCTTATAAAGGGGGAAAATATATGTCACCTGGATGACTCGATTTTGCCTGTCAGGTGCTGCTATAATTTCCGTTTCACCATTCATGCTTGCCTTTCAATCGGCTCCATTTATAGTAAGAAACTTTGATTAGGAGAAGACAAGGACTTGTAGCATAGTGACAGTCTTTACTGCATAACCTCTCCATTAAAACGTGCAGTTCTTGTATTCATCTCGTGTTTAGTTTCCGTTATTTTAACCACTCTCTTTCTCTATGTAAAACTTTTTTATTGTCTATAGTTAAAACTCAAGGGACTGACCTGTAAGAGAAAAGTACATTTGGACCTTTACTATGGTAATTTTCGAAGCTTCTATGTAAGGAAAAATACTTCAGTTAACTGCAGGATCAAGATTCCTCCCCCCTTCAATTGCCTTGCATGGTTGGATTGTACAGAAACCATTAGCAGGGGGAACAATCAGTGTTATGGGCTAGAAATTGCACGAATTTTAATGGGGGGGAGACACAAGTGATTCTCTTACCTTGCCTGGCTTGTTGGTCCGGTCCTTTGGACCAAGCTTTGAAAAATCAGAGTAGAAGCTTTGTTTACATGTTACTAAAATATTGAATGTGCAGTGAGGCATATTGAATTTATTAGGGTGGGGACATAATTATGAGGGCCATTTTGCAATATGTAAAACTAGAAACTGGTCAATAAGTTTTCATTATCCGTTGACTTATGTAGGAGTAAATCTGCACCTATATGAAGATCTTACAATGCTTGACTTCTTTATTTCATTTTACTCAGCTTCAATCCATGTTTTCTACTGCATTCTTCTTAATCAATCCATGCTTTTAATATAGGTGAAGTAGAAGCATGGATGCTTTAATATAGGTGCAGAACTTACAATGCTTTACAATATATGCTTTAATTCTGCACCTAATTGAACTACAGCACCTATATGCGGAGCTTCATTCCATGCTTCAATCCATGCATCTACTGCACCTATATGTAGATCTTACAATGCTTTACTACTTTAGTCTATATTAGTAAGCTTCAATCCATGCTTTCTACTGCAGCCCGTTGGCAGAGTTTAGAATGGTTTACTTCCTTAATTCTGTTCACTCTATGCTTCAATCCATGCTTTAATTCTGCACCTATATGAAGACCTTACAATGCTTTACTCCTTTATCTCAATCCATGCTTCAACCCATGCTTTAATATAGGTGCAGAGCTTACAAAGCTTAACATGCTTCAATCCTAACTTTAATTCTGCACCTATATGCAGAGCTTCCATCCATGCTTCACTCCATGCTTTAATTCTGCACCTTTATGCAGAGCTAGAACCCATTGTTGGGTTTCCACAGTTGCTATATTATGCTAATAAACAGTGAGCCGGATGCAAAGGTAAAGATGGCGATGATGTGTAATAGGGTTGTAGGTGATCATGATAGGGTGGCAGTGTTCTATCTAACTGCAGCCATTATTATTTTCTCCTAAACTCTTTTATAACTGAGCCAAAACTATATCATAAAATATACGTATGACGATGATGCATGATAAGGTTACAAGTGATCATGATAGGGTGGCAGTGATCTAACCCACTGCAGCCATCATTTTCTATTCCAAACTTTTCTAACTGAGCCAACACTATATCATTAAACATTATTTTTACAAACTTTGTATTTTGCCGGTAAATTAATCTTGTTTCATTTCAATTTTGCAGATATGACATCTTTAATCAATTGGCAATTTTTCACATCTCCAACTGTCGCTGTATTAATGACATTTCTAGATGACGAAGAAGAATATTGGGAGGAAGTGCTAGCTATTATGATAAATGATGGACAATTTCAATTTCGCAATACGTTGTACAAGTAACCTTGTCGAACAAGACCTTTCACCGGGCATCAAGTCATTATGGATATTTTATGGGGCCATCCAGATCGAGGGTATCAAATTTTTCCCATGACCAACACCACTTTTATAATACTTCAAGATGAATTGATTGCGAAGGGTTTGATACAAGGTACTCGGCATTTGACGGCAGATGAACAGCTTGGGATCTTCTTATTTGCTATAGGCCGTGGAGTAACAAATAGAGTTTTCGCCGAGACTTTTCAACATTCAGGGAAGACAATTAGTAGGTATTTTAATAGTGTCTTGCGTGGTGTTGTGGAATTTAGGCATGAGTACATCCAAATGCCTACCAGTGATCTTGCCATTCATCCAAAAATAAAGGACAACACATTATTCCACCCTTTTAAGGTGATATTACTAGTAGACTTTGATGATGTTTAAACTAATTGATTTTTTAATATTTTACTTACCTTGGGATATATGTTTCAAAATACAGAATGCAATTGGGGCTATTGATGGCACGCATATACCGATGGTTGTAAGAAAGAGTAAGCAAGCTCGTTATCATTGTCGTAAAGGGTTTACATCCCAAAATATGATGGCCGCTTGCTCCTTTGACCACCAATTTTTATTTGTTTGTACTGGATGGGAAGGTTCAGCAGCAGATATGAGAGTACTACGTTGGTGTTGTGAAAGCGGAGGTTTCACAGTTCCTGAAGGTATGGGTACATATATGTATATCACATTTGTTTACTTATAAAAGCTTGGATGTTGATTACTTTTCATTGGCTTTGTGCTGTTTTTAAATATCTGTCAGGAAGGTTATGCAAACACCGGCCGATTTCTTGCGCCTTATAGAGGAGAGCGCTACCACTTGAGTCAATTTGATGGCAATGCACGGGCACGTAGTCATCACAGACCACAAGATCTGTACAATCATAGGCATGCACAATTAAGAAATGTCGTTGAGAAGGCATTTCACATTTTGAAGAGGCGTTTCAAGGTTCTTCGGCAGGCGACTCTTTAACCTTACAAAGTGCAATGTCGCATCGCCTTAGCAAGTTGTGTGATCCATAACTTCATAAAGAGGCACCAAGGAAATGATTTATACTTCAACATGGGAGTTGATCCTGTTGGTCTTGATGATCAAGAGGAGGATCCTACACCCCTGGTTGGGCTAGATGATGCACGGCGGGGTGACGCGAACCGCACTATGATAACAGAACAATTATGGACTAATAATAGATAGGTGTATGTTTAAATGATGTTCATGTAACTTTCTTTAATATTTTTGTTCCCAGCTCATGTACTACTTGTCTGATTTCGGCTACAATCATTTAACAACCTATATGTAGTTGTTTTTGCTTGTTCGTTTTATTTCAGTTCTAAATTTGAACTTGCACTTTTGTACAAGTTATTTTGTTACTCATGTATTTTGTCACCAGGTTGCATTTAATTTTGCTTACATTTCTTTCTTACTAAATTGCTTTTATATAATTGATTCTCAATAGGATAGGTGAGTTGCTTATCTTTACTTCAGCATTCTTGTCTCTTGAATTTCATCTATTTTATAGTTGTCGTCAAAACTTCATGCAGAATTTTTTAATTTTTTTATATATCATTATATGCATTTTTTTAGAATTGAGATTTCATTTTGTTCTAACACGTGTGTGGAATAAACTTGATATAACTTGATATATAACTTAACCAAATTTTGTTATCCTAGGACTTAACTGTACAGATAAAGCTATAACTTAGTATTAAACTTGATATTTTACAATATATACAATAATAAAAACTAATTAAAAGGGCGTAATCAATGAAAAATAAAACAAATGTTTATTTTACAACGTATTTGATATCTTAAAAAATTCAATATTATGTAAAAATATTACTCTGTTTTTACTGTTTAGAATTTAAATTTTAAATTTTAAATTAAAATTAAAATTTAAAATTAAAATTAAAATTATAAATTTTAAATTAAAGTTAAAATTTTAAATTAAAATTAAAATTTTAAATTTTAAATTAAAGTTAAAATTTAAAATTAAAATTAAAATTTATAATTTATAATTTATAATTTATAATTTATAATTTATAATTTATAATTTATAATTTAAATTTAAAATTTATAATTTATAATTTAAATTTAAAATTTATAATTTATAATTTTAAATTTTAAATTATAAATTTTAATTTTAAAATTTAAAATTTAAAATTTAAATATAAAATTTTAAATTTTAAAATTTAAAATTTTATAATATTAATTTTAAGTTTTAAACATAAAATTTTATTATTTTAAAATAATAAATTTAATTTTAAAATAATATAAATTTAAAAATTATAAATTTTAATTTTGAAATTATAAATTTTAATTTTAATATAATAAAATTTAATTTTATAGTTTAGAATTTTAAAATTTAAAATTTAAAATTTAAATTTAAATTTTATTTTTTTATTTTTCAGTTTGAAATTTTAAATTTCAAATTTAAATTTTATATTTTATATTTTATATTTTATATTTTATATTTTAAATTTTTAAATTTTTAAATTTTTAAATTTTTAATTTCAAATTTTATTTTTTTTTCTCCAAAAAAAACTCCGAAACGTCAATAATATGTCGTTATCTTTTTTACGCTGTCGGGACTAATAATAAAACACGACTTTTTAAAAAACAGAATAAAGTGGTTCAAAATTATGTTTTGAAGGTTTCTCAAACGCCCCCAAATAAAATATGAGATATAAATAAAGGTAATTAGATTATGAATTAAACCAATCTTCTCCGGGATGACATGTAACCAACAATTTAAATACAAATTTAAATTAATTTCTTACAAGAAATATTGTTTAAAAATTAATTACATTTAATAATATTAGCCCATATAAATAGTACTAATATTATAAAATAAGAAAACTTCACAAGGGCAATGTTGGTATTTCTTAAAAAATATATTACTTTTTTCTCCAATTCTCAATTATTCTCATAACACAACCAAACAAAAAAAAAAAAAATTATTCTTTGGAATAACACACTTGCATACCAAACAGAAATTTACATTTAATCCTAATTATTCTAGAATACATTTTTGTTCCAAGTATAAAATAATTAATTTTTCTAAATACTATTCTTTTTCCAAACGGGCCTAAGGGAATTTTTGGGTTTTAATTAAGGAAACCCAAATCCTAATCGAATTCCCTTTAACATTCGCAAAAAATACGGTTGTCCCCTGTTTGCATTTTTTATCTCCTAATTTCAAAATTTTCACTGATCTTACCGATTTCGCGAATGATACCAAATTTCCCATAGATCCATTTTTCGGTCTGATTTCCGTGTGAAAACTATATTTCTCATAGATCCAAAAATTGAATTTAAGATCCGATCGCATCACCATTTTCAGCTCGACGACATCGTTAGACTGACAATTTTACTTTTCTAAAAATCTCATTGATTAAATTTTCTATATTTAAAAATTCTTGAGTATTACACTTTTAGTTTGAGTTAAGAATCAAATGAGTTCTAAGCTATTTGACAACAAAGTTTTCAATAATGCACAATAAGTTTAGAGTATAGAAAATTCGTTTATGAAATATAATTAATATAAGCCAAGTAGAAAATTGTTACGATTTTCATATATGTGGTCAATTTACTATAGATAAGAGTCAATCCTACAAGATATAAAATTACTTGATATAATATATTTTTTTTTTTTTATTTAAATTAAATAGAATCCTAATCAAACTTTGATGAAAAGTCGATTTAAAATCTATATAAAAGAATAATCATGTCCATTATTATCCATCAATTTCACAACATACGAAAGAGTACCCGAGACAATAGAAAGAACCAGATTATTTAGTTCGGTTGATATCGTTCGCATTACAACCGAATTTCTTGTTTTATGCTATTTTATCAAAAAATTATTTTACTATTCTATTTATAATCCTGAATATTGATATCTATTCGGTTTTATTTTATTATCATACTATATAAATTCTATCATTCATACCATGTTGTTTAACTTCTTTCTGTTAGGTTGTTGGAGCATTTTTCAGTACTTAGCCTACACTGGTGTTTACATGCATACATCTAAATATGGTATTCAAATGCATCTCCCTCTGAAAAAAAATTTTAAAAAAAATTACGTACTTTATGAACCTAAATATAAAACATATCTACTGGAACACATTATTTTATTTTTAGGTGATATCGTATGGAGCTTACCTAAAGTATGGATCATTCCAAAATGAATATCCAACTTTTAAAATTTTTGACTTTGCTGACCTGATGCATCAATATATTCGCACGCTATTCTTTATTTAAAAAATAATAATAATAAAATAAAAAATAAAAAAACGCATCTCATGTTGTATGTTCAATTGATCAATTCTTAAATTTAAAATAAAGGGTGGAAAAGCTACAAGTCGCTAGGAAAACATGACCACTGAAAAGGCGGAGTATGAATGTACAAATGCACCAGATGTATGCAATAATTTTTCAAACTTAATAAACAACTAAAATCAAATTAAAATAAAAAAAGTTCAGTAAAATAAAAAAAAAAAATAAAAATAAAGCAGCAGTAGTTTCCAAACGACCTAAAGTTCTGGTTAGTTGCATACATTTTTCCTTATTTTTATTATTCCATGTGGGACTGTTGTCACATATAAATTCCTGGCATGCATCTATATATATCTATATATAGTCAGTAGGGATAAGCAAACAAATATATAGGTGGGAAAAATCTTTCAAATGGGATTGATGATATTATATAGATAGTTGTGCATAATCATCTATCTTCTAACTGTTTCTCACAGAAACACCATTATCTTAGGTGCGGATAGTAATCCCACCTGGTAGTTCTAGTGTTCAAAAGTAAAACAAAAACAACCCACCACCTTGAGCAGGAAGGGTGGGGTGACTCGTGCCCACAGGTTAAAACCATTTTAAAAACCCTTCCCCGTACATTTCAACGATTTACTCTGAATATATTTCTCCCATTTCATCCATTCAAGTTACACATGCAAAGTACCAGAAACTAATTTATGGAAACATGGTAATTTTAATCAAAAGCAGCTGCAGTGTAACTAACATGAGTGAAGATATACCTCTTGCATCCATTTGAGTACCTTTAATGTTAGGAAAATTCAAGGTTAGTGACTACTCAAGCCCATAGTCCTCGCCAAAGTATTTGTCCACCAAACTGTTGGCCATATTCCGCATCTCTTCATTCTCATGAAATTGAAACCTTTCCATTGCTTCGATCCCCTCCTCCCTCTCAACAAGCTTTGGGCCTTCTCCGTTAGGTAATCCCCTCATCACCTACAAATAAAATGCATCCAAAAAATTAAGACCAAGATGTCTCACTGTTTGAGTTTTGGCTATGCTAAGTTCAAGAAACAATTTTCTTTTCTCTTTTTTTTTTTTTTTTTTTTTTTTATTTTGTAACAGAATTTTATCTGTTCCTTGTAATAGAAAGTTGTAAATAGTTAATTTCTAATTATACAATAGATATATGCTCCTCAAGACCTTGTTAGATTTTGTTACCATTTTTGTATTTCTGTAAACTAAAATTTTATAGGAAAATGCTAGCTGTACGCCCCAAAAAGGGGGTATGATTTACACCCTTTCATCCTAGGATTCACAAAGCCCTTTTCTAATATTAAAAAAAGGAAAGTTGACAAGACGAACCAAAAATTGGCCCTTGGATGAAGGGATGTAAGATTTACACCTCCTTTTAGGGCGTACTAGTAACATTGCACAAGTTTACATGATAGGATGTGCTGAAAGGTACACTTTCGTACTCTTATCAATTATCATTAATTGCCAAACTTGCAATGCAAGATGGCCGGATGCCAAAAGGCACTTTCTTTTGCCGAAGCCAAAAAGGCATTTTCTTTAGAAACCTATATAAGAATACTGTTACAGTTGGAGGGGGACCCGATACTTTCTTTTTTACCCTGCTTGTTTAAAATCTCGGATGTGATTTCATGCTGATAAACTATGTCTTTCTGAGGAATTTCACTCTGCAGATTCCAAATGCCAAATACATGTCTTGACCTTTTTATAAGATCTACTATATAACACAAGATTAAATTACCAAGTAATTCAAATTCCAGGTCATTTTTTTTTGTTATAATATCACTAGAGACATTAGGCAAGCAAAACCAATAAAAAACAATATATTGTCCCGGAAAATGACAATATTTAGAAAATCATAGAGGACGAGTAAAACGAGACATAAATAGACTCACCAGTTCCAGGAATTGAAGTCCGAGTCTTGCACTCTCTATATCAGCAGATCTAACCAAATTTACAAAGCCAGGAAGGCACCCACTGTTGATGATTGAAACCAAGTGGAAGACATTTATCCCGGGCTGTTCATTGTTCTTTGGTGGAGCAACACAAAGATTCCCCAGAGTAAATGCTGCTTCCTTCCTTATGTCGAATGGGCCACTTGACAGCAAATTCATCAGCAAAGGAGTAGCTTCGCTCGAGTATATTAATCTCTTATGTTCAAGTGAACCAGCTGCTATGTTAGATAATACCCATGTAGCCTCCTATATCATGATTTCTGAAATTTTGTTAGGAAAAATAAACTGAAATATAGAATCATCTATCTACATGTATACCCTGTAAAACCTACATTTTCATATATATGACCTAAAAATGTAATTTCTTCCGGTAATACCTTTAAGCCCTATTTGGATGTTAGAATAAGTTATCCAGTGATATTCATTTGTTATGATTATTTTTTATTGTGATTGGAAGCTAGGAGTGTGATTAAATATCCTGAATGGAATAGAACATTCACATCAAGTCATTTTTTTGAAATAAGATATATCCCTCATAGGTGAAATACGTAATCCAGCCAAATCTTAGATATCAAGACCATTCAAGGAGCAAAAATCAAACTCCTTTCTTACAATCACACTAGAAAATCCTAATAACGAATAAGTTAACATCGAATAACTTATCCCAACATCCAAAAGGCACCTTATCTAAGTTTGGAGGTCATCCAATTCATGGTGGAATGTAAAGTGGGTTTTGTATTACAATATCCTTTTTTGTTTTTTCCCAAGAGGGGTTATCTTGTAAGTACAAGGGCATGTGTGCGAGAGAAAAAGTTAATGAAAGGAACTATTGAAAATTCAGATTTTACAAGGTTGTATATGTAGTTAGATGACTTTGCAGGGGTATATATGAAAATATTTCTCTTTAAAGGATTCTTTAAACATATATCACTGCAAATCATCTATTTACCTATATACCATGTAAATATCTGATTTTCAGACAGTTCTGAAATGTGCGGTTTATTACAAAATGCCCTTATCTTCGGATGGGGTGATCCCGTTAATTAGTGAATTTTTGCTCTTCTAATGAGGGAATCTTTTTGTAAATACAAGAATACATATGAAATAAATAATTTTTTTGAAGTGCATAAATGAAAACTAAAATTCTGGAGGGGTAAAAATATAAATATCTCAAATAAACAAGTTAGTACCTTTTTTAGCACTCTGTGCTCGCTTTTCAGACACTTTATAAGACCTGATAAGAGTTCATCTGGGACCTATTTCTGTTAGTTCTTTCAGTTAAGCATCAGAAATGTGGATGGCATACATTTCGAAAAGTGAAAAAGTAGTAAATGCTAACCTGTGATAGTATGTCCGACAATGAGGACCGAATCAATCATATAACTGTCGCTAGCTACAAGGTTACCAAGACTTCGAAGCACCTAAATTACACAGCATAACCAATCAGTATGTAGTTTTGATAAATGTTCATAGTTAGAAACAACTTAGGCAAGATTGCAAGTTTGAAATAAATAATTAGGATTTACAAATTATGAAAGGCAGTTTAGTCCATAAGATCACCTGACATCATTAATTACATCCTAACTTGGAATATAATAGAATGTAGATGATTTGACAAATTGTCCAATTAAGGTGCGATTAAGACGTATAATCTTGAAATTATATATCCATTTACTAAACAAGCTAGATTTTCTCTCGCATATAAGTTATATATGTAAGTGTTCATGCGAAAAGTCATATGTTGATAGATGCAATAGCATATCCACTTTAACCCTGTAATTCTAATTTCCTTTCAAAAAATCTCTTAGCAATGCATGATTTGGATCCATAGCCTACTTCAGTTTTTAAAATTTTACTCCTGTATTCATGACATTTTTGGACACTTGATATGCTTGCCAAATACCAATTACACTTCGCAGTCACACTTGTGGAAGCGCATATAATTGAACTAATACACTGATATAGGAAGAGGCATAAAAATTGTGTAGCTAGACTTCAGCTAAATTGTATGAAAAATATGCAGATTTGAATCCATATAGCTAATGATACTCTGAAGTAACTTAGAAAGATCTTGTAAGCAAACTATCATATTTAGCACTGATGAAAAAGAAATCAAATTTTAGCTATCGTCTTCACCAATAATTGATGGGTTTAAGTTCTAGAATGGCATGATGGGTTTAAACCAAGGATTTAAGTATCCATCGGCACATGCCGTATCCACCGTGCCGTACCGTGCCAACAAGATACCGGCACGATTCAACCCCCGTGCCGATGGCACAATTCAAAACTCTTTTTTCTTAAAATTACTGAGTAATTTTCTCAATAAAGTTCAAAATATTTGATAAAGATACACAATAAGAAATTAACAAATTTTGTTGCTAAAAAAAATAAATATTTCATGACATTATGTGTCGGCACACATATATTTTTTGTGACCGGCACTCATCGACATGGCTTGGCACGCACCGTGCCGTACCGTGGCGGCAAATTTTCGACATGACCCCGTGCCACGGCACTTAAATCCTTGGTAAACTGTGCCCATTGCAATAAAATCCAACTAAGTAATTCTGCTTCTAATGTGTAAGTAGAAAGTCATATTGAGAACTAACCCACATATTTACCTCAGAACTTTAACATTGTACTTTAACATTGATGATGGTGTTTTAAAGGTTTAGATGGAACGCTAAGATTATTATGCAGCGTAGAGACTGAAGTAGATATCAGAAACTTTTACAAGCAGAACAAGTATAGAGACTGAAATTAAGTAATTTTACACAGATAATTCAGTTTTACAAAGAAAAGAAATTACCGGAATGAGCAATTGCAAACTCTCTGATGCCACCAACCGTCCAACCAGAAGTTGAACAACATCACTTTTGACCAACAAACTTGTAGCCTTTTCAGAAAGCGCTGAAAGATACACAATTACCCATGCCACTTCTGTGGCCAGCTCATCATCCCTAAAAAAGATTGAGCCCCAAACTATTCAATTCTTCATTTATCATACTAATTAGTTAGGTGTTGGAGGGAAAAGGAAGAAATTCATTTTGGAAAAATATCATAGAGATCATGAACTGTGATGCTAAATGCCAACCATGGCTGCTTCAGAGGTAGTTCAGAGTAATGTAGTAGCAAGGGGTGAACTAGGCCACATGGCTGCTTCAGAAGGATTATAATATGATGTATCAAGAAATGCCAGTTTAATTCTTCCGAATGTTATGGTGGAACCTATTCACCAAACTAGCTTGAGTTAATAGCAAGAATTTTAAGTGCCGTGGCACAAGATCGTGCCAAGCACTTACCAGCACAGTACCATATGGCACGTGTCATGCCGTGCTATATTGATGTGTGATGTTCCCAAAAATATCTGTATGCCGATATGCTATGGTGTGAAATATTTATTTTCTTTGATGTATCTCTTGCTCTTTTTTTTAAAAAAAAAAAAGTTTTGAGTTGTGCCATCAGCACAAAAGATCACAGTGTGCCCATATATTATCGGCTTGATACGGCACGGTGGGCACAGCATATGCCGATGGACACTAGAATTCTTGGTAAATAGTTTAAATG
Organism: Tillandsia fasciculata; assembly: GCA_029168755.2. Taxonomy (NCBI): domain Eukaryota; kingdom Viridiplantae; phylum Streptophyta; class Magnoliopsida; order Poales; family Bromeliaceae; genus Tillandsia; species Tillandsia fasciculata. Next base: position 4,862,975 of record CM054950.1, read on the forward strand.
ACATGTAGAACTGATTTGTGAACTTGGTCAGTATAATAAATAAGATGTTTGATACTAACCTGCTAATAAATTATGATAAGCATGGAATGGCTTTAGTGATCTATTCTACAGTGAGATTTTTCTGCACGTTGACCTAATATGAGAAAGGATGTCATCTAATCCAATCTCGAAGGGGCCAATCACAAACTTATATGTGTCTGCCTAAAAGTAGTTGCACCACAAGCTTGCACAATTCATTCATGTATGCTTAGTGTAAATGGTAACTAAATCTGCCCCACAGATAGTAGAAATAAAGATCATGATGACTTATATTTAGTATTGAGAAAAAAAAACAGAACAAGGTAACTTTTTGATGATTCTTAAGATGCATAAAGCTGATGTTATGCAGGAGAGAAGCAAAATAGAATGATGTTTATTAACCAACCAAATACGTACGCCTTTGTCAAGTGCCGAATGATTGCATGTAATAGCCCATCAACCCTTATCAATTCATTCGCAGCCTTGGGATCAGGTCCCTGCACATAGATAAAGAAAGATAAAATGCATTATACCAACAATGTTATATTAGTTGCCAACATAATTTAACCACTGAGTGCATATTAAAAAAACATCAGAAGATAAATGGACTAGACAATCGTGCTTGGAGAGTGGCTGTAGAGTACAGGATGTTGGCAAATAGGCAAGGTCAGCATGTTTTTAGAATGCTGGACTGAGTTGGAGCCGTTATGGCCCGAAATAGACACGAAACATACTCAAAAATCAAAATCAGCTCAAACTGTGTTTTTGGTGAACTTCCGAGCGCCTGAAACACGGCGTTTTGGCTGAGGTGAGAGTATTTGATACATGGAGGGGCCTTTTTAGCATATGATTACTATTTAGTGGATGACAGAGGGGCATCCTGATCATCTTTCCTCCTTCTCCATACACCTAGCGAGAGAGAGAGAGAGAGAGAGAGAGAGTTCTTGGGTGATTCGACGAACTGATCCAGGATGCGCGCGCATGTCATTTTTTCGGCTCGTCGACATCAAGGTTAGTATTAAAATAATATTATCTATTTTCGAGTGGGATTTTAATGGTGGAATTTTTGTGAGACTTTCTAGGAGAGGAGTTTTTTATTGGATTTTTGTGAAATTGGGATTTAGTAGTCAGATTTATGCATGAATTAGGAACCGGAGTTCATGAAATTCGCAGTGGGAATTTCTGATTGGATTCCGGGAGGTGTGGCTGCCGTACGGCCATGGAGACCGCAGTGGAGCACCTCGTTTTCCAACATCCTTTCCTTTCCTAGGATTAGCGATTCGGGTAGAATCCGTGTTGCCGAAAACGGCGTACTTCTTTCTATATCTTCCCTGAATATACATACATATATATATATAGAGAGAGAGTAGAGCTACTACACTCTTATGAGTATAGACTCTTTCGTACTTATAAGTTGTTTTCGATGATAGAGCTTGCAAATCGACTATTCATACCGTTAAATGTGATCTAGAGCACTTTAAACTTCTAGAAAATAAATTTCGTAATTTTTCGAAATTATAATAAAATCCATCAAATGAGCATAAAATGAATGGTCAAAATTGAACGGCCTCCTAAAAATAGAGGATCAGATTCTTCAATTTAAGATCGGAGTTATAGATCTCTATCTAAATAGTGAATAGAATTTTCTATCAAAATTTCAACCTATTCCGATTCTTTTACACCGTTAAACTAACAAGCATCCTCTATCGGCCGTTAAAAATTATCAATTTTGAAACCTTTTGATCGTAGGGTAAATGATGTCGAAAAATTATGAAATTTAATTTCTAGAAGTTTCAAATGCTCTAAATCATGTTTAACGGTATGGATCGTCGATTCGGAAACTCTATCATCGAAAATAACTTATGAGTAAGAAGTCGATCATACTCATAAGAGTATAGTAGCCGGACTATATATATATATATATATATATATATATATATATATATATATATATATATATAGAAGAGAGAGAGAGAGAAAGAGAGACGAAGAGAGAAGAGAGAGAGAGAGAGAGAGAAGAGATGAGGCTACGGAGACGAAGAGATGGGGGAGAGATGGGTGGAGACGAGGGTGCCGGTGAGAGTTGATGGTTTAGAGGCGAGGCACTATTGACATTGAGTTGGCCCTCTGATGAAGGATTTGCGGATAGGATGTATAGTGTTGGCCTTGAGCCTTTATAGTGTCCCTTAGCCTTTATACTATTTCACCAACAACCCACTAAACCCTAGGAAACCACTATCATCCTAACCACAGATCTCTTCATCCAAGGGCTGAAAACTCAATAGTACTAAGTGATTGGTACTATTGATAGTATAGTAGCCTTGTTCTCTCTCTCTCTATATATATATAGAGTAGGGCTACTATACTCTTATAATTATAGATCCCTTCGTACTCATAAGTTATATTCGATGATGGAGATTCCGAATCTACGATCCATACCGTTAAATATGATCTACAACATTTTAAATTTCTAGAAACTAAATTTCGTAATTTTTCGAAATTGTAAATAAATCCATCAAGTGAGCATAAAATGAACTGTCAAAATTGAACGACCTCCTAAAAATAGAGGATCGAATTCTTCAATTTAAGATAGAAGTTATAGATCTCAATCTAGATAATAAATAGAATTTTCTATAAAAAAATCAACCTATTTCGATTCTTTTACACCGTTAAACTAGCAAGCATCCGATATCAGTCATTAAAAATTGTCAATTTTGAGATCTTTTAATCGTAAGGTAAATGATGTCGAAAAATTATGAAATTTTGTTTCTAGAAGTTTCAAATGCTAATAATATGGATCGTCGATTCGGAAACTCTATAATCAAAAATAACTTATGAGTACGAAGTCAATGGTACTCATAAGAGTATAGTAGCTGTACTATATATATATATATATATATATATATATATATATATATATAGAGATATATAGAGAGAGAGAGAGAGAGAGAGAGAGAGAGAGAGCGGGAGAGAGGGAGAGAGAGAGAGCTAGGCTTGTGTGCTTTTAAAAGCACGGAGGCCTCCATGCTTCAAAGTCGTGTTCGATGTTGGGACTTCCGAATGGACGATTGGCTTTATTAAACTTGATCTAGAGTATTTAAAAGGTCTAGAAAATAAATTTTGTTAATTTTCGATATCATTTGTCTAGTGATCAAAAAACTCAAAATCAATAATTTTAATAGACATGGTGAGCTGTTTGCAAGTTTAACGATATAGAAATATCCAAATCACATAAAATTTTGATAGAAAATTCTTTATACTATATAAAACAAGATCAATATCTCCAAATCTAAAATTTTAGCATTATATCATCACATTTTGTGAGATTTTTATTTTCAGCCATTGATTTTGAGCTCCTTCAATCACTAGGCAAATGATATCGAAAAATCGCAAAATTTATTTTTTAGATACTTCAAAATTCTAGATCAAGTCTAACGTAGTCAATCGTCGATTCGGAAGTCCCAACATCGAAAACAACTTGGAAGCACGGAGGGCTTCGTGCTTCTAAAAGCACACGTTTTATATATATATATATATATATATATATATATATATATATAGAGAGAGAGAGAGAGAGAGAGAGAGAGAGACTCCGGCTACTATGCTATCGAGAGAACCAAGCACTAGCTGCTACCAAGTTTTTTCTCCATTAGATCATCCCCTTTGATCATTTCCAACCATGGAATCAAGTGCCGCCCGTGCCGGGCCGGCACGGGCGGCACGTACCGTGCCCCTCAAAGAGGGGCACGGTACAGGGGGGGGGGTCTCGCACCCCCCCCCTGTCTCGAGCGATACCCCAGGGTATCGCTCGAGACGGAGCGATACCCCAGGGTATCGCCTCGAGACGGAGCGTACCCTGTGGGGTATCGCGGGCCGTGCCGGCCCGTGCCGACCGGCACGGTCGTTTTTCTTTTTTTTTTTTTTTTTTTTTTTTTTTTTTTAGTCACATGTGTACAGTAATGCATAGTAATTTTTTGTTTTTTTTTTTTAAAAGGTATCACATGTGCATAGTGTTTTTTGTTTTTTTCCTTTAGATTTTTTTTTTTTTGTTTTTTTTTTCCATTCTCTTCCCACGGAAAGATTTTTTTTTATCTTTTCCTCCCTCTTCCCTCCTCCCCCTTTCCCTTCCCCCTCCTTTCTCCTTCCCCTCACGGCCTCACCCTCATAATTCTCGACAGATTTATCCTCTCTCTCTCTCTCTCTCTCTCTCTTTCTTCCTTTCCTTTCCTTTCATTCTCACGCAAGTAATTTTTTTTTTTTCTTTTTCATCGCTAAAGAAAAGACGCGGGAAGTGAAAATCAAAGATCTACTTATTAGGTAAGTAAAAATTGTTATAATTTAAGTTTTTATTTAGAATTTTTAAATATTTCATAATTATAAAGCTCTCTTAAAAAAAAAAAAAAAAAAATTAAATTAGTTACTTATAAATTATTTAATTTTGAACTATTTTCAGGATCCATTTATTGATCTCTATCTTTATAATTTATAAATAGTTCAAAATTAAATGGATCAATAAATAGATCTTGAAAAGTTTTGAGAAAAATTATAATATTTTTTAATTTTATATTTTATAATTTTTAAAATTTAAAAAAAATGATAAAATCAAAATAATTTTTAAAATTGATATATATAATTTTCTCATCTTTTTCTTATTATTTTGTATGAATTTTAGAATAGTTATTTGTATGTTAAAAAATTGTGTAGATCATAATGGCACCTAAAAAAATAGAAGATTATGGTTGGCAGCACGGACGAATGATTGATGAAAATAGATTTCATTGGAAGTGTAATTACTGTAATATGGTCTGAATGGGCGGAGGTGTCACCCGCTTAAAGAAACATATCGCGGGAGGTTTTTCTGAAGTATCGAAATGCACTAAAGTTCCTCAGGAAATAAGACATGCAATGAAAACTGAGTTAGAATCTACAAAATTAGCAAAACAGAAAATGAGGGATGATCGAGATGAACTAGATAAACGGGCAGCCGAGTATCCCTCTGCTGACCCATATAAAGGTACAGCTGATGAATTTGATATTGATACTAGAGTTGCCATGGAAGCATCTTTACAGAAAAGATGGCAGCAAGATGAAGTCCAACGACATAGAGCACAATTTGCGACCTCTCAGTTTGATGCCGGTGGCGGGTCTGGATCTAGCTCTGCGCCATCAGGTTTATCTCGAAGTGGTTCTGTTGGCCGCATGTTCGACAGATTAAAGAAAATACCAAAAGAAAAAAGTAGAAAAGGTCCAAATATTATAGATATAGATCCAATGGCATTTCCTGGTCCAGATGCTCAACAACAGCGCATAGATACAATGCTCAAAAAAGATAAAAAAGGCAAAATTGGTCAAGCAATAGCAAAGTTTTTTCACTTTAGTCATATTCCATCCTATGTAGCAAACAGTCCATATTATAGATCAATGATCACTGCCGTACAAAAGGAGGGTCCAGGAGTTGAACCCCCAACACCGTATGAGATCGCCGGCAAATACCTTGATGCGGAGGTCAATGATATCCATGCATGGATAAAAAATTTCAAACAACAGTGGGAGATGTATGGTGTTACTTTAATGTGTGATAGTTGGACATCACGTACACATTTGAGCATCATAAATTTTTTGTTTTATTGCAATGGCAAGGTGGTCTTCCACAAGTCAGTTGATGCGACCGGTCGATTTGAAGATGCTGATTATATATATGCATTATTGGAGCAAGTTCTTGGTGAGATTGGTGAGAAAAATGTGGTACAGGTAGTGTCAGACAATGGTTCAAACTACAAGAAAGCTGGCAAACTACTGATGCAAAGGCATCCACACATATTTTGGACTCCTTGTGCGGCGCATTGTATCAACCTAATGATGTCTGACTTTGGTACGATAAATCGGGTAAAAAAGATTATAGATACTGCACAACGTGTATCTAAGTATCTGTATAATCATAATTGGGTCAAGACTTTAATGTCCAAATTCATTGGCGGAGAGATCTTACGTCCTGGTATCACACGATTTGCCACAAATTTTATCGCTCTAAACAGTTTCTTGAAAAATAAAAATGGTTTAAAGTCTATGTTTGCATCAAATGAGTGGCAAACATCTCGTTATGCCTCCAAGCCTGATAGAAAGAGTATTGAGCAAATAATTCAGTCCACCAAATTTTGGGATTATGTGAAAGAGATTGTTGATATTGTGGAGCCTTTATACGTGGTCCTTCGATTGGTGGATCAGGAAAAAATACCTCAAATGGGACACGTCTATCATAAACTGAGGATGGCTAAAGAGACTATCAAGAAAGTCAATCCATTACGATGTCAATCTTATCTAAAAATTATTGACAAACGTTGGGAAGTTCAGATGGGTCGGGATCTGCACCTAGCAGGCAAGTATAAATTATAACAAAACTATTTGTTAGTGATTATTCAATTGTATTCTTGCATTGTTGATGGAGTTATTTTTTTTTTTAATGATAGGTTATTATCTTATTCCGTCGTACCACCATCGTTATAATCTTGGATATGATGATGAATTATTAAAGGCATTACGAAATGTCATCAATAGATTGGAAATGGATCCAATGCATGCCGCGCTTGCCATAAATGAGGTACAATAGTTTTTTTAATAGATTATTAATTTATTATATGTTAATATGCTAATCCTCATTATTATAATATATTATAATATTATAATATTATAATATAGGGAAAAATATTTCGTGAATCCATTGGAACTTTTGGCGATGCGGGTGCAATTAACGGGAGACACAACACCGATCCCAGTAAGTAACTAAATAATTACATATTTTATATTTAACGATAAACTTATTTTGATATAATTTTAATTTTTAATTGGACAGCTGAGTGGTGGCTACAATACGGTGGATCGGCAAAACATTTAAAGAAAATTGCTGTGCGCGTTTTATCTCAAACAACAACGTCTAGTGGATGTGAGCGCAACTGGAGTACCTTCGCATTAATACATACCAAAGTGCGTAACCGATTAGCGTACGCTCGATTAGAGAAGCTAGTTTATGTCCACTATAATATGAGGCTCCGTTTAAGATGCATGCGAGCGGAGTATGATAGGGAAAAGGAATTAAAAATTTATGATCCCTTAGATGCAAGTTTTTTCAATGATGAATCAGACCCCATATTTGATTGGCTACAAGCCAAAGAGAATCAAAAGGACCCTTTGCTCGATGAGCCTGGAGATCCACCACGACCATTCAGGATAATTGCTGAGAAAGCAGGAGTTACTGATGCAGAAAGATGGACTAATGAGAATATAGAGGGGTCTCATAATCAGTTAGGTAATGTGCAAGAACAAGCATCTTTGGGCGAAGAATCACAAAATCCCGTGGATGACTCTGATGCAGAATTTGAGCGTCTTATAATGGGACCTGGACATGGTCGCCCACGTCGTACTCAAAGTCAATCAGAAAAAAGAGAAGACATCGTCTGTCGCAAAGAGACCTTCAACAACAGTCATAAGTGGTAAGGGTAAAAAAATTATGACATCGAAGGATCCATTAGATGCAGCTGATGCAATCTCGCTTGATGAAGATAGCGATACATCGACACCATCAGATTCTGAGTTACCACGGTCCAAAAATGAATGTAGCGATGACGATGACACCACCAATAGCAGTGGGGATGGTGGTGAATGCATTCTACCAACACAACAGGAGAGTGGAGATGAGGGCAGAGGTGGTCTTATATTTACTGAAGAGCAAAATTTCACTCATGCCACTCAAGATGCTGATCATGGGTCGAGACCACGTCAAACATCTGGAGTGGTATATGATCGCAGAAAAGGTAATAGGCCCTCACAACATGATTATAGGGAGATGAGAGAGGGTTTGGAAGCGGTGTCAACTGGGCACCCACGAAGGGATGATAATTTGCGCACACAGTTTGATAGTCCTATGCTTTCGAAAGTATGGAGGCCTCTGTGCTTGTAAATTGTTTTCAATGATGGGACATACGATTCAACGATCAGTTCCGTTAAACTTGATCTACAATGTTGGAACTATCTAGAAACCAAATTTTATAAATTTTTTAGTTTAAATGCCCTAGTGAACGAGTTGCCCCAAAATGAACGGCTGAAAATAAAAATCTCATAAAAAATAATAATAAAAGACTTAAATTTCAAATCAAAAATTTTGATCTCACTCTTGATGTTAAGTAGAATTTTCTAGTAAAATTTCATGCAATTTGGATTGTTCTACACCGTTGAACTTACAAACGTACCGCATCGACTGTTAAAATAGTTATTTTTGAGACCTTTTGATCGCTTAGTAAATGATATCGAAAAATTGTAAAATTTGGTTCTAAATAGTTCTAATAGCGTAGATCATGTCCAACGGAGCCGATCGTCGAATCAGTTGTCCCATCATCAAAAACAATTTACGGAAGCCTCCGCACTTTCGAAAGTACAGGAGACTATATATATATAAAGTTAGGCTGGAATATTATCGATAACAAACGGGCTACGTTGCCACCCATTTGTTTTCGATGAATGAGCTTCCAAACAACGATCGGCACTGTTAAAAATGATCTAGACCATTTAAACTATCTGAAAATTAAATTTCATACTTTTTCGATATTCTTTTCTTGTCCATCAAGTAAACACAAAAATAAACGGCTAAAAATGAATATCCATCAAAAAGTGATGATAGGAGTCTTCTAATCAAAATCAAGAATATAGATCTTGTTCTAAATAGTTTAAAAAATTTTCTAACCAAAATTCAATTAATTTAGAATTTTTTACACTGTTAAACTAGCAAAAGACTCATATCTACCATTAAAATTACAATTTTGGAACCTTTCAATCATTAAGTCAACGATGTCGAAAAAAATTGAAATTTAATTTCTACATACATCGAGTGGTTTAGATCATATTCAACGGTGCCGATCTTCAATTTGGAAGCTCTATTATCGAAAACAAATTGGTGGCAACGGAGCCTGTTTGCTACTGATAGCATTCCAGCTCAACTCTCTCTCTCTCTCTCTCTCTCTCTCTCTCTCTCTCTCTATATATATATATATATATATATATATATATATATATATATATATAGAGAGAGAGAGAGAGAGAGAGAGTTGAGCTAGAATACTGTCGGTAGCAAATGGGGCTCTGTTGCTACCAATCTATTTTCCATGTTGGAGCTTCCAAATCGACAATCAGCACCATTGAACATGATCTAGACCACTGGAAGTATCTAGAAATTAAATTTTATATTTTACCAATATTGTTCTCTTGTGCATCAAGTGAACACAAAAATGAACGACTAAAAATAAATATCTTTCAAAAAATAATGATAGAATTCTTATAATCGAGATCAAGAGTATAAACCTTGTTTTAAATAATTTGAAAAAATTTCTAACCAAAATTCAATTGATTTAGATTTATTTACACTGTTAAACGAGCAAACACCTCATATCGATAATTAAAATTACAAAATTTGCAATCTTTTGACCATTAGGTTAATGATGTCGAAAAGATTTGAAATTTGATTTCTTGATATTTCAAGTGGTCTAAATTATGTTCAACAATGCCGATCGTCGATTCGGAGGCTCCATTATCGAAAACAAATCGGTAGCAATAGAGTTTGTTTACTACCGATAGGATTCCAGCCCGTTTGCTACCAATAATATTACATATGTAGCAAACGGCTAGAATACTATTGGTAGCCAACGGGCTCTGTTGCTACCAATTTGTTTTCGATGATGGAGCCTATGAATCGACGATCGATATCGTTGAACATGACATAGACCACTTGAAATATCTACAAATCAAATTTAAAATATTTTCGACATCATTAACCTAATGATCAAAGGATTTGTTCTCTCTTTCTCTCTCTCTCTCTCTCTCTCTCTCTCTCTCTCACACACTTTTTTACTTTATTTGCCTAGTGAACGAATAGTCTATAAATGAAGAGCTGAAAATAAAAATCTCATAAAAAACAATAATAAATGACTTAAATTTCAAATCGGAAGAAATGATCTTGCTCTTGATAATAAATAGAATTTTCTAGTAAAAAATCACCTAATTTGAATTGTTCTATACCGTTGAACTTGCAAACGTGCGACATCGGCCAATAAATTATGAAATTTGATTTCTACATAATTCTAATGGTGTAAATTATGTCTAACAGAGCCAACTCTCTCTCTTTATAAAGAATGGGTGTGTGTGTGTGTGTGTGTGTGTGTGTGTGTGTGTATATATATATATATATACCCACTCTTTATAAAAAAATTTGAATTCAGATGCAACTTAGCCCCGTGAATTCCTAAGAAACTGCCACCTTTAAAGGGTATATAATGAAATTTTAAATATTACAGGTGATATGTATGTAAATAGATGGTTTTGTGGGGACAAAAATATAAAAGTCCCTGCAGCAATTTACTAGGAAGTTGGCTACATCCTGTTGAGAGATATCACAAACCTTAATGAGATTTGACAATGCCCAAGCAGCTGTTCTTGATGTAGAACCCTTATTTGACATCATTAAACGAGCAAGAGGTAATAATGCTCCCTGTGCTAGTAAAATGTTTCTCAACTCTTCTCCTTCACCAGCAACATTGCCCACGGCCCATGCACACTGCTCAGCAACAGGAGTAGAACTCTTCTCTATCCAATATAGACAAGCAAAAGACACATTTACAGAAAAAATTAAAGGAAGCTCATTCAAATAAGACAAATAAAATATAAATATTTGTGTTTTCAGTTGACAGACTAATTTAAGAGTAGCATAACAAAATATATTAGTACAGACTAGATATTTGAATTGAGTCAATACCTGACACTTTAAAACGGGATAGGCAATGCTGTAACAATTTTCAGAGTGGCGAGTGATGTGGGGAGAGATAACATACAATCATAACATTTATCATAATATTTCTACTCAGATTACAGTTTTCAACACGAGACCAACATCGGTGGGTGCACATTCATTTTCTCTGTTGATTACTATTGCAATGTTCCTTTAGCTTTTTGCCTAATCATAACCACAGTACATTTAAGGAGTAGATAAGTGATACAAGAATTATGTCGTACAAAGGTTAGAATTAAGCATATAAAAGAGAGGCCTCCTCATCCACTTTGTTATCTCTATGTCATCATACTGTATGTGTTTGAACCAAGGAATTAAGTGCCGTGGCACGGGGGCGTGCCACTCGCCGCCTGGCACGGTACGGTACGGGCACACTTCCGTGCCGACACGTGGCACACTTGCGTGCCGATGGATACGCATGACCTCTCAGTGGCACGTTCTGGTACGAATTTTTTTTTTATTTTTTTTGTTCCCAATAAGCTCTTATAATATTATTTTGAAATGTTTAGTCAAAAAATTATAAATATTGGCAATATATAGCTTACTATACTCACCAATTAAAACTTGAAATGGCCAGGCGGCCAATTTTGTATTGACCATACCGTACCGTGCCAGGCAGCGAGTGGCATGCCCCCGCGCCACGGCACTTAATTCCTTATAGAAAACTAATGGTCGCTCCAGATTAATGATCTGCTGAAGAACAATACCGTGTTAATATGGGCGACATAATTTTCTCATATATCATTGGGATTGTAGTTCAAACATAGCTTTCTACACTTTTCCATAGTAATGTAAGAACCAGTGAATTCAATAAACTGAACAGAAAACCAATCGAACCTCCAAGGTGAGCAATAAGCATTGGAAGAGCAGGAAGTAACGACTTTGTATGTTCAGGTTCCCCAGCAGCTATGTTAGTCAGGCACCAAGCTGCCTCAAGCAACTGCAAGAACAATGAAGATGTATGGAGAGATTTAGGAAATGTAAAAGTATACAAATGCAGAAACCATATATCAAGAAAGTGAGAATTCACATATGGCTAAAATGAATGCACAACTCTCCAACAATAGGTGAAACAGAAACAGATCCCTGAATAATGATTTTTTTTTAACAGATGTGTTTCCAAATCACCCTTAATTGGGGGATGTCTGTAAATTCATATCAGATTCTTTAGTTGTTTTAGTTACTTTATTTCATTTTGATATACAGCAAATAGTGTAGGAGAACCTGCTCATCTGAGGATCCAAAAGAAAGGCATTGCACTAGGAGAGGGACGGCTCCAGCTTGGAGTGCTGCTTCAATTGGAGGTACTTCAGACTGTGATAACAAGCGCCTCAATACACAAAGTATCTCTACCTTCTTCTGTGCTGCACCTTTTCCTCTAAAAATCACAAACACCAAAAGTAAGCAGGCCAAACTATGGAGCATTTTTGAACTGGGTACCTGAAATTCCTTTTTTTTTTTTTTTCTTCATCATATATTTCTTAATCACAGAAAATTCCTTCAAGTTCTGTTAAAACTTGACAGTTTCCATCAAAAATTCACTAGGTTACATAATATTGCATAAGAGAAGTTAAAAATGTAATTAAGTTCATATGATGATATACTTAAATGAAGCATGTGTATTAGGTAGTAAAATCAAAATTTTCAAAGTTGGGTAGCCAATTTCAAAATGCGCTAAAAAACTGGTAGGATCTAATATTTTTTCCTTAAAATTATGAAGTGAATGCATATGCAGTCATAATTGTATATGAAGCTTACTCTATACAAGAGAGAGAGAGAGAGAGAGAGAGAGAGAGAGAGAGAGAGAGAGAGAGAGAGAATATACTGGAATGCAATAGCAGATTTTAGCTCCTGTACAGTTTGAGAAGTTTTGGACTCCAATGCTTCTTTTTCTTCATCGATGATCATATCCCCTTCAAATGGACTTCCACTAATATCAATAACTGAATCCCGGCATAGACGCTTTGCGCGTATTAAAGATTCTCTTCTTTCCTTTCCCACTGCTATGGCTTGCTGCCGTCTCCGATGTGCAGCAGTGCTATGTACTGATAAAAAGGATACTAATGTTATCTACATAGAAGTAATTGAAATAGTATAAATAAATAAAACATCTAAAAAGGCATTCGATTTAATAATTTCTCTTTGAAATTATCAAGAAATATAACTCATAGAGACTTCAAATACCCTACATCTTATTTAACAGCATCGTCGAATCAGATGCCTGATTATCAAAAATGAGTATACAACATAAAGGCCTTGGTACTTTATTAGCATTACAGCCTAGTTCTATCTAAAAATTCAACTTAAACTTGAGGAGCCGCCTCAAACTGAGATAAATTGGGAAAAAACTAATAATAACCATAAGATTGAATAAAAAACTTTCGACTTACAAAATCTAGCTAGACTAGTAAACAATGATCTAAAGAATATTAGATAAGTTTGCATTGCAGAAATGAACCTTTCGCATAGTTATGTTACATGCTTCTTCAAAGAAGAAAGCATTAAAAAAGAGTGTTATACTTGGCCACTCAGTCAAAGATTTAAAAACTATGCCCGAAACAAAGTCCTTAAACTTAGTGCTACAGGACTATACAAATACATCACTTCAGAGTTAAGGTCTTGTAAAATTGCTTGTCTTAACACAACAAAATGAACCAATCAACAATTATACATTTCCTCAATGTTACTCATAAATCTCTATAGGAGCATATGCTATCAGAGAGCTGCGGGCTGCTTGCGAGCATCAGTGGAATACTTTTTGGAAGATTTTTGTTCAAGGTTTTGTTTATACCTAATCCATATCAAATAAACCTTGTCTTTGTGAGAATTTTTTATTCATGAGTTGGAGGGATGGACATATATCACCACAAATAGAGGCTAAAGCAAGGACCTGGACGTAAAGGTGGTATTAAAGTTTAGGTTCATATCATTAAATGAGGTTCCTGTATTTTATAGAAATTTGGGGCAATACAGTCCTTACGTAAGGCGCAGCCTATACAACTTTCAAGTATTAAAATAGATCTAAGCCGGGGACGGTTATAATAAAAGAACTGGTCATGATCAATCAAATGAAGTAGTAGAGTTCCCCTATTTTACTGGGACTACATACAAAATAAAAAAAAAAAAATATCGTTTATTATTCGATTGGCTACGTACTTCACATAATTACCTTGACAGAGTAATTTTCAGAAAACCACCTTTTAGTTCTAACTTTCTTTGCATATCCTCCATCACTAATTGAAAACAATCTATTTCATTCTCATTCAAATTGCAGGCATCTGTTGTGATATGCATTTCACAATAATGCAGGAATCATTTAATCAAGTAATTAGAAAATTGCACCAAACATCAGTTTGTTGAGACTGTAAGGCTTAATGTAATCTAATCAGAAAAAGGAGGAGCCATTACCAATCACATATCCGTATATCCACTGTTTCTAGTACTTGTAATGCATGATTATGATCAGTAGCACCTGAACCAAACCTTAAAGTTGACCCCTTGGGAGAGAGTTTGTGTGAGCGAGAGGAGGGAGGTTAGCTATCTACTGCTAGAGGGCTCAAACCAAACTCAAAAGCTTAAGCTGTTAGGTGGATATACCCTCCATATTATATACAAGTGAAGGTACCATTTTGTATCCAAACATCCAATATAGGACTATTATTCTTAACAAGAATCCCATTGAAAAGTGTCAGGTGCTACTAGCATGTGGTACAGATCCAATGCAACCACATAACCGTGTATTAAACTGCTACTAATACATGGCACAAAACCAATCCGCATGCTAGGCACGACTAGCATCCGGCACAAACAACTTCACAAGCTAGACACAACTAGCATGTGGCCACTGGGCCGGCCAGAAACTAGGGGTTGTGAACCATAACTCTGCTACCATGTTAAATAAAAGGGCTCGACCCCAATCCAAAAGATTAAGCTGATAGATGGAGATATCCTCCGCATTATATATAGACCAAGGTTCCATTTTGTATCCATTATGGGACTACAATTCTCAACAACTGGGCAATTTCACTCTCACACATCAATTTTCTGCGAAAAATATAGGGTTTTAATCCGAATTTCTTTCTTAAGAAAAGCCTAATCTAATCTAATCCACTCAGAAGAAACAAGTGTCATCATCAACTACAAATCCCTAAATCCACTGTTTCTAAGGAAAAGTAGTTGAATCAAACCCTAGAATTGAACCCTAGGGACAGGAGGGGAGGTGGGGGCACCTGAGGATTTGATGGGATCGCGTTGGTGGGAGAGAGGAGGGGAGGTAGAGGTCTCTTCGTCCGCCATCTTTTCCTCGATCGAAAGCTTCCTCTACTCTACTCCCTCTCTAATAGTGGAATAATGGAGCTTGAAGAAGAAAAAGAAAGAAGACGAAGAAGGGTTCGAAATGCAAAGAATCAATTGCAACTGTAGCCCTAAAAACCAATAAAATTGCATTTTTATCGCTGCAAAATGTCAGTTCCCGCAAACTATAAATTATGGGTTTTTCTCTAAAAATTTATATTTTTAAAAATAATTCTACAACAGCGAAAAAATATCTTAACATATACGCATCCTCAACATGCGTGTTTGGACACGCATATAGTATTGAGTCAACTTTAAAATTTCAAGTAATTATTTATTTTAATAAATTTATTATAATTTTCAGAAGAATATATAAAGTGTATTTAGCTAACTTAAATTAAAAAAATTGATAATAAGATTAAGATTTTAAAAGATAAGTTTAGTTTGTTTTTATCTTTTTTTTGTTTTCAAAACTAAGGGATGTATGCGTAAATCCCAAAACCTCAGGGACTGATACACAAAGAACACAGCGCACGTTCCAAAAGGTAAAAAAAAAAAAAAAAAATCAAAAAATCCTAACTCGGCTGAAAAGCTGAGGAAACCCTCGTCTCTGCCTTTCCCTCCTCCTCCTCGACCCCTTGTGCGCTCTTTAATGGCGGAAGAAGAGAAGAATACGCTGCTGACGACGATGACGACGACGATCCCCGCGTGCTACGACCTCGATACGAAGTGGGACGCGTGCCTCGACCTCTCCATCCGCCGTGTCTAAACACGCATGTTCAAAGTGTGTGTCTAAACACGCATGTTGAGAGTGCGTGTTCAACTCAATCCGAGTCATCTGCTGATGTGGCACACACATGTGGCGCCCAGTTGGCACCCATAGGGTCATTTTTGTAATTATAAATTTTGTAGGGCTATTTTCAAAAATACAAAATTTTAGAGGGTCATTTTCAAAAAAAAATTCATAAATTATAAATTTTTTTTAAGGACATAACAGAACAAAATGCAAAAATATATAATTATCAACTAATAATAATCAACTTGTGGGGATAAATTCATATATTTTGAAACTCTAGAAAAATATATTTAATAATTAAAATGTTAAAAAATATAATTAAATTTTATGGGGATAAATATGTAATTTTATAGCCTTGTAGGAATACATATACAATTATTTCAATTGTAAATGAAAAAATGCTTCATGTACCCCCAAAATCGGGTGTACATCTTACACTCCGGCGGGATGAGGTGAATTTTATTGTTCACTTCAAAATAATCAGGAAAAAAATTCCTAAGATGGATGAAGTATATATCGTACACCCAATTTTGAATGTACGGATAGTATTGCTCTTGTAAAAAAGAGCAACCATAAATTTTACAGCTTTCAAAATACACATAGGGTCTGTTTAGAAAACCTTCAAAACAGTGTTCCAACCACGTAAAAAAATAATAACATAATTCGGTATTTCAATTTATTTTTGGAAAAAAAAAATGCTTAGACCGGCGAAAAAATATTTTCCATTGCCGCCTACGACTTCTCCCTCGCACTCTTTGCCATTTCACCCTTCTTTCAAAATTTAAAATTTAAAATTTAAAATTTAAATTTAAATTTTGGAATTTAAAATTTAAATTTAAAATTTAAAATTTGAAATTGAAAAATTAAAAAATAAAATCTAAATTTAAATTTTAAAATTTAAAATTTAAAATTCTAAATTATAAAATTAAAATTTATTATTTTAAAATTAAATTAAATTAAATTATTTATTAACAATACTCATTATTGTTAATTATTTTTCCAAGAATTATCTAACAATAAATAAATAATTAATTATTAAATTATTTAAATTATTATTTAATTAATTATTAAATTAATTAAATTATTATTTAATTAATATTTTTTATTAATTAATTAAAAAAATATTATTATTTTAAAATTATAATTATTTTTTATCTTTATTATTTCAATATAACTATTCAAATACTTTTTTTTTATTTCTAAAAATAATTCAACTTTCATCCAAATTAATTAGCGGGTGCGGCGCTGGCCAAGCAGCGCCGCCTGCGGCGTTGCTTGCTGCAATGCGGCGTGCGGCTCCATGCGGCATGCGGCAACTTCGACGATGACAGTGGGGATTCGGGCGCCCAGAAACCTCGACGACCGAAACTCCGCTAGCCTCCTCCGATTCCGACGACAATGATTCAGCTCCGATCTCCGGCGTGCACGAACGAGGAAGAAGAGGAAAATCTTAGGGAAGATGAAATTACGGTTTTCTTTCTTTCACGTTCCGAGAACCCTAAAATCCCATAACTTATTTATGAAGGGTTTCGCCCCGTTTTCTTAGAAATGCGTGCCAATGAACCGAAACATCCTATAACCAGTATCACGGATTTCGATGCACTAATATGCCTTAACGGGTATCGTAATTTTCCACGTACGCTTTTTCAAACCTGATAACTTACAAGTGCCTCTTCAAGAGATCCGTTAGTCAGATTCTAGATCCGATCGCACCGTTGTTCTCCGTTTAACGACGCCGCCAGAGTGACGTCCTTCACTTTCGAGGATCTCGCTCCAAAAAAGGAACAAAATACAGAGAAAACCCCATAAAATTTCGAAAAAAAATACCTTTATTCTAATAGCCGAAATTTGATACAATTTCAGAAATTCAAAAATGCTATTATTACATACCGTGCCAGTAAGCCTTCAGCATGACCCCGCACCATGGAACTAAAATCCTTGGAAAAAGAGTATGTTAGATTATGATGCTCTTCTCCACAGTTATGAAATGTGGTACTTAGAAATATATCATATTATTATTATAACCATTATTCACAGGTTAATGTTTCCCATACTGAATATTCAAAAATTTAAAGGTGATGGAGTCACATCAAGCATGCAAATTGGACACATCTGGTACAGCTAAAGCTGTCATTTCTTGCTTTCAGAAGTTGGGTGTCTCATTTAATTTAAAGCAGGTGTGGGTTTTTGCGAAACATATTTGTACTCAAATAATGAAATATGCCTCTCATTACGTTCAATATGCTATCGTTAGCTTGAAATATTTGTTTTTAAAAACTTAGTCTTTGTCATCAATTTTGTCGGATCTTTTTTATTTATTTGTTGTTTTGTTAACATTTGGCAAATGCATGGCTTTTTGTAAGCAAATATGTTTGATGCTGAATCTCTGCTTCTATCTTTGGAGCACTTTCTCTTTCAGAGTTACTAATGATACTTTATGAACTATCTTAGTATCTTAATGCTTTAATCTCCCCTGTTCTTGTCTTCTTTTTTTTTTGGGTGATTTGGCCTAAAATGTGCAATAACACTTTTTTCTTATTTTGTTCTCACGTTTACAATAAAGCACTGTTGTAGAGTCTTATTTTCCCTTTTCTTTTCAATTATGAGGTGAATATCAATGAAATTGATATTAATAAAGCTTCCTATTTTCATATTTAGTTTCATAGTATATATCTTTAAGCTTTTGACTTACATATTAAGACATTCTTGTTATATCCTTGTTTGTATTTTGTTTTCAAGCATTTTGTGGAAAGTCGACTCTTGGTTTATTTAAGTCAAGGCCTGTTTCTGATGTGGCTAGCCTAGCGATTGCATTCTTGGAGAAGTGCGATTCTGCTAAGTCGAGTTGAAAATCCTGTTAGACTTGGTTTACGGTTCTTGGCTCTTCTTAAGTTGCACTCAGGTCTCGGTTGAGTTCGGTTCTTGGATTTCGGCTCGTGGTGCCACTCGGTTGATTCGTTTGGTATTTAGGATATTTTTTAGGAAAGTTTGCATTTATTCTATTTTTGATTCCGATTAATTAGTTATTTCAAATCTGTTTAGATTTAGCGATATATTAGAATTAGTTATATTTGTTTTAGAAAAATTTCTAATTTATACGAATTTGATTTACAGTAGAATTCGAGTATCGCTTCTATATATAGCCGTGATGTAATGAGTTTTTAATTTAGAGATATAGAATTTGAGAACTAAATACTACTTTCAGTATTTGTTGAAGAACCGGGTTCTTCGTTTATCCCCTCTTTTCTCCTTGTGCTTCTTCATCTAGACATGCGGCTTTATCGGCCGGCGTCAGTTGGTATCGAAGCTAGTTGAACATTGGAGCGGTGCTTTTGCGAGACATGGCTAGCGGTCGGAGAAGGAACCAGAATGTGAACCAGGACACTGCGAATCAAGGACGTAACGCTTGTGGGCGCAATACTGGTAACGTGAACGACGACGAGCATGCAAGCGTTGGACCCTGAGGTCAGCGAGATTTTCATGATATCGAGATCGAAGAATTGAGACGACAGATCGAGGCCTTGACTACACGCCTGGCGTTGGCTGAAATTCAGGGCCAAGAAGACGATGACCGGATTCAGAGTCTTCCGGATTTGAGAATCCCTTCTATGGTCGCGCTCCCGGGAGAGATGCGTCCGTGCAGGGTCGAGGTTCGGGCCACATGGGTCGTATAGATCGGTAGGTCGATTCAAGTATCAAGGTGGAAATTCCGGAGTATTCAGGAGGTCTATAAGCGGAAGGCTTCATCGACTGGTTAAACACAATCGAGTGCATCTTTGAATATAAGGATGTGCCCGAGGAAAAGAAGGTAAAGTTAGTTGCTTTAAAGCTCAAAGGGCGAGCCTCAACGTGGTGGAAACAATTGAAGAAGACTCGGCAAAGGAAAAGTAAACCAAAAATTACAAACTGGGAGCATATGAAGAAAAAGATGAAAGAGCAATTCCTGCCTTTCAATTATACTCAAGTCCTGTACCAATGGCTTTAGAACCTTCGACAAGGCAACCCGATTGGTTGCTGATTACACCGAGGAGTTCTATCAACTAATCGCTTGGAATGATTTAGCCGAATCGGAGGAGCAGCAGGTTGCGAGATACATTGGTGGGCTACGACAGTCGATTCAGGACGAGTTAAGCTTGCGCGCGATTTGGACGACATTCGAAGCGTACCAACGTGCCTCAGTGGTAGAGGTGCAACAAAACCGAGTTGGGTCGCAAGCGAGCCGAATTGGTTCGGGAGAGAACTATTCGGAACTGAGGCAACAAGGAGCTTCGCCAGGGGACAGACGGGAAATTGGTCATGCTTCAGCCGAATCAAGAGCAGGTAAAGCAGTACTCATCAATAAGACAAGAGTTCGTTGTTTTCAATGTAGAGAGTTGGGTCATCTAGCTCGAGATTGTCGAAAGAATAATAGCCGATCCGGAAAACAACTCTATATCAAACAGAACTCGGAGGATGAATCGGATGGGTTCAGTGAACCTCTCTACGATGAGCAAACTGACGAGGAGGACTTGATGGCTTAGATTGTCACGCCCCGGGGTCGAAACTGCGACCCGGGCTCGTCAACAGATCTGCCACCTATACGAAAACCCCGTATAGGCGAAGCGTCCAACCTGCAAGAAAAGGTACTACAGCTAAACAGATATCAAAGCTAAAAAAAAAACTGCTGTAAAACTAAAATCCAACCACTGTACAACTGGAAAATAAAGGTACAATATTCATCTCCCAAGAATGAATCATACAATATCATCTGATACAAAAATCCAAGAACTCAACAAGGAGGAAAACTGAAATACAATACACTAGTGAACAGGTTCTCAGTACAAGTCATATCCTCACTACAATAATCTCTCAAAAGCAGAAATAAAACTAATCTACCGACTGTACTACAAATCTCCGAGATGGGGGTACAGCTACTCTCCAAAGACAGGTAGGGATCTAGCTCGCGACTCCCTCGCCTCGAACAGCAACAGCAGAATCAGCATCTCCCAAAGACGACTCTGCAAAACAAAGGAGAGGAAAGAAAAAGGTGGGGGAGAACCCCCAACGGGTGTGAGAACTACATCAACACGTAGTTCTCAGTGGGTACCGCCACCAAGCCCGACGATCTGCCCACTAAGTCTACTAGAGGCATAAGATAACAATGCAGTAAAAACTGAACAAGAAAAGCTAGAGATACTCTACAGCTATCATGCCTCTATCTAAATGCTCAATGGGGTGATACAGATAAAAAGATATGCAACTACTCGCACCCAAGGTGCTCAATCGACCCAATCGAACTGACTGCCTCATAGGGTCCAGTCAAGCTTGCGCCTACCTACTGCCACACATCCACAAGAGGATGGGACTTACGTGGGGCGTCCGTGACTGCCAAAATTCGCCCAGCCAGAGGAACTGCATCGACAAGTCGCGATACGAAAATAACAGGCCCACTCTGGACGGGGCACTCGAGGGGCGCGACCCCACCGAGGAAAAAGTTATCCGTGCATCTCTGTCGAGCTCAAAGTGGCTCATGCAGGCTATAGTCAAAATCCACGCTCATTCTCAGAACGGAAGGACTCAAGATCCTCAAATACCTCACACGACGGTCGGAACACTCTCAACGACCCAGCTAACCAGCTCTCACGAATCTCGAGGCACTAACGAACTCAACCAACTCGTGGCACTAAACCCACTGGCTGGAGATACTCTACAGTTGGGACCACCGTCGACTCAAACGGCTCCCAAAACGAAACACCCAACTCGCCACACTAAACACACAGACTGGAGATACTCCACAGCCGGGATCGACCCACAACTCAGGGCTAACAAAACTGGTCGGATGACACTCAACGACCCGGGACCACCGTCAACCCCAACGGTTCCCAACAACACTGACCGGAAGATACTCGACGGCCCGGGACCACCGTTTACTCAAACGGCTCCCAACAACACTAGCACAGGTCTAAACTCAGCTACCAGACTCCACTCAGCCCCCAGGCACGAGTGCAACAATGTCCCACAGTAACCTGACCACTCGGCCCACTACCCGGACGAGAAAAATCTATGTCCAGGAAAAGATGCAAAGTGTGGGATGTTTAAAGCATAAAAAAACCGCCCAAGTGAAGGTTCTCTACTAGTTTGGTTAAACATGCATCATATGACGGGGTGCTAGGTTAAGTTCCAATAATCAATATATAATCCTCTAACCATGTTAAGCATAAAACTGAACCAACAACATGGACAATTCATAACATGCTTGCTTCCAATCAAAAGTAGTATACTCTAGTCATACATGCTCACAAGCTTAAACAATATAGAGTAGACATGCATCAATCATATTTTCCAACAAGTAAGTGAACATCATCATCTAGCATGCTTTTCCACTAGTATAGGATAACCATCTTTATCTTGTAACTCTCCCTCATGTATAAGGGTAAATAAATCATGCAACGCTCAAATCCACATATCATGTACAATTTATCAATTAAGCCTCAATCCCATCATTCAAACTATTTATTATGCTTAGATCACAATCATTAAAATTGTACCTTAAACCATGCATGCATACTAACAAATAGAGTTAGAGAACTGTCCACCGGTTCTCGAGACGAAGTAACCCACCTGAATCGCTTTCCGCAGGTAAAGCCGAAGTCGGTGAAGTGCGTAGCCACATGCTAACAAAATCCGCCGAAATCGCACCATCGGTACTCGGTCGCACAAGCCTCTGCTCAAACAACATCGCAGCCAACAATCAATCAACACCACAAACACACCCCAAACAGCATTTGCTGTTTTGCCAAAACAGCTCAGAGAAGGGGATCTTTCACCTGCGTATAGTCCTCAGAAAAATCCAAAAAAATCACGGCTTCGATCCTCGCAACGAGTAGATGCATATCGAGTATTTATACTCCTCGTTCCGACACCTGTAGGCCAATATATAAATAGAACACCGCGGAAAGTCAATCAATCCACAACTCACAAATCTGCAGAAACCAGTCTGAAAGAAGCTTAAATATCACCTTCAAAGAATCCTCTAAAAATTTTGAAAAAAATACGGGTGCGTTCCTCTCGAAGCGTAGATATCAATCGAGTCCTTAAACGCCTCATTCCGATGCTCGTAGACCGAGAAAATCCAACAATACTCCACTGCTGTCCCAAAACTCACAATAGTACAAGGGGTCAAAGTTTGCCTAGGGAATCGTGCCAAAAACTCAAAATAAGACGAAGTGATCAATACGGAAATCGAAGGCGTACCTCTCATGAACGCGCTGCCACAAAAATCATCTCGAAATTCTATCAGGGTGATCCAGAGAGCCTCGCGGACTGAAATGCGACGGTAGAAGCCACAAACGAAGAAGCGTCGAAGTACGCCGCGTCATAGAAAACGCTGATGTTGCGGCCTCCAAAAATTCTAGGAATCCATCAAGAAGTAGAGGACAAGGTGAGGAACAACATTGCTTAAGGCCTCAACCTAAGAGGAGCTCGGGAAAAGGCCCAAAGAATAGCAAAAAGGGGCTATTTATTGCCTAAAGTCCACACACAAGAGGATCCGGATTCGGGCGCAGGATTCGGGCGCCCGAATCCGGCCTGGCCCAACACTGTGCGCGCCCGAATCTCCCTTAGTGCGCCACATCACCCGCTCCAAGCCCCGCGCTCCCGGTGCACGCGCGCTCGCCAATCGCGGCGCGCCGCGTGGCGACGCGGTCCACGGCGGGGTGCACGCGCCGCGGTCCGCGCCGGGCCACCTCCGGGGTCACTGCGCCCGCCAATGGGTGAGTGACACGTGGCCTGGCGGGTCCACCGTGCGCCGCGCCCGGCGCGCTGTCCCGCGTGCGTTGACCAACCAATCAACGCGCGCCACGTGTCCTGCCAAACGCTCGCTGGTCCCGGTGCACGCCAGATCCCGTGGACCGGCCGCCCGCGCTGCTGCCCGCGCCCGCGCCGCTGTGCTCCGCTGCTACCCGTCGCCGCCGGCGCTGCCCCGGCTGCCGAAAGAGTAACATCTTGCCTCGAAATCTGTGTTTTGGCATCCGGGCTCTGAAAAATACAAGTAAATAGTCTATTTCCATCGTTTTCGCGCGCTGAAGGCATCCAGAAAGGTATTCTTAATTTAAATTTCGTGCTGGGTCCAATCCTGAGGTCCGATTTGCGCACAAGCACCTCCATCACACCGAATAAGCCTCCAGAAGTCGTTGATCACCCAGCAAAAGCTCTGCGGAGATCCGGGTCATCACATAGATGGTGATCAAGGTACGACCCTAATTATAAAGAAGATGTTGTTGGCGCCGCGACAAGAAAAAAATGATGACTGGCAACGAACCAACATCTTCCATACGCATTGTACCATAAGGGATAAAGTATGCAAGGTGATTATCGATAGTGGTAGTACCGAGAATATCATCTCTCAAGAGGCGGTATGGAAGCTCGGTTTGACGTGCGAGAAGCATCATCGTTCGTACAAGTTGAGTTGGTTTAAGAAAGGAAGCGAAGTAAGCGTGGACTCGCGATGCTTAGTTTCCTTGTCGATTGGAAACAAGTATTTCTATCAGATTTGGTGTGATATAGTACCGATGGATGCTTTGTCACACCCCAAGTGTAAACCAGAACTCGATGGCAGCAACAGATCCGCCGTATATGCAGTATTTCTCACATAGACGCAGCGATACATAACCCAAGCAATCAGTATGATATACAGGAGGAAGTGTAGCCACAAAAAGTGGTGCAGAGCGAGGAGTAAACATAAACTACTGTATAAAACAAAACCAAATACCAACATACACAACCAGCCTCCAACCATGCATAAGTTCCCAAAACCAACCATAAGTACTAAACATCTAACAACTCCCAAAGTATACAACTCCAAAATATACAACTCCAAATATCAACATCATCATCATCATATAGGTCTACAACAACTCTAATAATACAACTTTTAACAATATAAATACAACTCTGAGTACCCTACAACTCCCAAAATGTTAAGCCCCGGGAGCAATTTAAAAGCGGAAAGCAGCCCTAATTTTTTTTTTTTTTTTTTTTTTTTTTTTTTTTTTTTTTTTTTTTAAACAGGCTCCCGCATGGCACGTGCACAGACCCGCCATATATACAAGATCTCTCTTGTATATGCACGGCGTCCCTATGTACAACACATAGCCCGAATAAAAATATCAACCATCGTGCCTTAAAAGTTATAATCACCAGAGTATGAATTTGAAAACATTAACATCTCATTCCATTAAACGGCGCACACCCGGCACATCAATAGGTTTGAAAGGATAAATCCACAGGTTTTAAAAATAGTGCCCACGCGACACTTAATTTTCTAAAGCCATTTTCGCAATTCCTTTTTAAGTGTGAAAGCCCGCGTCTACACGACGCGTCCATAAAACCACAACCTGAAAACATAACTCTACAAAGTGTAAGACCGTCTCAACATCCACACCACCCACAATATACACGTTCACATGCACAGCATTCGACCATAAAGAAAATAACCAACTAAAAACGAAATAAGGAAAAGGAACCCGACCGAGGTAATCTCACACCTCACCAAAAAGCGTCCTCACCATCGTCCTGACCCCCAGACCTGACCAAACCTGTCACACAGTGGGAGTCAGTGACATGAAGAATAGAGATAAAACACAACTACAAATACGATGCTAAAAGGTGCGGATAATAAATCAAACTGTAAAACCTGAGCATCCATAATCCCATCCTGCAATCAATCATATCATCCCCGAGAAACTAAACTGAGCACCTTGCCATGTCGGTTTGGGGACCTCAGGCAAAAGAAAACTGCCCCGCTCTCACCTTTGGTGCATTAAAACTCTCCACTGCACAAGTGCAGCACCACAAATAACCGCAAGTGGCCCCCACTAACGTCACCTCGTGGGGTTCACGGGTCCTCAGACCACCTTTCCGGAAAAGTACACCGACACGGTGGCCAAACCGCTGATGTGCGTGCAAGTGCCATGGGCATAGTAACCATAATAAAACGGGTGTCATAAACACCTGCAACACTCGTTGCTCCAAAAAGTATAAACACCGATACACATGCATAACATGGGGTTAGTCATCAACTCATAACATTATTCGGATCCAAATCCATGTGTCGCGACGAAAGTCGCCCAAGTGATGTATCATAATATGTCATAAAGGAAACCAATAAAGTGTAAGGTCAGATATTAAAAGTTCACCAGAGTTCCCGACTGCAAGTCGGGGAAACAATCTCTACCCGTCAGTCATCCTGAGTACGAGGCTCCTCTACGAGCTCCTGTAAATCCCCCCGGACCTACCCAGGGTCCACCAATAGCACCAGATTTTACCTTACCCAGGGTCCACCAATAGCACCTACCCAGGGTCCACCAGATTTTACCTTACCGAACCCACCTTCCAATTTCTGAAAAGCCGCCACAATCACTCACAATATCTATTAATATGATGCAACATAACAATAATGAATTATGCAACAAAGGGGTTCTAAGAGTGCACCCACCTGAAACGGAGATAAACGACCGCGCCCGCGACCCTCCTAAGCATTAACACCACCCGCTGGCCTAATAAAATATCCAAAAACACAAATCAACACATTACCCCAAACTGGCAAATTTGGTGGTCCCGACTACTGTACTAGAAATCCCTTCTATCCCAAAACATAAGCTGCCTCCGGTGTCCCGATTGTCACACCGATCAAAACCTGATCAAAGCAATTTCCCGAATAATTTTTACCATTGTTCAGATAAGGACAAGCAGTCCACCGGACCTCATACCGCGATAACCGGTCACCCGGAAGGTACAAACATTCTAGCAACACCCCTAATGTCAAAAGATAGGAAAGCCGTGCAAAAACCCGAATTTACCGAAAAAGGAGATTCTACCTGTCACGCCCCGGGGTCGAAACTGCGACCCGGGCTCGCCAACAGATCCGCCACCTATGCCAAAACCCGCATAGGCGAAGCGTCTAACCTGCAAAAGATAGTACTATAGCTACACAAATATCAGAGCTGAAATAAAATGCTGTAAAATAAAATCCAGTTACTATACATCATGAAATAGAGTACAATATCCATTCCCTCAAATACAGATAATCATCATACAATGTCCTCAGTACAGCATCTCTCGACTATAAAAGGAGATAAACTAAAACTATAGTACATCAGTCTCTCCAAATACAAAAGATCTCTCTCCTGTGGGTAAACAGTAAAATCAGCCAACAGCTATCAGGAATCTCCAACCAGGGGATACAGCTACACTCCTCGGGTGGTACAGATCTAGCTCGCGACTCCCTCGCCCCGAACAACGACCGAAGATCAGCAACTCCAATGAGGACTCTGCAAAACAGGGGGGAGAAAAGAAGAGGAAACAACAGTGGGGGTGAGAACCACTAGTAAACCAGTAGCCTCCCCCTGTGGGTAAAGCCTCAAGCTCCGGCGTACCCACTAAGTCTACTAGAGGCAAGAGAAGGAACAAGTAGTAAAACTGTAAACAGAACTACTGAATAAAAGGGGAAACCACAATAAGTATGCCTCTAAATGCAATACCGGAGGAAATGACGGTATGAATGCACCAGGGAACAATATCTGGCTAAATAGACCCAATCTAGTGACACCAGTAAAAACTGGTACTGCCTGCTCTGCTGTCGAACTCAAGAACTCAGAATGGTGCCCGGCGCTCGGCACCGTGTCAGAATGGTGCCCGGCGCTCGGCACCGTGTAAAGCCTACTCCGGAGTGGCACTCGAGGGGAGCGACCCACACGAGTAAAGTATCACTGTATCAAGCATCTCTGTAACCACTGTCTCATAATAGCAGGACTGGATCATGACTATGATCAAAGTGGGAAACTCCGTCCACTAATGAAACCCCGATCCGATACGATAATACTCAAAAGTGGGAAATACCATCCACTAGAGAAATCTGATACCCAATCTGATGCAATAGTAAACATCCGGTCAACCGCCCAAAGTCCGCGGTCACCGCAATACCCACAACCCACAATTGGGTGAGATAATCAAGATCCGGTCAACCGCCTACTGTCCGCGGTTGCCGCAATAACCCACAATCCACATCAAGTACACCCTATCACTGACCCTCAGGTCCCGGCTACACTATCCCAAACCTCTGCTCGAACCCGAGCAACATGACTCAAAAGTCTAAATAAAAGGAGAAAGAAAGCAATCATGGTTTCTCCTAAGTCAAATCCCAATATGATAGTGTAGCAATAAAATAGTGGCCTATCTAGATGTCCAAATAAGCATGCAAAAGTCCTCATGCAATGTGAAAGAAAAAGAAGGTCAAATATAGCTCTACATGTGTAACAATTGATATATCCGCATAAATATAACCAACAGGCAAAATCATCAGGCGACTACACATGTATAACCCCTGATCCATAATAAATCCCAAAGTGGCACCCGCACCTAGATATGTCACTATGTCCCCACAATTAATTCATTTAATCCACTTTCATAGAATCTAGGTGCTACTATCACATGTTAATATCACTATTAAGTTATTCCAATGATCTTGTTCCAACAGCAATATTATCCCAATAATATCCCCAACATGCTATATTCACATAATTAACCTCCAATGATAGGCTCACATGCATATCAGTCAATCATGCATGATAATCAATCAATATGCTCAAGTGGGGTTTTCTAATAAACTTAGTGAGTAAGTCAGGAGTAGAGGCATGCAACAACCACCCACCTGAAGCGCTAACTGTCCGGGTCCATACAGCTGAAAATACCAAAAACTCCAATCCTGCGCTCCAACAAGAACAGTGCACCCGAAACACTCCTGGCACAACACAAAGTCCACTAAATACACTTAGGCTCCCAAATAGTGCTCTTACAAATACATACAACAACAGTCCCAGAACTGTTAAATTATCACCTGTAGAAAGTGCCCAGAAAATTCCAAGAAAAATATCACGGCGATCCTCGCGTCGATAGCTTCGCAACGGTACCTTGTACACCCAAAACTGAGATCGGTAAGTCAAGATAAAAATTCGGCAAGAGGGGTACACCACACTGAAAACTGTGCTAAAACTGTGCACTGTTCACTGAGAAAACAGTGATTATCACCTTCGAAACAATTTTCTAAAATCCCAGAAAAATCACCACTGTGTTCCTCGCGACGAGTAGATCAAAATCGACTCTTGAATCGCCTCGATCCGATGTTCCTAGGCCGAGATATAAAATCGGCAAGTTGGTGCTGTCCAAAATCCACCACAGAAAAATGGGGGTCAAAGATGCCTCGGGAAACGTGCCAAAAGTGCGAAACGGAGCGAAGCGATCAACACGAAAATCGAAGCCTTACCTCTTAGGAACACGCTGTCGAAGAAATCGTCCAAAAACTCCTCCTGGTTTGCTCACAGTGAATTTTTGAATAATCTGCGACGGTAATGGGCCGAAATGGGGGAAAACCGAGGCGAACTGTAAAAATGTTATCGCCGTTGCCGAGCTTCCAGATATTCTGAGAATCCACCAAGAGATCAAGGACATCAAGGGGAACAAACTTTGTATTGAGCTCTCCCTCCCATTCTCTCTCTATGGCTCGGAAAAAGCAGAAGAAGAGGGGAGTGGGCTGCCTTTTATAGGCCCACCAAAAGAATTCTAAAATGACCAATGGGTCCCGGATTTCGGGCGCCCGAAAAGATTCGGGCGCAAACAGTGCGGCCCGGCCCGCACTTTCGGGCGCGCACAGTAACCCGGCCCGGCCCGGCCCACTCCGCGCACGCGATCCGGTCGGACCGCACGACCGTCCGACCCGCTCCTCGCGCCGACACGTGTCCCCGAACACCACACAGCGGATCCGGCCGCTCCCCACACGCCGCGTGGCCCTTCCTCGGTCAACGCAGCCATTGGCGCTGGCCAATAGACGGCCGCCACGTGGCGCACGCGTGCGCCACGTCGGCGCCGTGGCCGCCACGCCCGCCGGCCCGCTGCCACGCCGCCTGCCGCCTGCGCGCCTGCTCCGCCTGTCGCCGCCGCCTGCCGTCCGTACGCGCACAGTGACGCGCCCAATCCCCGCGCGCCACGTGTCCAATCCAAACACTCGCTGCACCCGGTGCACGACAATCCCAACACCGAACCAACAACGTACTGCCACGTGTCTCCAACCGGTCCACCGTGCACCACGCACCGTCCCTGCCTGTCGCGCACAGTGGCGCGCCCAATCCCCGCGCGCCACGTGTCACGCCTCTCGCTCGCTGCACCCGGTGCACCCGACTTCATGAACCGAACCAATGACATCCTGCCACGTGTCTTCCCGCCCAGTCCACCGTACACCACACTCCTCCGTAGACCGCGACCAGTGAGCCCTCCAATGGGAAGCCGCCACGTGGCACCCCGCTCTGGTGCATGCCGGCGCGTGGACCGCGCGCCTGCCCGCGCCCCTGCCCGCGCCCCTGCCCGCGCGCTGCGCGCTGACCGCGCCTGCCCGCCGCCGCGCTGCCGCCTGCCCGAGGCCCCGCCGCCGCTCTCCGCCGCTGCCCGCCGCCGCCGGCGATCGCCGGAAGTACTGTTCCGGCATGAACAGTAACCCGAGCTCCGATTTGACAAGTGGGTAGTCCATTTTGACCGTTTTCGCGCGCTGAATCCGAATTTGACGTCCGTTTCGCCAAATTCCAACTCTAAAAATTGCCGAAGGTACCCGGAAGTGCGTTCTTAGTCCAAACTTCGTGCGGAGCCCAATTTAAATATCCGATTCGTGCGAAACCACTTCTAAACCCTCCACGGGGTCCTCCGATCACTCACATGATCCATTTGAGCCCGAAGTCCAACACTTGTGTCCAATTATGCCCCAAACACCTCCAACACACCATGTAGGCCTCCAACAGCCACCCCAACGCACTGTAGCAGCTCTGCGGAGATCCGGGTCATCACATCCTCCCCCACTAAAAGAATGTTTCGTCCTCGAAACTAAAGTCGTTCCTCAACACGGAATCTCAACCAAATAAAGGGGGGTAAACACCCAATCATCCACCACTCAAGCTCCCAAGGCTGACAAGTACCTCCTCCAACGGCGCGATGCGGTCCTCGGGTCTCCATCTAGAACAAAATAAAGGCGGGCACTCCAGAAAAACCGCACCAACTCAATCATGTGCAGCTGGGCTAACTGCTCGAGCTACCAAGTAATTTGCATCGGTACAAGCCTCCGCTCTTCCCAGGGCCTCAGATAATCCAACCACAAGTCCATCGGCACAACAAGCTCAATCCAAGTACCTCTGTACTCCCGGGGCATCCGATATAAGTCCTCCAACTGATCACGTAAACTCTGATCTCTAATCCAAAACCATCAAGGTGTAGCAACACCTCCCCAACTCTCGGGCATCAGCACACAACAATAAGCAGTTGGAAGAACCAGATCGCAAATCAATCTTCGAGAAGGTCCAGTACCCTTGCAGATGGTAAATCCAATCCTCCAGGCTCGAGAAAGGGTAACTGCTCCCGATGATCACCTCATCAAATTTCGGGAGATGTATCCTCAACTCCCAAACCAGTGACATGCAAGGCAACTCCGAAAGGAAAAGAGCCCTCAGTGACACCATCATATGCCACGTCTGCCTCGACAGTCCACGCAGCGCCAGCTGCGGAGTCAACAAACTCAACCCCAAATAGCCCTCCTGCTCCGGGTATCCGCCACCACAGTGGCCCTATCGGGGTGGTAGTGGATGCTTGCCACAAATCCAACTGTAACATCATAGCTACTATGGGGGGCATCACTGTACCTCACAAATCCATCCCCCAACACTAGCGATGCTGAAATCAGGGCTGGTATCAATCTCATCACCAATTCGTCAAGCTCTGCTGGCACTATCCGGCTCACAAGCTCCTCACCTCAATACTTGACTGCCGGTCTCAGCCATTCTCGCATAGCATCCATTTTGGCTGGATTTCCACCCCCGCCTCTGATGGCTAGACTCAGTGATCCAAGACGATATGCTCTCGAAGCTAAAACTCGCGCCACAACAACTTGGCACACAGCTTCTTCTTAATAAACCTTGTTACACCACCTACAAGTATTCCACCAGCTCTAACCCTACAGAGATGGGGTAAAAAGTCAAAATATCCCGGAAGAATATCTCAAATAATTCTTCCAAGTGCAGCAAGAATACACAATTCCTCAAATCCTAAGACGACAGGGCCTTAGTCATTCCATCTGTCCCCACTGTACTCATAATGCCCCTACTGGGTCCCGAACACCATCTTGGCTAAACACTCAGCTGTATGATTCCAAAAAGATACCTGCATCCTAAGCAGGCCACTGACGGGGTATAACTCCATCAAAAGGTCCTAAATAATATCCAGACCTGCCTGCGGTCATCCCACACAAGGACCCTCACTGTCGTGTGT
The DNA here is from genome assembly GCA_029168755.2 of Tillandsia fasciculata. NCBI lineage: Eukaryota > Viridiplantae > Streptophyta > Magnoliopsida > Poales > Bromeliaceae > Tillandsia > Tillandsia fasciculata. Next base: position 4,895,248 of record CM054950.1, read on the forward strand.
CCACGACGTGACATCACCACCGTGTATCAACGGTGTGGCATCACCACCGTACATCGACGGGGTGGCACTAGGTCGAACAGACCCTCGATCCATCAGATCCAGCAACTGCGCCATCAGCTCTGCCAGCTCTACATGTGGTATCCAATGAGGTGCTAACAGGGTTGGCGTGGTTCCCAGAACCACGTCAACCGCAATCTCAATCTCTCTAATCGACGGCATTATCATCAGCTTAGGTGGGATCACACCCGGGATCTCACGATAACAGACATATCCTTGCGTCCCGGTGCCGCCGTAAGCACCTCTCGCATTCTCACAGCAACCTGTGTGCTCTGACTGTCTCAATGAACAAGTCCCTAATGTCTGCTTGCAGAAGATCATAACCTTCTCTCTCCGCAGTCATACACCATGTGGCACTGTGCCAACTAATCCCACGCAAGGGTCAAACACTGACCAGGTACAAATACCAATAATCCGCCGATACCACTCGAGGTCTCAACTGCACTGGACATAATCCACAAGCTTCCCCCACATGCACCACCCCAACAGGAATCTGTACCTCAAGTGCATGTGGTAACAAATCTACCTCTAGTCCATGCAGGAATGCATCATGCTCTAACTTTGGCTGCTGTGATGAAATCACACCTGCGACGACCCAATCTACTGCCTTGGTGCCCTCCACCCAGGCAGCACAGTCTCAATCGCTCACTGTAGGTGGTCGTCACTTAATCTGCCTGAAAAACCAAGGCTATCCACAAAAGGAGCACAATTCTCCGCCTTTGCTCACACTGAGGTGATGAATACGGTTTTTCGCAGACAATAAATCCACGCTACCGCTGCGCCACTCTGATAACGATGCTGATGCTGTCACCGGGGTCCACCTGACCTCTGACATCTCAGAAAATCCATTATCGCAATCGTCATATGATGAAACACAATTAATTCCTGCAATTCCTCATTCAATTATCCTTACTCAGCTCACCCCTCAAGCACATCTATTGTGCCCCAAACATGCAGGTTAAAATCACAAAGGGTAACCTTCCTTTGGGTAAGCTTTACATAATCCGTCCACAAGGATGCCCACCATCCAGGAAAGGAAAATGAAAGTGCCTCTGCCAGCCGATCTGTCTCCCAACACTTAACGCCAGGTGCCTCCATCCAGAACTCGCCTCTGGCGGCAGATTCCTATCCAAAGGAACTGCAACAGTACACTCCATACACAATGCCTACTCCATCGAGGCATCAAAAATCTACAATCCAAGACAGGGGGATCAGATAACAAAAAGGGTATTCTGGCGCAATCCACTGCCAGTCGCACGCATCCTACGCGCTTCGTCCCTCGAAACTTGGAGCGTACAGTTCAACAACTGCATAGACTCTCTAACACAGGGAGACTCTCAATTGATCACTCCATCACCACCAACCATGATTCTGCCTCCAAGGGCTCCAACTCAAATCCATGAATCAGGGTGGTTCATCTGCCAAAAGTGGCTCCATCCATCAATGATGTCCCACAACTCATCAACTGTCAGCTATCCGCCCCCACCTCGGTGCCTCGGCACTAAACATTGGCACGGAGGGGGCCACTCGCCCTTTCGGCGCCATAGAAATCACTGCTGCTGAGGATACTGTAACCAGGTGGTCTCAGGAGAAAAACACTGTCGGGCTGCCCACCGCTCCGACAACTGTGTCACCCAGACCAGCGGCTCACTCTGCCGCTGATATACCTCAGACAATCCTGTCATCGGGGCCTGAAGCTCTCTAACCTCAATCCGGGTATCCGGCCCCAAAACAATCTGCTCAAACTCCACTGCTGTGACGAGTGCGCACCAATCCGCACAACGCGTCGGGGAGACACCGCTCACCACGACCAACTGCACCACAGCACAAAACAAAACTCGACCCAATCCGGCGAGAGTCTAGAGCATGTCAACCGTTCCGCCGCATTATGTTGTCTGCAGCCAACATAATTGCTTAGGAGAATAAACATGCCAATCACCCATCCCATCACTTGGGAGAGGTATAAAACTCAATCAGGACTCTCGCAAAACTCACGACTCTCACGAAGTCATCCTAGGGTCCAACCATAAGCCTAGGGTTTCTACAGTCCCAATTGACCTATCCCTAAGCTCTGATACCAACTTAATCTGTCACGCCCCGGGGTCGAAACTGCGACCCGGGCTCGCCAACAGATCCGCCACCTATGCCAAAACCCGCATAGGCGAAGCGTCTAACCTGCAAAAGATAGTACTATAGCTACACAAATATCAGAGCTGAAATAAAATGCTGTAAAATAAAATCCAATTACTATACATCATGAAATAGAGTACAATATCCATTCCCTCAAATACAGATAATCATCATACAATGTCCTCAGTACAGCATCTCTCGACTATAAAAGGAGATAAACTAAAACTATAGTACATCAGTCTCTCCAAATACAAAAGATCTCTCTCCTGTGATAAACAGTAAAATCAGCCAACAGCTACAGGAATCTCCAACCAGGGGATACAGCTACACTCCTCGGGTGGTACAGATCTAGCTCGTGACTCCCTCGCCCCGAACAACGACCGAAGATCAGCAACTCCAATGAGGACTCTGCAAAACAGGGGGGAGAAAAGAAGAGGAAACAACAGTGGGGGTGAGAACCACTAGTAAACCAGTAGCCTCCCCCTGTGGGTAAAGCCTCAAGCTCCGGCGTACCCACTAAGTCTACTAGAGGCAAGAGAAGGAACAAGTAGTAAAACTGTAAACAGAACTACTGAATGAAAGGGGAAACCACAACAAGTATGCCTCTAAATGCAATACCGGAGGAAATGACGGTATGAATGCACCAGGGAACAATATCTGGCTAAATAGACCCAATCTAGTGACACCAGTAAAACTGGTACTGCCTGCTCTGCTGTCGAACTCAAGAACTCAGAATGGTGCCCGGCGCTCGGCACCGTGTCAGAATGGTGCCCGGCGCTCGGCACCGTGTAAAGCCTACTCCGGAGTGGCACTCGAGGGGAGCGACCCACACGAGTAAAGTATCACTGTATCAAGCATCTCTGTAACCACTGTCTCATAATAGCAGGACTGGATCATGACTATGATCAAAGTGGGAAACTCCGTCCACTAATGAAACCCCGATCCGATACAATAATACTCAAAAGTGGGAAATACCATCCACTAGAGAAATCTGATACCCAATCTGATGCAATAGTAAACATCCGGTCAACCGCCCAAAGTCCGCGGTCACCGCAATACCCACAACCCACAATTGGGTGAGATAATCAAGATCCGGTCAACCGCCTACCGTCCGCGGTTGCCGCAATAACCCACAATCCAACATCAAGTACACCCTATCACTGACCCTCAGGTCCCGGCTACACTATCCCAAACCTCTGCTCGAACCCGAGCAACATGACTCAAAAGTCTAAATAAAAAGGAGAAAGAGAGCAATCATGGTTTCTCCTAAGTCAAATCCCAATATGATAGTGTAGCAATAAAATAGTGGCCTATCTAGATGTCCAAATAAGCATGCAAAAGTCCTCAAGCAATGTAAAAGAAAGAGAAAGTCAAATATAGTTCTACATGTGTAACAATTAATATATCCACATAAATATAACCATCAGGCAAAATCATCAGGCGACTACACATGTATAATCCCTGATCCATAATAAATCCCAAAGTGGCACCCGCACCTAGATATGTCACTATGTCCCCACAATTAATCCATTTAATCCACTTTCATAGAATCTAGGTGCTAATATCACATGTTAATATCACTATTAAATTATTCCAATGATCATGTTCCAACAGCAATATTATCCCAATAATATCCCCAACATGCTATATTCACATAATTAACCTCAGATGATAGGCTCACATGTATATCAGTCAATCATGCATGATAATCAATCAATATGCTCAAAGTGGGGTTTTCTAATAAACTTAGTGAGTAAGTCAGGAGTAGAGGCATGCAACAACCACCCACCTGAAGCGCTAACTGTCCGGGTCCATACAGCTGAAAATACCAAAAACTCCAATCCTGCGCTCCAACAAGAACAGTGCACCCGAAACACTCCTGGCACAACACAAAGTCCACTAAATACACTTAGGCTCCCAAATAGTGCTCTTACAAATACATACAACAACAGTCCCAGAACTGTTAAATTATCACCTGTAGAAAGTGCCCAGAAAATTCCAAGAAAAATATCACGGCGATCCTCGCGTCGATAGCTTCGCAACGGTACCTTGTACACCCAAAACTGAGATCGGTAAGTCAAGATAAAATTCGGCAAGAGGGGTACACCACACTGAAAACTGTGCTAAAACTGTGCACTGTTCACTGAGAAAACAGTGATTATCACCTTCGAAACAATTTTCTAAAATCCCAGAAAAATCACCACTGTGTTCCTCGCGACGAGTAGATCAAAATCGACTCTTGAATCGCCTCGATCCGATGTTCCTAGGCCGAGATATAAAATCGGCAAGTTGGTGCTGTCCAAAATCCACCACAGAAAAATGGGGGTCAAAGATGCCTCGGGAAACGTGCCAAAAGTGCGAAACGGAGCGAAGCGATCAACACGAAAATCGAAGCCTTACCTCTTAGGAACACGCTGTCGAAGAAATCGTCCAAAAACTCCTCCTGGTTTGCTCACAGTGAATTTTTGAATAATCTGCGACGGTAATGGGCCGAAATGGGGGAAAACCGAGGCGAACTGTAAAAATGTTATCGCCGTTGCCGAGCTTCCAGATATTCTGAGAATCCACCAAGAGATCAAGGACATCAAGGGGAACAAACTTTGTATTGAGCTCTCCCTCCCATTCTCTCTCTATGGCTCGGAAAAAGCAGAAGAAGAGGGGAGTGGGCTGCCTTTTATAGGCCCACCAAAAGAATTCTAAAATGACCAATGGGTCCCGGATTTCGGGCGCCCGAAAAGATTCGGGCGCAAACAGTGCGGCCCGGCCCGCACTTTCGGGCGCGCACAGTAACCCGGCCCGGCCCGGCCCACTCCGCGCACGCGATCCGGTCGGACCGCACGACCGTCCGACCCGCTCCTCGCGCCGACACGTGTCCCCGAACACCACACAGCGGATCCGGCCGCTCCCCACACGCCGCGTGGCCCTTCCTCGGTCAACGCAGCCATTGGCGCTGGCCAATAGACGGCCGCCACGTGGCGCACGCGTGCGCCACGTCGGCGCCGTGGCCGCCACGCCCGCCGGCCCGCTGCCACGCCGCCTGCCGCCTGCGCGCCTGCTCCGCCTGTCGCCGCCGCCTGCCGTCCGTACGCGCACAGTGACGCGCCCAATCCCCGCGCGCCACGTGTCCAATCCAAACACTCGCTGCACCCGGTGCACGACAATCCCAACACCGAACCAACAACGTACTGCCACGTGTCTCCAACCGGTCCACCGTGCACCACGCACCGTCCCTGCCTGTCGCGCACAGTGGCGCGCCCAATCCCCGCGCGCCACGTGTCACGCCTCTCGCTCGCTGCACCCGGTGCACCCGACTTCATGAACCGAACCAATGACATCCTGCCACGTGTCTTCCCGCCCAGTCCACCGTACACCACACTCCTCCGTAGACCGCGACCAGTGAGCCCTCCAATGGGAAGCCGCCACGTGGCACCCCGCTCTGGTGCATGCCGGCGCGTGGACCGCGCGCCTGCCCGCGCCCCTGCGCGCTGACCGCGCCTGCCCGCCGCCGCGCTGCCGCCTGCCCGAGGCCCCGCCGCCGCTCTCCGCCGCTGCCCGCCGCCGCCGGCGATCGCCGGAAGTACTGTTCCGGCATGAACAGTAACCCGAGCTCCGATTTGACAAGTGGGTAGTCCATTTTGACCGTTTTCGCGCGCTGAATCCGAATTTGACGTCCGTTTCGCCAAATTCCAACTCTAAAAATTGCCGAAGGTACCCGGAAGTGCGTTCTTAGTCCAAACTTCGTGCGGAGCCCAATTTAAATATCCGATTCGCGCGAAACCACTTCTAAACCCTCCACGGGGTCCTCCGATCACTCACATGATCCATTTGAGCCCGAAGTCCAACACTTGTGTCCAATTATGCCCCAAACACCTCCAACACACCATGTAGGCCTCCAACAGCCACCCCAACGCACTGTAGCAGCTCTGCGGAGATCCGGGTCATCACACTACCGGTGTACCGAAAATAACAGATAAAATTTCGGTGGTGAAACAAAAGACTGGACATAAAAACGGCGCCCGTCAAAACCCAAAACAATAAACCGACGAAAAACTCCGTGTCCAAAAATCCCTCCGGTTGAAAACCGTACCTCCGACGCGATCCGACTGTCGACGAGGCAATTGATGGAAATCCGGCTCCAACCGTTGCCTTGACGAAGTCCGCGACGAAAAACAACCAAGCGGAGAATCAACCGACGACAAACGAAAACAACTGCGTCAAGCGGACTGCACCGTCAAGCTAAAAACCGTCAATGAATAATCTAAATAAAACCGTAACGCAAATCCGTCGACGAAAACACTAAGTAACACCGTCAAACCAAAAACCGTCAAGCCCAAAAAATCGACAAGCCAAGCTGTTGACGGCAGCGGCTTGGCCCGTGCAGTCATAGCGGCGGTGCGGCAACCCAGCGCGGGCCGAGCCCCGTGTGGTCATAGTGGCGGCGGCGGCGGAGCCACCGTCGATTAACCTTAAGCAATCCCGCCGAAAACCCCAAAAACTGAATCAAAAACTTCCTCGAACAAAACCCAAGAACGAAGCCAACCGAAAACATCAACGAACGTCAATCATGAATGAAATCACCCAAAAACATCGACGAATGTCAATCAAGAACGAAACCCAAAACACAGACTAATTTATCGATAACTGAAAGACGAGATCCACAAAACGAAGACTAAAAACTAACCAACCCTGTTCTGATGGAGAAGACAACGCGATCCGGATCTCCGCAGACGGTGGTGTTTCTGGATCCGCTCATCGGTATTAGCGACGTTTTCGGTCTCGGTCTTCGGCACACACGGCGAGGGAGCATGAAGAAGAGGCGATCTTTTTTCCAAAATTAGGGTTATACGGTAAAAAGAATATTGATATCTTTTATTAATATTTATTATTTATTTATTTATATTGTACATACGAAAATCCCGAAAATTCGATATTTACGAAAAGGGATTTTTACCACTGCCTCCCTCGATAAGCGTGCCGATCCTCCAAAACGTCTCGTAACCACTAGCACGGATCCCGATGCACCGACAACACCTAACGGGTTCCGAAAACTTCCGAACTTACCTTTTCGGACCCGCTAACAATGAAACCCTCATTCCGGAAGATCCGTAAGTCAGATTTCAGATCCGATCACATCGTCGCTCTCCGTTTAACGAGCTCTACCGCAATACGGCAACCGCAACCCAAAAACCAAGCGAACCAAAACCAAGAAAAATCCACCAAAAACAAGCTTAATTCCAAAAGACGTCATTTAGAAAATAATAAAAAGTCAGCGTCATTACACAAAATAAATACAACACTGGGACTAACATAAATACATAAAGCTGGCTCCAGCTAGACAAAAAATATACAGTAGTCTGGGTACATAAAAAGACTAGAAGAAATAAATAAACTATAGGACAACCACTATCAGAATCATCGGTGTGGAGCTCTATCTAATCCGCGACTCTCTTGCCGCGCTCAGCCGGTACCACTGCTCCTGAAGAGATCACTGGGGAGCAACAACGGGTGTGAGAACTACTAACAAGCAGTCCTCAGTGAGTAAATCATCGAACCTCCGACCTACCCACCGAGTCTACCGAAAGGGCAAAGTAGGAGATGGTAAGAAGAATAACAGCAATAGCTGGAAAGAAAACTACTTTACTATGCCCAATGCCAAAATGAATAATATCAACTGTATGTATAAATGTATCACTGAAAGAAAATTACTGGCAACAGCGACAGATTCGAAAATCTCGAAAGGTTAGGACCTTCACCCTATCGAACAAGAACAGATTCCAGTACCTCCTCCATTTCTAGAGCAGACTTTCGAGATTGTCGAACTATTCGCGTGACAGTAGATCACTACTACCCTCGTGTACCAATAATGTCCTCAATTGTATAATCTCAAATAGGCACATGCATAACTCATAGAAAGCAACTACTGAGCTATATGATATCCTCAACTGTATGATCTCAAATAGATATATGTATGCATCATAAAAGAACAACTGCCGGAATATAACCCAATCAAATGGTCCTGAATAAAACCCGGACCTGCCTGCTCTCATATCTCAATAGAACCCCTCACCGTCATGTATCAACGACGTGGCAACACCACCGTGTATCAACGGCACGGCATCACCACCGTGTATCAATGGCGTGGAATCATACAAAAGTATCAATCTCTCAACCCCTCACCGTCGTGTATCAACGACGTGGCATCACCACCGTGTATCAACGGCATGGCATCACCACCGTGTATCAATGGCGTGGAATCATACTCAAGTATCAATCTCTCAACCCCTCACCGTCGTATATCAACGACGTGGCATCACCACCGTGTATCAACGACGTGGCATCACCACAGTGTATCAACGGCGTGGAATTATACTCAAGTATCAATCTCTCTCACCGGTATACCAACCCGGTCTCGCCTACTCCGGAGTGGCACTCGAGGGGAGCAACCCGCTCAAGTCAATAAGTAACCCATGTCCAACAGCTCTGTCAAGTATCTCAGTCAAGCAGGCAAAAGTCGACACTATGCTCAAAGTGGAGACTCACTCTATCCACAATGCAATACCCGGCCCAACTGATGCATAATACTAATCGGTCCAACTGCCCACAGTCCGTGGTTGCCGAGCAAATCCCGAGTCGATAATCTAGTGCTATCCCACCCGACTCAACAATATAGCTATACTATCTCCAACCCTGCTCTCTAACCCGAGCAATAAATAGCATAAGAGAAAAGAAAAGGTTTTCTCCTAAGTTTGATTCCAACATGAATAGTATAGCATGAATAAAAAAGATATGGCCTATCTATATGTCCAGATATCAAGGATAGTTCTCACACATGATCAATATAGTTCTCAACAAGAAACTTAAATATAAGCATGATTAAACCTAACTATAGATAGTAAACATCACACAATGTTGCACTTTTGGTTGAGTCGACTTGTAGACCGCAATTTCGATGTGCTCAATAACCCACCTGTTTGCTCGCTGATTTGAAGTCCGATTGATCTGATTTTTGGCGACCACACTCCTCGAGTTCTCAGCTTTCAAACGAACCTGAAATCACCTCAAAACTCTTACCGGATTGAAAGTTATAGTAAAGACATTACTAGCTGCGTTGAATCTTCGAATTCTGAACAAGTAGATAATGAACACAAATCTGCTATATATGTCTCATTAGTCTCTAATACCACGGCTCAAACTTGATTTCTAAATTCCCAATTAACATAGAAATACCAAGAGGTTTACAAAAAGTTACACTTAACTCTTTCAATAAGCTTATCTCACAAGTGCATCAATACTTTCCCAAAATTCTAACATAATTATAAGTTGAAATTCAACTTGTTATACTTTCTCAATATGAACATAATTACAAGTTGAAACCAAAAGAAAACTTGTTCATCAAACCTCTGAAATTATACTCAAATCCATAGATCAGCCATAATGCCGCAATTAATCATGAAGTTATATCCATTTCTCAAATAACAACAAAAGGTGGTCTAGTCCCACATGCAGAATTTCAGCAGTTCATGTACTGAGAAGAAGGTTAAAGATGGTATATCATTTCTCATCCAAATTTCGAGAGTAAGGTGTCAGTTTGTTCCTCTTGAAGTCTAGAAAATTACCCAACTTAAAATTCATCATTTCATAAAGGGAAGAGAAAGATATCTCAAGATTACCATAGGCTGTCCAAAACTACAATCTGAACAAAGGGCTTCAAAGACAATGAAATTTACCTAGTTAGAAGCAAGATTTAGCCTTTCTCTTCAACATGAAAACTGTGGAGCTTTAAGTCCTGGTGATTTCCCCACAAATATCAGCTTAAAACTCCACTCCTGCTGTCCTAGGGAGTAAAAACACTGTACCTTGTTCAAAACTGAATCCAAAATCTCAGTTGTGCACAAAAGTTTCCAGGATGGCTTATTTTACTTAACTAAAAGCCAAAATTTGAAGTTCCTGTAAATACAAAATTTGAAGATCTTCAAGTCCTGAAAATTTCCCACCAAAAATCAACTCAAAATTCCATTTGTACACCCCAGGGAAGTAAAAACACTAACCACTAATTAGAAACAATCACTGAAACCAAGTGCTCGAAAGATCATAGAATTTATCAGGTTTAGAGCTCCAATTAGGTATCCACTTCAATAGCAAAGCTGAAGTTCTGGAAGTTATGAAGAGAAACCAGCAAGAATGACCTCTAAATTCCACTTCTACAGTTCTGGAGGCCTCCTGGAAGAAAACGCGACGAAATGAAACAATGAACCAGCAATGACCAAGCTCCAACAATGGTAATTTCTTGGTGAAGGAGAAGGGTGTAAAGCTCCTCTTTTGATCTCCCAAGCAACTAGAGAAGGAGGAGAGATAAAAAAGGGTTAATCCTAACTATAAGGGCCCTTTAAATAGGCTTAACCAAGCCCTATGTTGCATTTGAGGTACACAAAACCCTCAAAAACCTCTCCACACCTCACCAACCCCCCGCAAAGGATCCCCTGCAAGGCCGGTCGGACGGCCCGCGCTACAACTGGCCCGATGGCTCGTCCGCGCGGCGCCACGCATGTCGGGTCCCGCCTGCAGCGCGTGCCACGTGCGCGTTGCGCTGGCGCGCGCGGAGGTCAGCGGTGCACGCGCGATGCATCGGGCGACGGTTTCCTGTGCTGTGGACTTGGTCCACAGCACAGTAAACACCGGCAGCTTTAAAATAAGCCCCGAAACGCGCAGAAATAGTGTATTTTTCACGATTTTTCGCGCTGGATCCAATTTTCGCATCCTCTTCACGCGCCGACAACTCTAACATATTGAAAAGGCGCCAACAAGCCACGAATCCTCCAATAACTCAAATCGCAAGAATCCAGATCTTCACATCCTCCCCCACTATAAAGAGTTTCGTCCCCGAAACCAAACATACCTCTAGGTGCAGTCTTACGCAAGTAGGGGTGTGCAGTCCTCATGTCATCCATCACGAGTCTGAAAGGTGTGTTCTCACTATCTCTCAATACTATGCCCAGTGGTATCGAGTATCGGTTCTCTGCTCTCTGAGTCCAGGAACATATCTGCCCGGTCCTTACACCCCGGTATTTCGACGCAATAATAGCAAAATCCTCACTCTGATCTTACTGAATCTGATCTCAACCCTCTCAAGGTAGGGTCCACACCTTATTTCTCACCAATCTCATCTATGTACAGCTGCTGCTGCGCTATCCGCTCCCAAGACCAACTCATCTGAATAGGGAGAAAGGGGGCTGATTTGGTCAATCTATCACAATAACCCATATAGCCTTCGCTCCACTCTGTGACCTCGGTAATCTAGTAACAAAAATTCATGGTCACATGATCCCATTTCCATTCAGGTATTGGAAGGCACTGTAACTTGCCAGCGAGAACCTGATGTTCAGCCTTAATTTGCTGACAAGTTAGACCATGAGAAATGAACCTCTCAATATCTCTCTCCATTCTAGTCTACCAGAATTGTGCCCGGAGGTCTCTATATATCATGTATTTTCCTACCCATAGCTACTTGTTCCTATATGATCATTTTTAATCAAATTGTCACATAATTAGCTTTGTTATACAATAATCAAGGATTTAAGTCATGTGGCAGTGAATCGCGCGTGCTGAAAATTTATCAGCACAGTATGACACGGTGCATACCGGACCTTGCCGATGAGTGTCGGTCACAAAAAATATATATATCCCGACACATAATGATATAAAATATTTATTTTCTTTAGTATCAAAATTTTTTAATTGCTTATTATATATCTTTATAAAATATTTTGAACTTTATTAAGAAAATTACTCAGTGATTTTTTTAAAAAAAATTGAGTTGTACCATCGGCATGGAATTGTATCGTATCGGTATTTTGTTGGCACGATAAAAAAATATTTTGAGCTGTACCATCAGTACAGAAATTGTATCGTGCCAGTATCTCGTTGGTATGATACAACATAATGAATATGATCGGTATTAATGAATACTTAAATTTTTGACAATAACATGCAGCAGAAGTCACTCCATGGTAGTAAATAACAAATATTTTTATTTGTTAAATACATAGCTAAATTGGATACAATATAAATTAAAGCTATAAGTCTCTTCTAGTAGCCTTTACATATTGCTGATTAGTTTGAACACCCAAAATATATCATACAAAATTAAGAAAAAAGAAAAAAAATGTGCAAAACCATTTTGATTACCTTATATTTCAAAATTTTAATTTTACTACTCAAATTTTCAATTTGTTTGATTTGAATTAGTTAATAACACTATGACTTTAAATTTTGAAATGATCGTTTATCTTTACAGATTTAGTTAGTATATTTTGTGTAATTCGCACTGCTACAAATTCATTAAAATAATTAGCTTAGATTTTAAAAGTAAAGTACCACTGAGTAGTAAAACTAAAATTTTAAAAGATCCAATAGCTGACTTAAAAAGATCCATAATTTGGATTAGTTCTGTACATTTTTATCAAATATTAATAACATACTAATAATATATAAAAATAATATTAAGAATTAAAAAGGTGTAAAAGGTGTGAAAAAAAAAAACGAATGCAAAGAGTTTTCTAGCCAAAGGGGCGTTTGGATTGATGGATCTCTAGATCCAATATAACTCAAGTGCGATAATGTTTAAGCTTTCTTGAAGTATAGTTATTTTTTCGTTATTTATTTTGATGTAACTCATGCAGCCTGAAAGTTAAATGTAATTATTTTTTCTGCTTGTTTTGATATATGTTGGTTTAATTAATTTTTAAAATTTTATTATTTATTTTGATGTAAGTGAGTAGATTTTATTATCTAATAAATATTGGGATAAACTTATCCCCACAAAATCTAATATATTATATAAATAAATTCTTCATTATTATTTAAAGATAATCCTAATCCATTGTACCCATTGTAATAAAAATAGAGTTTAGATTTTAATATTTAATAATTTTTTTTGAGAAATTAAGTTGAGCGTGGAACTTGAGTTTGGTATTCTAGATGGAGAAGTCAATAGTAGGTGAAGCGGAGGTCTAATGTAACTTGAGTTACATTATTATTTTGACTTACACCAAAACAAACATTGATAAGACTTGAGTTTTATTTCATCAATTACTCCAAACGAAACGGTCCCTAAGGAAGGCGTAATTTGAAAATTTAAGCACGTGAGTATGTTGTGCTCCCATGTGGTCTCTTTGTAGGACATGTAGATTTTTAATTAGTCGCCTTTCATTTCGAATTTTTTTGCAACACTCATCTTTTGCAGGTTACTTATGTTTCTAATTTCTTATACATATTTGCTGTCAAGATTTTAAAAATTCACTTATAAATCTTTTCTCTCTCCTCTCTTTTCTAAAATCCAATGCCATACGCTGGGGCATTATCATAATTAGCGTAAAAATTAAGACCCTTTCTTTGTAGTACTCCGCAACACCCAACCCCATTTTTGTTTTAAGTTTTTCTATTCCGGTTTCAAATTTCTATTCATTTTTCCCATTCCTCCTCATCATCTCCACCGCTATGAACTTCCCGTCCGCGAGATCGATCTTGTCCCGGATCCTTCGTGAAACCCTAGGATGGAGAAGAAGTAGAAGAAGCCATGAATTGAAAAGCAAAGAATCCAAAGATATGCCAGAGATGAAGAGAGTGGCTGAAAAGCTCAAGGAAGGGACAATTTCTCCACTTACTCCAAACCAAATGACCCCTAAAGAAGAGGCAATTTGGAAATTTAAGCACATGAGCATGTTGTGCTCCCACGTGGTCTACACTTAGTAGGACACGCAGGCTAGTCTTTAAGTCAACCACCTTTCATTTCGGGCTTTCCGCAATGCTCGCCTTCTGTCAGTTACTTGTGATATTTGCTATCTAAATTTTAAAAATTTAGTGATAAATCATTTCTCTCTCATCTCCTCTGATCGATAACTTAAAATCCTAGTATTATCGCAAATAGCATAAAAAAATAAGACTATTTCTCCATAACACTTTTAATACTCAACCCTATTTTTATTTTCAGTTCTCCTACTTCCGTTTCAAATTTCTATTCGTTTTTTTTATTTCTCCTCATCATCTCCACGCCATGAACTTTTCCTCCGCAAAATCTATCTTATCTTGGATTCTTTACGAAACCCTAGGACATAAAAAAATAGAAGAAGTGACCATGGATGAAGGAGACAGAGATTTTCAAAGCAATTGGGCTGGAGATGAAGAAGGTGGTAGAGAAGCTCAAAGGAGGAGCAATTTCTCCACTTAAGTTTTATTTATCCACCTACTTCAAACCAAACAACCCTAAAAAACAGACAACATACAAATTTAAACACGTACGTGAGTATGTTGTACTCCCACGTGGTCTCTTCATATAACATGTAGGCTTTTAGCCGGTCATCTTTCATTTCAGGCTTTCCCAGCAACACTCACCTCTTGCCGACTATTTATGTTCCTAACTTATTACATATGTTTGCTGTCAAGATTTTAAAAACTTGCTATAAATCATTTCTTTCTCATCTCTTCCGATCACACTAAAAGTCCAGTACCACATGTTAGGAGTATTATCGTAATTAGCGTAAAAAATTGGACTCTTTCTCCGTAGCCTTCCTCAGCACCCAACTCCCATTTCTGTTATATAAATTCCCCTGCTCCCGTTTCAAATTTCTATTCATTTTTTTTTTCATTCCCCCTCATCATCTCCACCGCCATGAGCATTTCCTCCGCGAGATCGATCTCGTTCCGGATCCTTCGCGATACCCTAGGACGGTGAAGAAGTAGAAGAATAGGCCATGGGTGGAGGAGGTGGAGATCCCCGAAGCAATGGGGTCGGAGGAAGGAGACGAAGAGAGTGGCGGAGAAGCTTGAGGCGCTGAATCAGCTGATCCCATCGTCTATGCGATCCTACGGCGGCGGCGGCGGCGCGGTGGAGGCGGAGCGACTCTTGCAGGATGAGGCAGGGTACGTCGTACAACTCCGATCGCAAGTTCAAATCTTAAAGCACTTGGTCGATTTATACGCCACGGCGAAGGAGGAGTAGTTGGGTGGAAGAGGCGATCATCCCAATTTCAATAATAATTCCTATTTTCGCAGTTTTTCATTTTACTTTATTTTATTTTATTTTATTGAATTTGATTTTAGTTCTAGTTGAGATTGGTGTAAGATTTTATTCTCTTTTCAAGATCGCGATTTTCTTTCATTCCCCACCAATTTCAATACGGTACATAAAATGAGTTTTATCTTAATTACCTGCTTAATAAGGACTTAATTTTTCATAAAAATATAAAAAAATATATACATTTTTTAAATTTTAGTTTTAATTTTATTTTTTTTTGGTTGGAAAAAAAATTAAGTATTTTTAATTTTTTTTTATATTTTATAAAATATTAATATTTTTATTTGTCGATTGAGGTTCACAAATTTATTTTAGCTCTTCTTTTAACTTTAATGAGAAAATAGCAATTTTTATGTACAACAGGGAAAAGTGTAAATTCTATCTTTGGGGTTATTTGGTTATTTGGTTGCATGTAGTTTACATCCGAAACAAAATGAGGGGTTATTTGATTAGGCAAATACTAGACGTATATTTTAAAATGAGTGTATATTTTATATTTTATTTATTTTAGGATAGAATGAATTTTACTCGTCACTTCGAGTGGTAAATTTTTTATTCTATAATGGATAAGATGTATATCATACACTCCAAATGAGGCGTATGGATTATACGGAGTCGTAATTCTACCGTAGTTTTAAGTAATTTTAAATTTGATATTTGGTTTAATATGTTTAAATCTAACTGTTGAATTGAAACTTTATGAAAGGCTTAACGGAAACAGTTGAAATTATATTCAAATTGATTCAGAGAGTAACTTTAAATATAAGATAAACTTATATTTCTAATTATTTTTTGAATAATTTTTTTCCTGTCTTTCAAAAAAAAAACAAATAATAATATTTTTTTTCTATATTGGTAGTCATTTCACAATCACAAATATAAAGTGATATGATTTTCAAATGTCAAACAAATAATTTATAGTTACAGTATTTTTTTATTTTATCGAACCAAATAAGTTGTTGGTGTTTATAGATTTTTAATTTTTGGATGAAAGGATGTGTGATGAGAATGATAGTGGGTTTTTGAATTTAGTAGGTGGTTGATAAAATAGTATAATCTAAGAGATATAATTAGTCAAAAGAGTATCTTTAAATTTAGTGGGTGGTCCATAAAATAGCATGATCTAAAAGATAAAATTAGTTAAAAAAATAAATTTAAGAATAGAAAATTTATAAATACTAATTATTTAATATTTTTAAAAATAAAATAATCTATCGCAAGTCACAAAATTTTTAAGTTGGTTGACTGAATCAAAACTCCGACACTTACAACTAGTGCAAGAAGTGAACTTCAGTTGATAAAATTAAGTGATTGGTTAAGAAGGAATCCACTCAACCGGACTCCAATATGTAAAATTGTTTTGAAACCAATCAAACATGAGGACTTGATTTATATAATTCTAGATTAAAAATTAAAGATTAAAGATTCAATAAGTACTACAAATATTGAGAACTAAAATCACTCAAAAAAAAATAGAAAAAAAAACTTTAATTGATTGTATTTCATTGGGAGAAAAAGAATTTCCCTTACTATTTATAGATAACTCTGAACTATTTATAAACTTATTATCAACAGTTTTTTTCTGGCTATATATTTTTGGGTTATATAAATGGCTTTTATATATCTGTTCAAAATTTATTTGACTTTAAGTTAAATTTTATTTCTCTTCATTTTTTTTTTTTTCACTTGATCACGTCTCAAGCAAGTTCACCATCGATTAGTATTGGCTATTTATTTATAGATTAAAAATTATTTAATTTTAAATTCTGTAATAATAAATTCAGAAAATTAATAAATTGAATTAGATGAGCACAATAAGTTAAGTGGGACTACAGTCTACAATAAATCTAATGATAAGAGTACTAATAATAAATCTAACGCTCAGGTTGAATTCAGTCGAGATCCATAAATATTACATAGGTACGCTTTAAGTAAATTATTTGTATATTATTATTCACTCGAGATTAATGGATTAATATCTAGTGCCAATGATTCAACAAGTGGTGAAAGATAAATCTAACTTCTAGATGAATTAAGCTCGATTAAAATCCGTGAACGCTGCAGCTGTACACTTTAATATAATTATTTATTGATATACAGTACTAAATTTCGAAATTAATATAATTTTTTTATTTAGAGCAGTTTATCCGTAACCTAACTTTTTAGCTTCTAAAAACCCTATCATCATCGGCTCAAACCCAAAAAAAAAAAAAAAAAAAAAAAAAAAAAAAAAACGTTGGGCTCCGTCCATGGAGGACGACGAGGACCCTCCCCTGGCAATCCGAATAGAGGACATCACCGACGAAAGCCCACCGGAAGCCTCCTCGCGGCGGCCGGATTCACCGGCGAGAGCCGGCGACTCTCCGGTCGGCGTCACCGTCATCACCGGCTACCTCGGCGCCGGCAAATCCACGGTGAAATCGCAATTTTGAGATCATAGAACCCTCAATTATACGCTATTTCGAGATAAACTCCTGGGTTAGACATATAATTTTTTTTTTTTTTTTTTTTTTTTCAAAATTTGTATATTTCTATTCATAAGAAATGTAATCAAATGCTTAAGATGTTAAAATTATGGATAGCTAGATTTATTTATTTATTTATTTATTTTTTTTTTTTTGTGAGACCCTATTGTCTCCAACTGTTGCTTCAGAGTAGTATGTTATCTTGTTCTTAAAAAAAAAAAAAAAAAAAAAAAAAGCTATTCCGACATCCAAACAACAATATTTTCAGCTCGTAAACTACGTCCTGAACGCGCAACACGGGAAGAGGATCGCTGTGATATTGAACGAGTTCGGGGAGGAGATCGGCGTGGAGCGGGCGATGATCAACGAGGGAGAAGGCGGGGCGCTTGTGGAGGAATGGGTCGAGCTGGCGAATGGGTGCGTTTGCTGCTCAGTGAAGCACAGCCTTGTTCAGGCTTTGGAGCAACTCGTGCAAAGAAAAGAGAGGTAGTGTTTTGCTGACCAAAACGCGCAGCTCGAAATAAACAGAGATTGCGGTCATACATTATATCAACACTTTCTTCCCTCGAGGAGTTGCAAATATTTGCTCCTAGCGTTGTTAAGTTTCTTGTTATTTAATTTAAATCCAGACACGAGGAGGAGTATTGAATTAAATGCTAAAAGCATCGTTCTCTGGTAGCTTAAGCTTTTTGAGAACAACGGTTGTTTCACACATCGTGTACAATCTCTGATGTTTTAGGACTCCGTTAGCTTGTTTGGCGCACGTACGTTGATCTCGTCTTGGTAAAAGTTGAGATGAACGAGATGAAATCCGGTGATGCCGATAGAGATCGGTTACTAATTTATATCATATGTCTTCGGCAGACTTGATCACATATTGCTAGAGACAACAGGCTTGGCTGATCCGGCTCCCCTCGCGTCTGTTCTTTGGCTGGATGATCAGCTTGAATCCGCAGTGAGACTAGATTCTATCATTACGGTGAGTTCCCCCGTCGTTTGGATGAGAGGATTCTTAAAGATATTGGTATAATGTTCTGTTTGCGATTAAAAGTAGATTAACCTTATGCAATATTACTTTTAAGGAGAGTGCGGTTTTCTCTTTTTATTTTTTCCTTTTGTTTCCCCTCTCTGCTTCGTCTCAGGAACTTACTGTTTCCTCAACCTTTTCTGCCTCTTCAATTAGGTCGTGGACGCCAAGAATCTAAAGATGCAACTTGATGAGCACCGTAATAACACTTCGTTCCCTGAAGCATTTCTTCAAATTGCGTTTGCGGTAACTTATGCTTTAGCTCCTCTTGCAATTTTATGAGTTCTTGTACTGGGTTGGTGACTGTTTGCACCAAGTACTGTTTAATCTTTTTATCGATCAATTTAATTATTGCTTTTGTTGGAAAAAATTTATCTTTTCAAATTAATTCTTTTAAATAATTTAAACTTAATTTAAACTCAAAATATTATAAAACGAAGTTTAGATGAAGCCTGGGAATGTCGAGGCGTGCGTGAGCACTGTCCTAGAAGCAAGATTGCCCCTCCACGTGCGAGGCTCCGGCAATCACCCCTAGCGATACAACGACCACTGTCCACCCCGTCGGCAACGACTCCGGGATGGTGCGTAGCGAACCCAACAGCTTTAGGAGATCCAGCAAAAAGAAAAAAACTCAAAGAGAATAGTAAATCTCAGTATGCTTTACTGTAAATTAGAGGAGAGAAATTGTAGGTCAAGTAGTCAACAAAGCTCACTCTTGCTCTCCATTTAAAGAGCCCAAAACCCACAGGAGACAAGCTCCAACGGGTCCTTTCTCGGGCAGCCCACAAAGGCCCTTCCCAAGGAAGGCCTTTGGGTAGCCCGAGAAACAAGTTCCCATTGTAGGCTTTAAATGCAAAAAGCAAAAGTCAAATGGACCAAGTCAAAATCGCGCAGGCCCGGCCCAGCCCGTGTGTGTGTATTGGAAAAGCCTTGCTCTCACTTCCTAACCAATACATGCACAAGAGAGGGAGTAAATAAACCCATTCTACATGTGATGAATTTCCGATGTGGGACTAAACATCACATGTAGAGGAGAAATGGGTTTGGGCTCCCAGGCAAAGCCCATTGATATTAGGCTGCCCAGAAAAGCCCAAAGGCCAAAATACAAGTTTTAAATCACAAAAAACTAATTAAAACCCAACAATCCCCACATGATTTAAAACTTGTAAAAACGAAATATAAAATAAAGTAAAAGAAATACAAAAACTAAAACAGATGCTGGATCCCTTATACCACGTATTCGGCGAAGGTACTTTTCGGGTTTGAACCTTCACTTAGTACAGGTCTATGTACATCCGAGGGCACAATGGTGGACTTCGCCTTGAACCAAGGCCGGTGAATCGGATTTCCACAAACAGTACACATAGTACAGCCGTTTAGGTTCTATGCAGGTTAGCGCTTTTATGGCCATGCGCTCATATCGATTCATGTGTGTTTTTAGGGAACCGCCCTCTTCCCACAGTCGCGGCCTCACGACTACACACATATAGTAGGTCCTGATAAGGGTGCCTGCAAGGTCACACCCTGCCTCAAGGGTCTCGGAACCATTCAGGGTAAAAACCCTTACTAACCACTTGCATTAATGAGCACTGTCGCCATAGGGATGAGTATATAAAAGCAGTGCTCCGCATAACTACCAATTCGACTTGTTTCTACCCATTGAACCTCCAAGAGGTTGGGTTGCCGTCGCCGGTAGTTTCTATTGTGGGCTAAGCCCCATCCCCCTCGACGATTCTAGGATCACTGTCCTAGACAAACCTTTAGTAAGCCGATCAGCTAAGTTCTTCGCAGATCTCACAAATTCCAATGCAATTACATTTTCCTTAATATTCTGCCGAATATACTTTTGTCTTACTTTCATAAATCTATTCATCTTTGTTTCCACATTTTCTTGAGCACACTTGTCAATAGCAGATCTACAATCACAATGTATACAGACAGGTGCCAAAGGTCGCTCCATCAGTGGCAAGTCATACAGAAATTCTCTAATCCACTTAGCCTCTGCTACAGTGGTATCTAAAGCTATCAGTTCAGATTCCATTGTACTTCTAGCTATCAATGATTGTTTTGATGACTTCCAAGAAACAGCTGCTCCACCAAGGAGAAAAACAAATTCAGTGGTTGATTTCACATCAGCTGTATCACTTATCCAGTTAGCATCACTAAATCCTTCTAATACAGCAGGGAATCCACAAAAATGTAATCCATAAGATACAGTGCCTTTCAGATATCTCAAAACTCTTTCTAAAGCATTCCAATGTTCTCTATTTGGGTTATGGGTATATCTTCTCAATCTGTTCACAGCATAGGCTAAGTCAGGTCTAGTGTAATCTACAAGATAACCTAGAGGTCTAGTGTAATCTACAAGATAACCTAGAGATCCTATAATCTGAGCATACCTATTCTGTCCTATTGGATCACCTTTATTCTTCTTAAGATGTACACTAGGATCATAAGGTGTTACAACAATCTTAGAATCAAAATATCCAAATTTCTTTAACACTTGTTCACTGTAGTGAGATTGGCTCATAATAATTTCATTTGATTTTCTTATGATCTTCATATTCAGAATCACATCAGCTTGCCCAAGATCCTTCATATCAAAGTTATTATTAAGTAATTTCTTAACATCCATTATCACATCCATATTTGTTCCAAAGATCAAAATATCATCAACATACAAACATAGGATTACTATTTGTCCATTGTATTCCTTAGAGTACACACATTCATTAGACATGTTCACATGAAAACCAGCTTTCACAACTAAATAGTCAAATTTCAAATGCCATTGCTTAGGAGCTTGTTTAAGTCCATATAAAGATTTTGTCAACTTGCAAACTTTGTTTTCATGTCCAGCAACAATAAATCCCTCAGGTTGCTTCATATAAATCTCTTCCTCTAAATCACCATTTAGAAAAGCAGTCTTAACATCCATCTGATTAATAATCAAATTATGGACAGAGGCTAAAGCTAGCAGAATCCTAATAGAAGTAATCCTAGCTACAGGAGCATAGACATCAAAATAATCTACACCAGGCTTCTGGAAAAAATCCTGAGCTACAAGTCTAGCCTTATACTTATCTACAGACCCATCTGGTTTCAATTTCTTCTTAAAGATCCATCTACATCCTACAGGCTTACAACCTACAGGTAAATCAGATAACTCCCAAGTATGATTTTGTAGAATAGATTGCATCTCCAACTTAACAGCTTCTTTCCAAAATGATGCATCTACAGAAGTCATAGCTTGGTCAAAGGTAGAAGGGGTATCTTCTATAAGAAGGACAAAGAAATCATCACCAAAAGTCTTCTTAATCCTAGGACGCTTACTTCTCCTAGGTTCAGACTCTTCTATAGGTTCACTAGTGCTGGGTCTACTAGATCCACCTATAGTCTCAACAGGAACAGGTCTATCTACTCTAGTTCTAAAAGGAAAGATATCCTCAAAGTATACTGCATCTCTAGCTTCAATAATTGTATTGTTAGAAATCTCATTAACCTCAGAATTTACCACCAAGAATCTATTAGCATTACTACCATCTGCATAGCCTAAGAAAACAGTATCCACAGTTTCAGGACCAATCTTTCTTTTCTTATTTTCATGAATCTTTACTTTAGCTAGGCAACCCCACACTTTAAAATAATTCAGATTAGGTTTCCCACCCTTCCAAATTTCATAAGGAGATACAGAAGAACTCTTGTGGGGAATCCTATTAAGAATTACACAAGCAGTCATCAAAGCTTCACCCCACAAGTTCTCGGGTGCACCAGAACTAATAATCATCGAATTTACCATATCCATCAAAGTTCTATTTTTCCTTTCAGCTACTCCATTAGATTGAGGTGTATAAGGTGCAGTCACTTGATGTACAATTCCAAATTCTTGACAGAAAACAGTCATCTCATTTAATGTATATTCACCTCCTCGATCAGATCTTAAAATCTTAATTTTCTTATCCAATTGATTTTCAACCTCAGCTTTATAAATCTTAAATTTATTCAAAACTTCATCTTTATTCTTAATCAGATAAATATAACAATACTTCGAATGATCATTAATGAATGTTACAAAATATTTGCTTCCACCCCTACTGGGTCTACCTCCATCACAAACATCACTGTGTATAAGTTCTAGCAGATCAGAATCTCTATCTACAGATCTAAATGGTCTTCTAGGTTCCTTAGCTTGCACACATATTTCACATCTATGATCATTTGAAACAGACTTAGGAATTAAATCAAAATTCATCAATCTCTTAATAGTATTAAAATTCACATGTCCCAATCTTCCATGCCAAACATCAGATGAAACAACATTCAAAATCATACTTTCATTAATAGTAGAAGTTATCACAGAAAGCTTAAATAAATCATCACTCAAAAATTCTTTTCCAATAAAGTTCACACCTTTAGTAATTACTACCCTATTATATTCAAAAACAAACTTAAAACCTTGCTGAACTAAAAGAGAAGCACTAATCAAGTTCTTCCTAAGATCAGGAACATGATGCACGCCGTGCAAGGAAAGAGTCTTCCCAGAGGTCAACTTCAGGTCCACTCGACCAGTCCCAAGCACGCGCGAAGATGCTGCATTTCCCATGTTCACTGATCCTCCACTTGAGTCCTGATAAGTGAAAAACCAAGAACGGTCAGAGCAAGCATGTACATTTGCTCCAGTGTCAATCCACCAATCAGAAGAACTAAGAGCAAGGTTAACCTAGGGTAAGCTAGTTCCTAACCTGATAGTGGAGTCAGAAGGGTTGGGTACATCAGTCAACATGTTCAGCTGACGCTCAGGAGGAGCTCCCTTCTTCTTTGGCGCGGAAGGTCGAGTCTTGCGAAAATAGCAGTCCTTCGCAAAGTGGTTCGTCTTCCCGCACACAAAGCATCCAGAATTCACTCCACTCCCCTTAGGTGCATGCTTTTTAAAGTTTGGGCTGAACTTTCTATGTTGGAAAGGCTTCTTCTTAAAGTTTCTAAAGGGTTGGAAATTTCTACCCTTAGGTTTCGGGTTCTCTACTAGGTTGGCTTGGGTAGAAGGCTCGCTAGGCTTCTTATCTCTAGCTCAGTTGGTTTCTTCTATCCTAAGAGATCTTAGGACAAAATTCAGGGAAAGTTCTCTTTGATTGTGGTTCAGATCATTGGCATGGCTAGACCAGGAAGGAGGCAACTTATCTATTAAAGTGGCAACTAGAAAACTCTCATCTAGATCTATACCACTAGATCTAAGCTGCTCAATAATGTACTCAAAATCCTGTAGTTGGTCAGTCATTGGTTTACTATCTACCAATTTAAACTTGAGCAAATCTGAAGCTTGGTATCTCTTCTTAGTAGGATCAATCTGGCCATACTTATGTTCTAAGGAAATCCAGAGTTCCCTAGCAGTCTGACTACTACAGTAAATATCATAAAGCTTATCAGATAGGGTGCTAAGGATCCGGTTCAGACAATGATAATTAATCATAGTAGGATCAGTAGGAGGCACAGGTATAGGTGCAGGTGCAACACCAGGAGGAGTAGGAGCACTCTGAGACTGGCTGCGAGTCTGAGGGCGATTTGCCACAGACTGAATAGCACCATCAGGTGCAGTTTCATTGCCATTCTCAACAGGATCTGAGATGGCAGAAATAAGTCCCAGTGTGGTGAGCCAGAATCGCATTTGATTCTGCCACCTTCTAAAATTACGACCATCAAAGGTAAAAGGTTTCGCCGAATACGAATCCTCCATTAATCAGAATCTGTTTAAACAATAACCTACTACAATGTCACAAAATTATTCTAAATTTAAAACAGTTAATCTAAGTTAATAGGTTTAAATTTAATCAACAATAATTATACTAATTTTTAAATAACAGTTTAACTATGTTTTAATTAACAGTGTTAAAAGAATTAAATATTACACAGTGTGAAGATCAACTACACATTAATATTCAATTAACAATATAAGAATAATTAAATACTAACAGTAATAAAACAATTAAATGTTTAGATAAATAACAGTGTAGTGGAATCTATAGTAACAGTACTATAGAAATAGTACAAACAGAAATTCTAAACAATTACACGAACAGAGTAGATTAAATTATGCAACAGTATAGAATATGTTAAGCTTAAGACAACAGTGTATAAAAGAACTAACTCTTATGTAGTAACAGTACTTAACAATATTTTGATAATTAAATAATGCTAACAGTGTACTATGCCAACACAATAGTATATATAAGCAGTACGGACACTGTTATAGTAAACAGTATTAGAGTAACAAAATAATTTTATAAAGTATACTAATCACGTAACAGTATACTAACAATTTTATAAAAGCAGTTCGTACTAACAATTATAAATACTAACAGAGTATATAAAATGAATAATTATCTAACTCACAGTTCGATAATAATTATACTAGAAGAAAAGAAAAGATAAATTAATTTAATCTCGCTTCTAGATTGTTGGAAAAAATTTATCTTTTCAAATTAATTCTTTTAAATAATTTAAACTTAATTTAAACTCAAAATATTATAAAACAAAGTTTAGATGAAGCATGAGAATGTCGAGGCGTGCGTGAGCACTGTCCTAGAAGCAAGATTGCCCCTCCACGTGCGAGGCTCCGGCAATCAACCCTAGCGATACAACGACCACACTGTCCACCCCGTCGGCAACAACTCCGGGATGGTGCGCAGCGAACCCAACAGCTTTAGGAGATCCAGCAAAAAGAAAAAAAACTCAAAGAGAATAGTAAATCTCAGTATGCTTTACTGTAAATTAGAGGAGAGAAATTGTAGGTCAAGTAGTCAACAAAGCTCACTCTTGCTCTCCATTTAAAGAGCCCAAAACCCACAGGAGACAAGCTCCAACGGGTCCTTTCTCGGGCAGCCCACAAAGGCCCTTCCCAAGGAAGGCCTTTGGATAGCCCGAGAAACAAATTCCCAATGTAGGCTTTAAATGCAAAAAGCAAAAGTCAAATGGACCAAGTCAAAATCGCGCAGGCCCGGCCCAGCCCGTGTGTATGTATTGGAAAAGCCTTGCTCTCACTTCCTAACCACTACATGCACAAGAGAGGGAGTAAATAAACCCACTCTACATGTGATGAATTTTCGATGTGGGACTAAACATCACATGTAGAGGGGAAATGGGTTTGGGCTCCCAGGCAAAGCCCATTGATATTAGGCTGCCCAGAAAAGCCCAAAGGCCAAAATACAAGTTTTAAATCACAGAAAACTAATTAAAACCCAACAGCTTTATACCCAAATTCTATGGATTCAGAGGTTTAATGTTTGGAAAAATCTTTCTATTTGTCCCTCTTTGCTAGGATGTTGTTATTCTTAATAAAATTGACTTGGTCTCTGACCAAGATCATTTGGAGGACTTGGAAACTGAGATTCGTAACATTAATTCTCTAGCTACTGTGATCCGGTCGGTCAAATGCCAAGTTGATTTACTGAAACTATTGGATCGACAGGCGTATGGTGCAAAGGTAAATAAAGTTTTTCTATCCATCTCAACTGCTTTTTTTCTTCCTATTTTCTAACTGTACAGGTAAATATTGTGTGTGCTTTTTTTTTCCCGGGTTATTTTGCAGAATCTAGCTCATCTATCAGAGCTTCTGGAAGATGGTAAATCTTTGCCTTCCAGTAGCCGTCATGATCATACTGTGAGCAACTTGTGTATATACGAACTGCAACCTGTTGATTTGAGTAAGGTATTTGCTCTTCGGCATTGTATATTGGGTGGGAGTCGCAATTTCTTTATGTAGTGTTTGAGTCATCAAGAAATTTCCTGTATTGGATATATTGTGCAAATAGTTCCACTAAGTTTGCATATTTTAATGGAGGAAATTAATCTATGTGATGACCACTTCACAGTGTTTCATTATGCATCATTGGAGTCATGTCCACGAGTCATTTTATGTGAATCTTAATTATTTTGGCTTCTTCTTACAGGTCCGCTTGTGGCTTGACGATCTTCTTTGGGAAAAGTCGTCCAATATGGATGTGTATCGCTGTAAGGGAGTTCTGAACGTCCACAACTCCAATCAACTTCATACTTTACAGGTTATCTTCCGACTCCGATACAGCTTTTGCTGTCTAACAATCGCCTGCCTCTGTAACAACGATAAATATGTTATATTTAGCTATTATTATGCCTGCATAATCATGGGGCAATTACATGCGACCGTTCTTGTATTTGCGGATCGAAGGCGGAAAACATGGAAAATCTAGGATTGAGAATTTGAAAGGCTGCTAACATTTTCATGGGAAGAACGAAATAAAACCATAAAAAATGAAATGATTTAGAAAAAGCAAAAGCTGGAAGTTATGTGGATATTGCCCCAAAGATGAACAATACAGGAGAGTTAAGATCAGAAAGTTAAAGCAGACACATGAGCTACCTTTTGAGCACAGCAAATGACGGTGTTACTCATACAAATAATTAAGAGACTATTTGATCATTGGTGAATTTGTTCAGTTAAGAATTTCTATTGCTAGAACAATATTGTTTTAAAGATTTTGTGAAACTAATTATTGTTGCCTTGTCTTAGGCAACTATGTATTTGCTTTAGGGGAAAAAAAAGAAAACATAATATATTTTCTTACAGGCAGTAAGAGAAATTTATGAGGTCGTGCCAGCTCGAGAATGGAATCAAACTGAGAAGAAAACGAACAAGATAGTTTTTATAGGTAAATCTCAAAGAACTTATTAGGGAGTTCTTTTCTCACTCAGCAAACTCATTATATTCCATCGCAGGTCGTAATTTGGATTTGAACAAACTCAACAACTCTTTTAGCGGTTGCACTGCAACAACATAACCGTACTTGCTGCTTCTACCGGCAGTAAGCTAGATGAATTAGATGATCTTTTTTTTTTGTGTGGTTAAACTATCAATTTGATTTATTTTTTTTTCTATGATACACTATGGTTTACTTAATATTGACTGATTGTTCTCTTGCTGTACTTATTGAATATTCTCACCTTGCAGGAATCGAGGTGTGATCTAATGCCTTGCATGGTATGTGCCATAAAACAGAATCAGCTCAAGTGATTTTTTTTAGTATACAAGTAGTTTGAAGTCCTTTTTCTTGTTTTTCTGTGTTTTGCTTCCTTATGGTTGTTAGGCGCTTCGAAGTTGTTATAGGTAGTTCTGCTGAGGATTTTCTTTTCTTCTAATAAATGTCAGACTTGTAATTTTTATTCTAAAATGAAGCTTAATCAGTGCTTTGGCCTTTTTTCTTGCATAAACTCTCATCCCGGTTTTCCTTTTCATGTATGAAAATTAATGCCATTATATCAAATTTCAGATTTTTTTTTTCATCTTTTGAGAAAATATTAGCAAAATGCTTATGTGAGATTTCAGATCTGGAATGAAACATAATCAGCTGCCAAATGAACCTAGACATTCTAGTCTCACACATGAATAATTGCAATGTTACCTTGTTCAACCATTTGCTTAGCACAAATGTGCATACCCTCATTCCTCATCTTTTATATGAACATTTTCACTTTTCATAGCTTCGATGAAGCTATTCAGATTCTTGAAGGAAGAACCTTATTTCTCCACGCTCCTATTCGCCATTTCTTTCAAAATCCGTGCCCTCGCCTGTATCCCATCGTCCCCAAGCAACTCTTCTAGTCTCGAACTGATATGCTCCCTTGTTATGATCCCACTCTCGCTAGGCACCATCTTCAGCCCAACCCTCCAAACATCACAAATGTAGGTTTGGTTGGGGAACTGGTCCGCGAAATATGGCCAACATAGGAAAGGCACCCCATTCCTGACCCCCTCCATTGTTGAATTCCATCCGCAGTGGGAAATGAAACAGACAAGGGAAGGGTGAGCCAACACCTCTTGTTGAGGAGACCAACTCACTATCCTTCCTCTTCTTCCGAGACGATCTTTAAAGCCACTCGGGTATGCGTCGCTTGTCTTTTCGGTGAGGTCGGGCCTCACGACCCATAAGAACGGCTGGCCCGACATCTCCAGCCCGAGCGCGAGCTCTCGGAATTGGTTCTGGTCGAAGATGGTCAAGCTCCCAAAGGCTACATAGATGACTGAATTCATAGGCTGTTCGTCAAGCCACGACATGCATGTTGTGTCCTCCGGCCAGAAACGTCCCACGGGCTTTCCGAGTCGTAGGCCCGTAAGTAACGGGCCAATAGGGAGAATGTAAGGAGCGTACTGGAATGTCGGTGACTCGAGTTCTTGAAATGAGTTGCAGAGTATGAAATCTGCTTTCTTGGTTGCTTGACTGTTGGCATTTATATAGTGGAAGATAAATTTTTGTGCTTCGTAACCGGTGTTGATGTTCCACGAGAGGCGAGCTGTTTCCATGAGGGGCATGCCGTCACTCAGTTGAAATGTTGATTGGCCCTTTGGAAACCCTACAAAAAGTCATGATTAATCATTGCCAGCTGAGTACATTTTAGTGAAAAATATAGAGAAAAGAGTCTGAATTAAGAGTACGTTAAAATGTTGATATCGAAACAAAGGATGTCCTTTTCGAAAATAACTTCATATTTCTAGTTAGGATATTTGTTAGATGAGCAATGCTACATATACACTCCAAAATGGGTGTACATCCGACACCCCACCCATCTAAGGGTGGGGTGTCTTTTAGTGACCCCTCACCACACCCCACCTATTGGATGGGTGGGGTGTGTGATGTACACCCCACAATAGGTGTACAAGTAAAATTTTCCTTGTTGAGTTTTGCTATGGATACACCTCTCTTAGGGGTGTACATCATACACCTGAGGCATGAATGCAAACAGACAATGGCAAACTAGCCTTCTATGCCTTAGAATTTCTGGCTCGATGGATTGCTCGCGGTGAAAATGCTAGCCCGGATATTCTTCTTTCGGTGGATGAGGGCTTAGTTGTCTCAGCACTTGGCACTGCTGGTAGAACATATAACATTACCCTTGTAGACGCTGCTTGGTCGATCTTGCGGCGATCCTTGCGGCAGAAAAGGGCAGCAAATCCTGAGAGTTACCTTGCAAAGATATCTGCGCATGCGTCACTAGGGCAGCTTCAGAGAGCTTTCAGTACGCTAAATGAGTTTGAAAATGTTTATGGAAATTCAGGGGAAGTTGATCAGGAGCTCTTCTCACCTTTGACCTCCATATATCCATTGGTTGTGGCTTGCTGCAAAAATGGTTTCTCAACACTAGACTCGGTATGGATGCACTTAATTGTATTACGATTTGTATAATTACATGCACCAATAAGTGACTCAAGAGGATTTATTCTTGCCTAATGATGTACTATGCATTTCTAGGGGTTGTCTCATATTTCCATTTCATTGTTAGCTTTTGACATGCAGCAGTTCAAGCCAAATGTGAATACGCTCATATGAAATTTTCTTTCGTCATTACAGTTAGCACTATAAAGCCTCTGATGAAGGGCACTCTTATCACTTAATACTGCTAAGATACACTCACTGTTTTTTGTCTTGCCTTTTAATTTCTACTCTGTAATATTTAAATAAGTTTTTTTTTTTTTTTTTTTTTTTTTTTTTTCTCTGTTAGATTTGGTTGAGGATAAGAGTGGGGGATAATTAATATTCTCTCTATCCCATCAAGCACTATGAAACTAATAGAAGTCTTTTGGAATTAGGAATTTAAAATCCCTAGGGCTGCATTTGGTTCGGGGATAAGGAAAGTTTAGTTACACCGGGGATAGGTATAAGTTATGGGATAAGCAAGAACTAATGTAAATTTGCGTTTGGTTGGGTAGTTGAGTTATATCGGGGATAAAGAAAATTATGTTTGGTAAATTATATAGGAATAAGAAGAATAAGAGGAATAAGAAAAAATTGTGTTTGGTTGGGTATAGAGGAATAAGATGAATTGAGGGGGGATAAATATGTGTTTTGACTATTTTGCCCTTTAAATTAAAGTTTAAGTGGGAGTAAAAATTTTAAGTGGGAGTAAATAAAAATTAATTTTTAAATTTTAAGTGGGAGTAAAAATTTTAATTTTAAAATTTATATAAATTTTAAAAGATTTATGAAATAATTGTATAAATTTTAATAATTTAAAATTAATAATTATTTTTTACAAAAATGAAATAAAATAAATTTTTTTTTATTAAAAAATAAATTTTAAAAAATTAAAATTTATAAAATAAAAATTTTAAATTTTAAAATTTATAAATTTAAATATTTTTTAAAATTTAAAAATTCTAATTTAAAAAAATAAAAAAATCAATTTTTATTAGGTGTATGCAAAAGAAAGGGAAAAAAAAATGCCGTGAGTGAGAGAGAGAGAGGAGAGAGAAAGGGTTGCTTGGGGAGCAAGCCTCCCCTCTCTCTCGATTCCCGTGCCCGATCTCCCATTTCTCTTATTCCAGCTTTTGGTTGGAATAGCTAAACCCGGGAATAGCTAGAATAACCCTTAAACCCGGGTTTAGCTATTCCCAACTTTTTTAACCCCGTTTGAGTATAAATCCGGGGATAAGGGGGTTATCCCCCCCTTATCCCCGTTACCAAACGGGGTGTAGGAGCAATCCTTGATCCTATCACTGAGAATAGCAATTCCATGCAATAAAGTGGAATTGTATTATCAATAAAGAGAATGAATTCTCAGTTCTACTGTGGCCACGTGTCCGCTTCTCGGGTATTGGAGTGCTGATGTGTCGGCTTCTCAGGTATGTTGTTCTCATTTTCGCTCGCTCGCCCCTTGCGTGCCTTCTCTGCGCACATGGTTTTGTCTCCGCTCTTCCGCTGTTTACCATTTTCTCCCTGTGCACATGGGTTTAGCCTCTCCCCTTCTCTCTCCGCGCAGAGGGTTTCTCCCCTCTTCTCTCCCCAGATTCTCGGCACCTGCACATGGGTTTTCCCTTCTCCGTTTTTCTCTCCCCTCTTCTACAGGGGTTTATCCCCTCTCTCTGCTCCCTTCTAGAGGGCGGGTTGGATCACAGGATGACAACACCTTGGTACGGGTACGGCCCGCTGTACGGAGGAGGGGGCAGCCCGCGTGGGCCGTGGGGGGTGTCGCGATCCTCTCTGAATGAAATTCCGAGCGTTCGTACGTCGGGCCTGTAGCATGACGCACGTGTTACGCCCCCCCTCCCCCCGGCCCAATCATGGCGCTGTACTGCTCATCTTCTTTCGCGCTCATAGTGTGGAGGTCCTCTTCTTCGTCGGAGCCCGTCGGTGCCTCCTATGTGCCCATTGGCTATCTCCTATCTCCTACAATAATCATAATGATGGTTTGGTACCTTCTCCTCTCTCCTTTCTCCCCCTCTCTTCCCTACATTCTCTTGATTTGCTCTACGAAGGGTTGCCTATAAATAGTGGCTAATGTGGAGATGGAGCTCTGTGTGGGTTGATTTTGTGTGCGTGGGTTGGTTCTCTCAGAGGTTCCAGTACTCTGTGTGGGTGGATTCTGTGTATGGCTTGGTTATTTCTTACTTTCTTGGAGGACAGCTCTCTTCTATAATTTTACTGTCTGCTTCTTTGCTTGGTAAGATCATATCCCTAAATAGGTTATCTTCGATTTCTTACAAAATGTGCTTAGTTACTGGGAGTTTTAAAAAATTTTAGTAGAAAGTTTGCCGTTCTCTGATTATGGTTGATTTTTGGATAAAATATGTTGATGTTTCTTTAAGAAATTGTGATTTGTTTTTTGTGGTTCTCTTTAATATATATATATATATATATATATATATATATATATATATATATATATATATATATATATATATATATATATATATATATATATATATATATGTGTGTGTGTGTGTGTGTGTGTGTGTGTGTGTGTGTGTGTGTGTGTGTGTGTGATTTTGTGCATTGTTTGATGGTCGTGTCAATTTTCCTAGAAAGTTTTGTGTTTTTTTTATTATGGTTGATTTTTGTATAGAATTTGTTGTTGTTTCTTGAAGAAAATGTGATTTGTTTTTGGGGGTTCCCTTTAATATGTATATGTTTTATTAATCTATGTAAAATAAATCAAAATGCATATCCTTATGTCCAAGAATTATAAATGATAGTGGTGAGGTTTCATGAATCTATGTAAATTATATATATAGAAGGGAAATTAGGCATTGTCATGTATATAGAAGGGAAATTAGGCGCTGGTAATTTTTCATAGTTGATGTACCTTGCACCCGTGTACTTGCCTTTAGTCTGATTTGTTTTTAATAAGTCCTTTCGAAGGTCCCTGTTGTGCTCTTCTCTTGACTTCCCTTCCATGTCCTAATTTCTTTCTCCAGCGTTTACCTCGGCTGCTATTCTTGTGATGCCGATTGTTGAAATTTCATATTGTAAGTTACTCGAGGAAATAGCTGAAAAACTAGCTATAGAGACTCCTCGATGCGAGATCACTGTTGCTGCCGAAGGGTGGTTCTTGGCCTATATAGATCTTCCGATTCCGCGTGATTGTGGAATGATCGAAACCGTCCGTTGCTGGAGTAGCCCGTCCCCCGATGTGTTACTTGCTAAAGAGGACGCTGCACGTGCAGCCGTGCAAAAAATGAAGAGTGAATTTGACCTACACATAAAGGATGCAAATTATGAAGAATATATGTTCTATAAAAATTTATACGACCATGCCGCGACTCAACATTCCGATCTTTTGCTGCGGTTTAAGAACCTGGAACAGGAATATAGTCTTTTAAAAAGTTCTTACGTTGCCGCCGTTTGTGAAAAAACAGAATTGATAGCTGAGCAGTCGAAAATGCGTCATACAATCGACGAATACCGTATGACCATACATTCGCTTCACGCGGAGCAACTTGCTGCCCTCCCCGATCCATCTGAAGCAGGATCTGCTTCTTAGGCGCAGGGCCTTCTATAGGCGCAGGGTCATTTGTAAAATATAACATCTACCATTAACTATACAAGAATGTTGGTCCCTCCTTAGTCCCTGCCGGCCTCCCCAAGTCCTTTTGTGCTATGGAATTGGGAGTATAAAAAACATCTAATGTTAATTCTATAAAAATGTTTGCTACTTTCCGTTCCCTTTTGTACTATGGAATCGGATTTGCATCTAATATTAATTTTGTAGAACTGTCTACTTAATTTTATAGTTTTATATTGGTGGTTGTCAAAGATCATAAAAAATCTTTAATATTTTTATGATGCATGTATAATTAAAAGAATTAGAAAATAGCTCCGAGTTGTTTGGGCTCTCTGTATAGACTAGCTCATGTTGGGTGGGAAATTTTAGTTGTTTCCTAAAAAAAATAAAGCAACGTTGCTTGGAAACACAGTTGATAGGTGAGTGAAATTTGATGCACTAGAAAAATATTGGTAATTTTAGATGGCCTTAAACAACCAATCTCCACAGTCAATTGGTATTGTTTAGTGCATGGTTGGAGATAATATACAGTTCATAGTACTTGCATTGTTTGAAGCTACAATTTTGCTATTCTTGCTTTAGACCGAGGAGCAAACTTGCATGTATCTGTATTTCAATGTCAAGTTAATAAAATCCTTTTTAGTAGTGATGCTAACATGTGACTTTTTTTATGCACTGTCAGGTTGTGATATCATTTGATTTGTATCCCATTAAATCTGATAGTAACCATTAAAGGGGAATAGTTAAGCTACAAAAAAAATTAAAGGTATATGAGGCGATCGTGATTCAATGCTGCTAATTTGAACAACGGTTATTTATGATGTTCGGTTATTCGAGTTGGCGCAAGCCTGACTTTTTCCTTTAAATAAAGAATCCCACGATAAGTTGTTGTTTTTAATTAAAGGAATTACCAACTCCCTATCAAACAGGTCTACTCTTTTTTTCCCTCCATCTCATACATTTTGACTAAAGTTATCTCTTCCAAGTTCTCTAAAGTAATAAATAATATATTTGAAGTTATTACTCTTCCCTAGATGGAATAGCAGAATGGTCTTCTAGAGAATCTAATAAATCTAAGGTTATTAAGTTGTTTCACTTTTAGTTTCTATGTAGTAATATGCTGATTTCTGTTGGTTCCCTTTCTTGATATTATTGCTTAATATATTGTATATCTTGGAGTGCTTTGTTATTTATTCCCTATGTCATATTGTTTGAATTTCGTAGTCTCGATTGAGCTATGTAAGGATCTTATGACAGAAGGTTAAGAATTAAATTGCAAGAGGGTGAAGCAAGTGGGAAAAAAAAAGTAGATGCTCTAAACAACGTAGTGTGTAGAATTGGTAGAGTTGAGATTGAGTCTAAGAATTTCTTAAAAGTTAGTATGCCCAACCTTTGTTGATACTCAGAGTTAATACATTGTATACTGTCCTTATGTGCGGATTTAATAGGTCTTGGTTAACTATTCAAGTAAGAAAAAGGTTAGATGTCCTGAACAAAATAGTGTGTAGAGTTGGTAGAGTTGAGATTGAGACTAGGAATTTCTTGAAAGTTAGTATACACAGCCTTTATTGATTCTCAGAGTTAATACATTATATGTTGTTCTTATGTGCGGATTTAATAGGTCTTGGTTAGCTATTCGAGAGCACCATTTCCAAAAAATCAAAAATTCTATGGATCACTATATTTAAACATACCTTATTTGAGCACTCAGCATGCCTAAAAAAAAAACACTAATCGGATTTCTTGAAAGTTAGTATGCACAACCTTTATTGATACTCAGAGTTAATACATTGTATATTGTCTTTATGTGCGGATTTAATAGGTCTTGGTTAGCTATTCGAGATCACCATTTCCAAAAAATCAAAAATCCCATGGAACACTATATTTAAATATACCTTATTTGAGTACTCAGCATGCCTAAAAAAAAAAACACTAATTAGAAAATCTACACATGTTTTACACAACTATGATCCCTACATGAAAAAAAAAAATGTTGTACTACTAATGTATTGGACTCATTACTCCTTTCTTTTTACACCACCCCCCCCTCCCGTTATTTGTAAAATGTAAATTTACGCGTCCATTTTTTTGTTCCTTATGTTCTTCACCAGTTTTTGGCCTCAACTACCATTGTTCCCATGGCCATTGTTCAACTTTTTTATATTAAATTACTTGAAGAAATAGCCGAGAAACTAAGCATCGAAAATCCCCAATGTAAGGTGACTTTGGTTGGTGAGGGGTGGTTTCTAGCGTACATAGAGCTAGAAATTGCACGTGCTGGACCTGTTGTCGAGGTCGTACGTTGCTGGGGTGGGCCATCTCCTGATATCTAGAAAGCAAAGGAAGACGCCGCCCGTTTTATTGTTGAAAAAATGAAGTCTAAATTCGATTTGCAGATTAAAGATGTAAATTACGAGGACTATATATTGTACAAAAATATGCACAATGATGTTACTGTCCAGTATGCCGATCTCTTGACTCGGTTCAATAACCTAAGCCAAGAATACAATGGACTAAAAGATTGCTACACTTCTGCTTTTGCTGACAACGCCAAATTTGTAAGTGAGCAACTAAAAATGCGTCGTACAATCGACGAGCACCGCGCGACCATCAACTCACTTCGTCGGGGCTGCTCTGTTTCTCCAACGGGTCCATCTGAAGAAGACTCTGCTTCTGAAAATTAGACTCACTTTGTGTCTTAGTGGCATTCCTTTGTCTCTTTCTTTTTTTTGTTATAAATATGGATCACATTCATTTTTGTGTTAAGGAATTGGGAATTGCCATATTTTGAATTTCAAATTTTACCGAAAATTGTAATAAACCTACTAAACTTTGGTGTTCTAAATAGATATTTTAATGCAGGAACGGGCATCTAAATAGGTATTTCAATGGAAGATCGTATAGTAATTTGGATACACAAGAATTTACAGAATCAAGATTAGGAATCCTTCCTTTGATGTACATAGTTTTAATTACTATAGCACAAGGATTTCAAAAACCAAGAAACTGATTCAAACAAGTAGTTCCATGTCATGCAAAGTGTGCTATTCATTAATGGTGTCCGTATTGAATTTTCGATGTTCTTTCGTGTATTCTAACAGAATACTTAAAGAAAATTGCCATTAAATTTCTTATTCTATTTATGCACATTACAAAGAACAAGTATCGACACGTCCAGTGTTTCCAATAGTTCACATAGTAAACAACATTAGGCCATGGTAGTACCTTCCTTTGCTCTTTTATTTGGATACGTTATAGAATCTCCTCAAATTGTAGTTTGATGATTGAAAGAGATATTGACTTAAAGAAAATTGCCATCAAATTTGCTATTCTATTTACATACATAAGAAAGAACAAGTACCGGGTTGTTCACTGTTTCCAATAGTTTACATAGTAAACAACATTAGGCCATGGTAGTACCTTCCTTCACTCTGTTATTAGATACGTCATAGAATCTGCTCAAATCGTAGTTTGATGATTAAAAAAGATAGTGATGATCAAAAGTAGTGAGAAAGCCCAATCTTCATTTGGTGCAGTTTTTGAATTTGAATGTTAGTGCACTTTACAAATCATTTGTAAATGTTGCTGAGGTTACTTTCTCGAGACATTAGTTTGTCTAAGAAATTCTTTTGTGTTAATAATTACTTTTTCTAATATATATTAAAAAAATAATATAATGACATATTTAGAAATAGTTTATCCATTATATAAGAAGAAATATAAGTAATTTTATTTTTTTTTGTATGATTTAATTTAGCCCGTGCTCTACCAATACAGTGTAAATATGAAATATTACAATGAATTTTAGTTGATGTTTAGATAATATTTTGATTATAAATTTTTGTATTGTATTATTTTTTTACATTACTAAAAAAATTATAAAAAATATCCGCAGCGAAGCGCGAGCACTTCACTAGTACCAATAGTATGCTAACTTTTCTATGGCTCCACCGTCCCCTATAAAATACAGTGAGGATAATATTTTGAACCTGAGCTGCTATGGAGAATATGATCTCCTATACTGAAAATTCCTTTGAACTTTTCAAGAAATTTTTTTTGAGAGAAAGGTAGCATGCTACCCGCTTCGTTTATTTTTTAAATAAACTTAGCTGGAAATGTGAAGCAACTAGACTTCGAACTCGGGTCACGGGTATCAACCACCAAGCCC
The DNA here is from genome assembly GCA_029168755.2 of Tillandsia fasciculata. NCBI lineage: Eukaryota > Viridiplantae > Streptophyta > Magnoliopsida > Poales > Bromeliaceae > Tillandsia > Tillandsia fasciculata. Next base: position 4,932,972 of record CM054950.1, read on the forward strand.
TTTGCCACTTGCACTAGGGACGGTTGATGAACTTTTCAAGAATTGTACACAATCATACATGACCTTTTATCATTTCTGGGTTTATAGATGAATAATTTAATTCACTTTACTTTTTGCCAAGTAATTCTTGGTTTCTTTGATAAATTATTTATTCAGTTTATTTGTTGGAAACTAAAATTCAGGTGTATGTACAAATTGGAGAACTTGAGCCGTGCAGTGTCATATTAGGTTGTGCAAATATATGGGATCTCGAACGGGCCTATGAAACTTTCGAAGCTATAAAGGAAAAGGTGGAAATGACCCCTGATATACATTCTTACAATGCCCTGATGTGTGCATTTGGAAAGCTGAAAAAGGTTATATCATCATAAATTTGTTTGAGATACTAATTTTGTATTTATTTAGAAACAAGTACCCTTGAGATTGCAACAAATCTATTGAATATGAGTGATTAATTAAGAAAAGGCTCTCTGAATCCCATTTTCTCGGGTTTACTTGATTGGCTCGTCTCCCCGTAGCTAATGTGTGGAATTAGAGAAATTATTGCCTGAATTGGGTGTATAATTATATCTCAAGCACCATATATATATATATATATATATATTAGAGCTTACATACTCCTAAAAGCACAAGCAAAAATATACTTGTGAATTTTTTATTCTTAAATTTGAATTGAGATTTGTGTTATTTATTTTTTCTCTCTCTTTTTAGTTGACTTTATAAAAACACAAATTTTAATACAAATTCAATAGTAAAAAATTCACAAGTATATTTAGACTTGTACTTTTGAGAGTATATAAACTCTCTCTCTCTCTCTCTCTCTCTCTCTCTCTCTCTCTCTCTCTCTCTCTATATATATATATATATATATATATATATATATATATATATATATACTTTGAGAATAAGGAGTAAGTTATCAGTTTTCATTCATTAAATAAGAAGATGAATTAGCCTACAAAGCTGAGACAGTAAGGTTTCGTAAAGTGACGAAATCAAAACACCCCCTTCTCTATATCCTACCCCTCTCCCTCCCCCTCCCGCTCCCGCTCCCACTCCCACTCCCACAAAAAAAAGATTTAAATCGAATTCAATGTCTACAATAGTGCACTACCTAAGCTCGAACCACTTACATATCTCTATCTCCTTATATATTGACGATTTTCTCTTTTTATCATGTTAACATTATTTCTATAAAGCCAGATACCACACTAAAAAATAATCAGATCAAATCTAACATTTACGTACAGATGCGGCATATATCTTTAAAAATTATTATAAAGATTTTGAATGCTGCTTTTATCATAACCGTCTGTTGATTTTTGAGCCTAGCTAGTAAATGCCTTCATAATAAATATTATTTTTTTCTTTCTCATTATTATATGGAATGTTCTTTATAATATTATTTCTCTATCGCTTTTTTGGCATGAATCTTATTTAATAAATGATAGTTTGTATAAAAAAATCTCAATCGATAGGCAACACGAAAAACGTCCAATACTAATACTTATCATTGAGCAACATATTTTCAAACTAAGCCTTAAATGTAAATTTTTAATAAATGCCATAAATACCAATTTGTTATGCATAAAGTAGTTGCCTAAATAAAAAAAAAATATTAAAATTTATTTTTAATTGCATAAAAAAATTATTCTTATGTACTGTAAATTTCATCCCATCATTAAAAAAAAAAATCATTTCAAGATGTAGAATGATTTAGCATTCCAACAAATAGAACGCAGCCCACGCAATAATTCACCTTCCGAGGGAAACGTGCCTAGTTTCAATTGGAGGTTCACAGCGGCGTGGTGGACCTGGTCTACAGCGACTCAATTCCGGAACGAACGGTCCAGATGGTTTCCCCCATTTTTTTTTTTTTTTTAGTCCCCGGTTCGGGACCAAGCCTGTCCGGCTCGGTCGGACCGGGAGGGACCGGTTCGGTCCGAACCGGTCCGTCTCTCCCCACTCGGTACGTTGAAATCTTCGCTCTCCATCGCTTTATCTGTGCCCACCCCTCTGAGCCCTCTCTCCTCCTCTTTCCACCGAAACCCCCACCCTTCTCTCCATTCTCGCACCCCGCGCTGTGAGAGGCGAACGCATTTCGCCCCCGAAACCCTAACCCTACATCCTCGATCGGGGGAAGCGAAACCCTAGCTGTCGCCCGCAGAGTGGGGGTGGGGATCGCCTCGATCCCCATTTCACTCCCCGCCTCCGTTTAGATCGAAGTAAGTGGGCGAGGCTTCGTCTCCGACTCGCGAGAAGATTCCCACCTCGCCTCTTTCTAGCCTCCTCTGTTCTCGAGGCGTAACAGCGACGTCATGCTCACGTCACTCTCCCACTCCGCCGCTGCTGCCGCTGCCGCTGCCGCTGCCGCTGCCGCCGTTCCTGGGCGGAGCCGTCTATTTGTGGCGCGAAGGGCGGCGAGGCGCCCCATCTCCGTTACCGACGCCGTTCCTGACGAAACCCTAGACAAGGCTTTGGCGGCGACAGGGGCGCCTTCCACCCTCTCCTTCCCCATTTTGGTGCGAACCTGCTAAGCCTCACCTATTTTGCTTTTTCTTTTTACTAATATATATATATATATATATATATATATATATATATATATATATATATATATATATATAGCAATCCCTAATTTCCCATCTTGATTCATGAATGATGCTACGTGGGGGGCCTTTTTTGTGCTGATTACTTGGTAAAGTTTGATTTTTGGGTCGGTGTTGGTTAATGGGGATTTCCGATGTGAGTTTAGAGTTTAAGGGGTTTTTGGGGCAAAATGTAGATGGGAGAACCCATGGTTGAAATGTGAATACACTGTGATTAAATGTTGAGATCAATAAAATGGGCTAAAGTTGATGACTTTAAGACAAGCTTTCCCTACTCAGTAGTTTGTTTATTTTTTCCATTGCTATCTGCATTTTCTGATTTTGATTCGTGATGGGTGCTATAGGAGCCTTTTTTTTGCTAGTAATTGTGATGAAATTTGTTTTCTTGGGTTAGGAATCGGTGTTGACCATTCCATTTTTCTAGTGAGAGTTTCGGGTTTAGGATTTAGGGGCTTTCTTGGGCAAAATGTAGATGAGGGAACCCATGGTTGAAAACACATTATGTTTTCTTTACTGAGATGAGTAAAAAGTAGTTAGCTTGATCACTTTTGAGGGGTTTATTACTTTTAAAAAGGTTTGAGCATGTGCATGTATTGAGGGACACAGGACCTTTTGTGTGATACTAATGATATATATATATATATATATATATATATATATATATATATATATATATATTAAAAAAAAAGAAAAAAAAGAAAAAAAAGAAAAAAAAAAAGGAAAAACTCCAATAATCACAATTTTTTCCTTTAGTTTCCTTGTGTGGATGTAAACTTGACTTTACTTCATCTATAGATTGTGCAATACTTTTGATAGGAAAATTAAGTCAATATTATGAGGAGTATTTGATAGCTTTATGGTCTAGAATAAAGCTATGCTGCTTGCTTTTCATTCTTGTTCATATGGTTGGACTTTAACGTCATTGCTCTTTAAATTACTTTCTGATTTGGTTTAGTCTTAGATGGATTTAATGTAGAAACCTAAACAATTTTATCTATGGACAACTATTTCTGTCAGCTAAACAATTTTATCTGTCGACAAATATTTCTGTCGATTTATTGGTTTGAATTGGTTTTTGAAAGTTCAAACTAAATCTAACAGATTCTACCAGTTTGGAATATCTTTTAACTGAGACAAAACTGACTAGTAGAGAAAAATGATTTAAACCAGGCAAAAAAAAAAGGACTTGCTTCGGTTTACTGACTTGGCCGGCATTTTTGGCCCAACCCCTTGTTCAAAACTTCAAATATATTCTTGATCTAAAGATACTATTGGAAAGAGTCGAATTACAGGTAGGTAACGTGAAAAACTATTCATTGAGTTTCAAGTAGATGCTGTATCTTGTTATGCTCTGCTGAATCAATTAATGCTCTATTTCTTTGCCTATGGAGCCATATATTGCAGATGATTATTTGGTGGCATGAGATGTTCCATGCTCCCTACTTGCACTTGGATTCTTCATAAATTTACCTTGTGAACTTGTTAGAACTTTCGATTGCTTTACGATGAATTTCATGCAAGGTAATCAAATATGTACTGAGTGTCAAGAAGTGTTCTGATCATTGAGATGCCTCATACATTCTTTATATGCCATAAAATGTTACTTCTGTTCATTTAGTTTATTGATTCCCATATCAGACAGGTTGCAACTTTATTTTTAATCTGGTCTTTTTTTGAGTAAAACTATTATTGGTTTTTATTGTCCTCTTTAGGTGGTTTGGATGTTTAGTATAATGTGGTTAAAAAGTTTTGAAAATCATTATAAATATCTTTTGAAAGTTGATTTATAGTAGATATATTAGAATTTCAATTTCTCTTGATTTATTAGAGGTAATATTGCATTAGCTAGAAATAGGCTATTTGTCAATTTGAACTGAAATGAAGCGCTTTTGTTGTATTAGACACTTAAATTATTAAGTCAAATAACTGGGGAGATATTTGGGTACCTGAAGTATAAAATAGTTAAAATGAATATCACCAAGCAGTAGCATCTATATTGCGTGAAATTTTTCATTTCTCATCCTTAACTATCACATTTGGTTCCTAGATATTTTCGACCTGTTTTCCTTAATAAAGAATATGCAACTTGATTTGAAGTATCATGCAGAATACTAGATATTGTTTCTAACTTTTTGGCATGGCTGAAGAAAGCTAGAGATAAAAATGTATAAACCTCTCCTGAACTATAGTGCATTTTAAAATGGATGCCTGAACATTGAAAATTTTGATTTTATTATTTTTCGTTATGGTATATTTGTTGTAACTATCTCGATGCCAGAACTTAATAGGATTTGTATGTTTTTTAATACAAATACTCTTTGATCCAACAAAATATTTCTTTTTGACGGAATTAACTTCTCTGGGTGAGAGCATCAAGTTCCAACAAAACTTGATGCAATTTCTGGAAATCAGTAGTAATGAAAGGCAAGATAGTAAAATCTAAATTTCTGTAGTTCGAAATGAAAACTAGCTTTTTGTTGAACATACTCTTCTTCATGCTGATATTGTCTATGTGAAATTTATCTTTATTAGGTGAATGGCTGTACTGGAAAAATGGGGAAAGCTGTTGCCGAAGCAGCAGTGTCTGCTGGCCTTCAGTTAGTTCCTGTAACATTCAGCAGCAAAGAGAAACCTAGTAGAATGCTACAAGTCGGTAGTACGGATATGCATGTACATGGCCCATCCGAAAGAGAACATATTCTTTCTTCTGTCCTTGATGAATTCCCAAATCTTGTACTTGTTGACTATACTGTACCAGATGCTGTGAATGGTAAAATATTGCTACTTGTCTTCTTCCTTTTTTTCTGTATTTATTCCTTAGTTGCATATTCACCATTTTATGTATGGAATGATCCATATACACTCCAAGAAGAACTATTTTCACATTCGCATTTGTTGTATCTCCTTAAACAGAAACAAACTGCATGGAGGCTATATGATTGACTTCTGTGTGGAGGGAAGTATTGGTATTGTCATTTTACGTTTTTAAGCGCTATATTCAGAAACAAACTTGTAGGTTACATTCATAAAAGCCCTTTACTATTGATTGCAGTGTTACTGCCTAATTTTTTCTATACATCACAGTCCACTTTTACCACTAACCTGAATTACCAGTATCAAGGTATTTGAAAAGTATGGAACTCAATCTTGATCTCTTTAGCTAAGCTCCGTAGAGGTAAAAGGCTTTTGCAACTTAGCATTTTGTTATCATCATTATTCTTGAACTTGTAAGCATTTAATGTTACTCAACTTTGTACTGTCACTAGTCTCACTTTGATGTAGGGTGAAATTACTTTTTCATGATGTTTTTGATGCTATCCTTGCAAGGATTTAAGTATCCATCGGCACGGATCGTATCCACCGTGCCGTATCGTGCCAACAAGATACCGGCGCGATACAGCCCCCGTGCCGATGGCACAGTTCAAAATCCTTTTTCCTTTAAATTACTAACTAATTTTTCCAATAAAGTTCAAAATATTTGATAAAGATACATAATAAGCAATTAGAAAATTTTGTTGCTAAAGAAAATAAATATTTCATGTCATTATGTGTTGGCACGCATGTATTTTTTGTGACCGACACTCATCGGCACGGCTCGGTACGCACCGTGTCGTACCGTGCCGGCAAGTTTTCGGCACGATCCCGTGTCACGGCACTTAAATCCTTGTATCCTTGTACAATTGATCTCCATTTAGACAATTATCTTTATTTCAAAATGATAACTTTTTTCTTTTTGTAGATAATGCTGAACTTTACTGCAAACTTGGTGTGCCGTTTGTAATGGGCACAACAGGAGGAGATAGGGAGATGTTGTACAAAACAGTGCAGGATGCAAATGTTTATGCTGTAATTTCTCCCCAGATGGGCAAACAGGTAAAACCCACATTCCTAAGTTTAGTTAGACCTTGTTTGGCTTGGTCAGTGCTTCAACAAAAGTGTTGTTTGAGTAGAGTTATTTAAAGAAGCATTGACGGATTTCTCATTAGAATTTTGTCAATAGTTTCCTGCCGTAGTAGGAGCCAAAAACTTTAAATTGGAGTTTCTACTTTAATGCCCAAAAGGCTAGTTCGTTTCAGCTACTGGGAATAAGAGAATCTACTCTAGAAGTCAAGCTAAACAAGTGCTTAATGACATCGTTTTTGGTCCATTGGTGAGATATCCCAAATATAAGCTAGTCCTTTTTACTAGGTTGTTGCATTTCTTGCTGCCATGGAGATAATGGCTGAGCAGTTTCCTGGTGCTTTTTCTGGATATCATTTGGAGGTACAATTTCTCTGTAGTTCTTTTTTTGTGTGTGTGTGTGTGTGTGTGTGTGTGTGTGTGTGTGTGTGTGTGTGTGTGTGTGTATTTCTCCTATTTCCAAGCTTATAGTGGAAAATAACGCCAATCTAATTAGAGTTTTCTTGAATTCCATTCATGTTTGCACGTACTAACCTAATAATATCCTATATTCCTATCAATTAACTAGAGTTTAAGTATTTATAGCAACTCTTCTATTGATTAATTACAATTTAGGTATTTATAACAACTCTTCTAGATTTGATAACACTAATCCCAAATGACTTATATGCATGAAGGTTACAATCATTTAGACACACCCCTGATCTTGGCAACCAGTCCTCCAACGTCTTCTAGATATGAAATTACTCTTTTGTTGAAAAAACCAGGGATTTAAGTGCCCATTGACACAAGCTTTATCCACCATGTCGTATCGTGCCAACAAAATATCGGCAAGATACAGCTCCTTTGCTGATGGCACAACTCATAACTCTCTATTCTTTAAATTAGTAAGTAGTTTTCTCAATAAAGTTCATAAGATTAAATAAAGTATGACACCCCAATAGTCTCACATAGGATAGGAGTGTGGATATGTTTGGATATATATAAGACATGGACACTAGTAATAATAACTGGGCTGAAGCATTTTGGGCTGTGGTTTGGGCCCAACGAGTTATTATTGCTAGTGGGTCTGGTTGTTACATTTGGTATCAGAGCCAATAACCAGCCGAAAGTATCACATACAACATTTTGGTATCCGATACAACATTTTGGGTTTAGATGACAGGGCTAGCGAGACAAGTCTCACATCGCTTGGTGATCTTGGGTTGCTGTGTGTGTGTTTGGCTGACGAGGACGTCTGGCCTAAACTGGGGGAGTCTGTGACACCCAAATAGTCTCACATCGGAGAGGAGTGTGGATGTGTTTGGGTATATATAAGACATGGACACTAGTAATAATAACTGGGCTTAAGCATTTTGGGCTGTGGTTTGGGCCAAATGAGTTATTATTCCTAGTAGGTCGGGTCGTTACATAAAGATACATAATTAGCAAATACAATATTTTGTTGCTAAAGAAAATAAATATTTTATGCCATTATATGTTGGTACACATGTATTTTTTGTGACCGGCACCCATCGGCACAGCCTAACATATGCCGTGTCGTACCGTGCCATGCTCCGGGAGCAATTTTAAAGCGGAAACCATCGAATTTTGGAAGTTTTTTTTTTATTTTATAAAGTTCACCTGCTCTGGCACATGCACGGACCCACCACATATACAAGATTTCTCTGTGCAAACGGACAGTCTCCCCTGTACATGCACGACGTCGACATTCACATACGCATACATCGACCACAATCACCATACAATTCACAATTACAGAGTGCGAACTTTTACAAATAACATTACATTCATCCACACGAAAAACGGTGCACACCCGGTGCATTTAAACTTGAAAGGATAAATCCACACGGTTTGAAAGATAGTGCCCACTCGACACTTAGTTTTCTGAAAACCATTTTCACAAATCTTTTTATGTTTGAAAACTCGCGTTCACACGACGCATCCATAAAACCACATACTGAACCATATCTCCACAGTGTATATCTAAACTAATAGAAACAAAGATCCGTCTCAACATCTACACCATCCACAATATATCCACATGCACAGTAGCCGACCAAAAACTAAAATAACCAACAGAGATAAGGAAAGAATGTAACAGGACTGAGGAATGCTATGACTCCCTATGCAGCGTCCTCACCATTGTCTTGACCCCCACCTCCACTCGATCCTGTAAAACAGTGGGAATCAGTTACATGATCTATGATAAGATAGTAGGTACAAACAACTACAACAATAACTATAACAAAAGTACTGTAGTAGCAAAGAATACCAAACCGTATATCAAGATACCAGAATGCCAAGCCGCTACCAATCCACCCACAAATAGGAACAAACATCACTGTCACCAAAACATAGCCGCTGTGTCGGTCCACCGACCTCAGGCACTGCCACAATCCCGCTTAATAAGCCGGTGCAACTAACCCCACCCACACTCGCCGCGGTACTGCAATGTCTGCAGGGGGTCCCTTCACGCAAATCGCCGCGTAGGGATCACGGGTCAAACAGACCACCTTTCCGGAAAAGTATACCGATGCGGTGGCCAAACCGCTGGTTTACCAAGAGCATGACGATCACATATCCAACCAAAGTCCTCTCCTTGCGACGATCAGTCGCCCAAGTGATGTGTAGCAGGAACCGATCCAACAGTCAAGTATGATAATGACGGAAGAATAATCAATACGTCTTTGTCCTATCATGATATGCCATACACTATCTAATTACCGGAAAGCACACTTTTCTTGCTTATACCGCCTAACAGTTGGATAAGCCACACAATGCCCGTGTTTAGTGCACACCTTTTGGTAAAAAGATTCATAACAATATATTATGTCATCACAATAACCGTGCCCGACAACCATCCTACTGACAAAACAATAATCATAAGAAAAACGATAAAGAAGAAGAGAAAGGTCGAATTTAACCAATTTAACAACGTTCTCGACTTCGGATCGGGGTACCCACCTCTACCGAAAAGTCAACCTGAGCATGTGACTCCTGTAAGTCTCCCGAACTTTACCCGAACCTATCCAAAGCCCACAATTAGTCAATTAATAACTATATATTAACCGGCGATTTAGTGGTCCCGACCACTGTGCCAAAATCCCCTTTGTTCCAAAATACCGGAACCACCTCCCGATTCTCAAACAGTCGTACCGATCGCTTTACCGATCATAATTATGCTCCGAACGACTCTATCGTTGTTCGGATAAGGACAAACAGTCCACCCGGTCTTTTACCGCGACATTCAATCATCCGGAGGTTATACACACATTAAAACACCCTTAATACTGCCCAATAAAAGGAACCATGCAAAAACATGTAATTATGCGTAAAAAGGGTTTTATAGGTGTATCGAAATTCACAGATGGTTCGCCGGTGGTTGCGGGGAAAACCGAAACAGAAAATGATGTACCGCTGTCCAAGAACGCAAAATCGGACAATCGTCGTGTTGAAAAACCTTCCCGATGACGAAAATCGGATTTCGTTAAGAAAAAGGCTTGACCAAAACGTTGACGGTGGCTCGGACCAAGCGGCCCAAGCGGGCTGCGCGGGGCCAGGCACCACACAGGCGGCGCGGGCGCTAGGCAGTGCACAGGCGGCGCGGCACTGGGCGCACACGGGCTGTGCAGCGGGCGGCGCTGCGCTATGGCACGCGCGGGCGGTGCTGCGTTGCTTGCGGCGTGCGGCGTGCGGCTCCTGTGGGTTATGTTAATATGGATCTGAATAGGAGAAAAAACACCTACAGGGGGGGTGAATAGGTGTAAACAATAAAATCACCAAATCGTTGCGTAAAAAATAACCCAATGCGGAAAAGTAAATAAAGTACGCAAGATTTAACATGGAAAACTCCGTCAGAGGAGTATAAAATCACGGGACTGATAACACGGCGAAATCCACTAAGATTAAACACGTACAAGGTGATTTACCGTAACCCTACGACTCAACCTTTTCCATACGCTCCTAGTTGATCTTCTCCGCTCGCTCCACACGCTCCTCGAATCCACGATTTGCGTGCAACTTCGAATCCACGACGTCCAACCGAATCCACGACGTCCAACCGAATCCACGGTCTTCACCAAAGTAGCACGTATTGATCACACGAACGCCTCGCTCCGAATCCACGAGAGCGGTAGCACCTTGAATCCACAAGGCCACGCGAATTCTCGCGCCGATTTTTGGTAAAATCGTTGTTTTGATTGGTGATGATCCTCCGAATACTTAGATCAAAGATAGACAAGAAATACCATCTAAGTATTCTTCAATTTGATTCTGCAAGAAATATGAGTTTGGAAATCCTAGAATCAAATTGAACAATATAGATGAAGAAACATAAATTTAATCGTGTTTTCCTTTCTTCTTTATATTTGTGGATTTTTCTCTTTCTTAAAAGAAAATCTTTTTCGAGAAATCAAAAATTATTTTTTACGATGAATAAAAAGTCTATTTATAGATTAGAGACCCTTGGAAAGAGATAAGCATCAAAAACTTCCAAAACAAAATTTTTCCCGCACGGCGGTCCGGACTGGATTAAGTCTGATCCGGACTGTCGTCAATTTTCAGAAGATTTTCTGAAAAACGCAGTTCGGGGTCCAGACTGAAACAGGGGTGGTCCGGACTGTTCAGGCGATTTTTGCAGAATTAAAGGTTCGGGGTTCGGACTGAAGCAGGGGTGGTCCGGACTGGAAAATTGCATTAACCAAACCATGTTCGGGGTCCGGACTGGACGTGGCTGGTCCGGATCCTGAACTTCCAAAAAGTTTAGTTTTTGATTTTTATGCATCAAAACATATTCCAAGTGTTTCTAAACTACTCAAATGTATTCGGATAGCCAAAATTATTTAGTTAAACATACCTGATCGTTCCGAATCCATTTTTCTTGAGATTGATGTATATGATTCACAATTCTTCATCTTCAATCTTCAAGACTCAATACACTTCACGAAATATGCCAATACAAAATCCTTAACAGCTCCTTGCGGCCAAGTGGCGTGCGGCGATGACGGTGGGGATTCGGGCGCCCGGAAACCTCGACGACCGAAACTCTGCTAGCCTCCTCCGATTCCGACGACAACGATTCGGCTCCGATCTCCGGCGTGCACGAACGAGGAAGAAGAGGAAAATCTTAGGAAGATGAAATTAGGGTTTTCTTTCTTTCACGTTCTGAGAACTTTAAAATCCCATAACTTATTTATGAAGGGTTTCGCCCCGTTTTCTTCGAAATGCGTGCCAATGGACCGAAACGTCCCGTAACCGATACCACGGATTCCGATGCACTAATATGCCTTAACGGGTACCGTAATTTCCCACATACGCTTTTTCAGACCCGATAACTTACAAGTGCCTTTCCGGGAGATCCGTAAGTCGGATTCGAGATCCGATCCCACCATCGTTCTCCGTTTGACGACGCTGACAGAGTGACGACCTTCACTTTCGAGGATCTTGCTCCAAAAAGACGGAACAATACAGAGGAAACTCCATAAAATTTCGGAAAAAGATATCTTTATTCAAATAACCGAAATTTGATACAATTTCAGAAATTCAAAAATGCTATTATTACATACCGTGCCAGCAAGCCTTCGGCACGACCACGTACCACGGAAATTAAATCCTTGGGAAAAGCTTTCTACTTTTCATTCCTTGTTACAAGTTCCTCTTGAGTTGTTTGAGCTAGCTTAGCAGAATGATCCAAGTTATTTCTCAACAAATATGATAGACAACCTAGTAGGTGGAATGTGCTGTCCTGAAAAATTCTTGATTTTGTGGGCCTTGCAGTGTACTGAAATCAAACTTCTAGATTGCAATAATGAAGGAAAAGCTCACTAGCTCATAAGTTACCACTGGACAAATAGTTCTAAATCCAAACAAGCCTTGGTAAAAGAACTTTCATCGGGGCTAAGTCTCTTATTGTGTTTGCCTTTTTTTTTTTTTTTTTTTCTAGTGGAAGGACTATTCTTAAGTAATGAAATATAGGTATCTAAGCTAAAACCATATGATCGATCACTAATACTTTATTATCATCAAAACCAACAAGAGAAACTTGCTGAAACTGTGATGCTAACACTTTCTGCATGTTTTTGGCCTTGTATAACATTCTGCAGCCCGATGTCATTATTATATGAAGGGATCAAATTACCAGATCACTTATATTTTGAATTCTAATGTCTGTATCAATGCAATCATCTGCATATTTGTGACTTTAAAGGCTTACTCTATCTATCTATTAAATTATACTTCTACCCAATTTACATAATAACTGCACTTCAATTCATCTTGGAGAGTTTTGTCTAACAAAAATAGCTACATATAGTGGGTCATGATGCTCTAAAGCTGGTTTTGTAAAGCACTTCTTAATCCATTACAAATTTGAAAATTGAATTTAGTAAAATTTACTCCTTGTCTGACTTATGATTTTGCGAGTCATTTACAAAAGATAGAGGACAAAAGATACTACCAAGCATGTTCCAAACTGTAGAAGACTAGAAACACCACTCTACCTTGTGTGATATGTAGAAAGGTACATGTCTATTCATAATTAGCTCCTTAGCACGAGGAGCGGAAAAGAGTATGTTAGATTATGATGCTCTTCTCCACAGTTATGAAATATGATACTTAGAAATATATCATATTATTATTATAACCATTATTCATAGGTTAATGTTTCCCATACTGAATATTCAGAAATTTACAGGTGATGGAGTCACATCAAGCAGGCAAATTGGACACATCTGGTACAGCTAAAGCTGTCATTTCTTGCTTTCAGAAGTTGGGTGTCCCATTTAATTTAAAGCAGGTGTGGGCTTTTGCGAAACATATTTGTACTCAAATAATGAAATATGCCTCTCATTATGTTCAATATGCTATTGTTAGCTTGAAATATTTGTTTTTAAAAACTTAGTCTTTGCCATCAGTTTTGTCGGATCTTATTTATTTATTTGTTGTTTTGTTAACATTTGGCAAATACATGGCTTTTTGTAAGCAAATGTGTTTGATGCTGAATCTCTGCTTCTATGTTTGGAGCACTTTCTGTTTCAGAGTTACTAATGATACTTTATGAACTATCTTAGTATCTTAATGCTTTAACCTCCCCTGTTCTCGTCTCTTTTTTTTTTTGGGTGATTTGGCCTAAAATGTGCAACAACACTTTTTTCTTATTTTGTTCTCACGTTTACAATAAAGCACTGTAGTAGAGTCTTGTTTTCCCTTTTCTTTTCAATTATGAGGTGAATATCAATGAAATTGATATTAATAAAGCTTCCTATTTTCATATTTAGTTTCATAGTATATATCTTTAAGCTATTGACTTACGTATTAAGACATTCTTGTTATATCCTTGTTTGCATTTTGTTTTTAAGCATTTTGTGGAAAGTCGGCTCTTGGTTTATTTAAGTCAAGGCCTGTTTCTGATCCGGCTAGTCTAACGATTGCGTTCTGGAGAAGTGCGATTCTGCTAAGTCGAGTTGAAAATCCCGTTAGACTTGGTTTACGGTTTTGGCTCTTCCTTAGTCGCACTCGGGTCTCGGTTGAGTTCGGTTCTCGGGTTTCGGCTCGTGGTGCCACTCGGCTAATTTCGTTTGGTATTTAGGATATTTTAGAAAAGTTTGCATTTATTCTATTTTTGATTCCGATTAATTAGTTATTTCAAATCTGTTTTGATTTAGAGATATATTAGAATTAGTTATATTTGTTTTAGGAAAATTTCTAAATTATAGAATTTGATTTACAGTAGAATTCGAGTATCGCTTCTATATATAGGCGTGATGTAATGAGTTTTTAATACAGAGATATAGAATTTGAGAATTAAATACTACTTTCAGTATTTGTTGAAGAACCGGGTTTTTCGTTTATCCCCTCTTTTCTCCTTGTGCTGCTTCATTTAGACACGCGACTTTATCGGCCTGCGTCAGTTGGTATCGAAGCTAGTTGAACCTTGGAGCGGTGCTTTTGCGAGACATGGTTGGCGGTCGGAGAAGGAACCAGAATGTGAATCAGGAAGCTGCGAATCAAGGACGCAACGCTTGTGGGCGCAATGCTGGTAACATGAACGACGACGAGCATGCAATCGTTGGTCCCCGAGGTCAGCGAGATCTTCGTGATATCAAGATCGAAGAATTGAGACGGCAGATCGAGGCCTTGACTACACGCCTGGCGGTGGTCAAAATTCAGGGCCAAGAAGATGACCGTGATTTAGAGTCTTCTGGCTTTGAGAATCCCTTCCATGGTCGCGCTCCCGGGAGAGATGCGTCCGTGCAGGGTCGAGGTTCGGGCCACATGGGTCGTATAGATTGGTGGGTCGATTTAAGTATCAAGGTGGAAATTCCGGAGTATTCGGGAGGTCTATAAGCGGTGGGCTTCATCGACTGGTTAAACACAATCGTGATAATAAGGATGTGCCCGAGGAAAAGAAGGTAAAGTTAGTCGCTTTAAAGCTCAAAGGGCGAGCCTCAACGTGGTGGGAACAATTGAAGAAGACTCGGCAAAGGAAAAGTAAGCCAGAAATTACAAACTGGGAGCACACGAAGAAAAAGATGAAAGAGCAATTCCTGCCTTTCAATTATACTCAAGTCCTGTACCAACGGCTTTAGAACCTTCGACAAGGCAACCGATCGGTTGCTGATTACACTGAGGAGTTCTATCAACTAATCGCTCGGAATGATTTAGCCGAATCGGAGGAGCAGCAGGTTGCGAGATACATTGGTGGGCTACGACAGTCGATTCAGGACGCGTTAAGCTTGCGCGCGATTTGGACGACATCCGAAGTGTTCCAACGTGCCTCAGTGGTAGAGGCGCAACAAAACCGAGTTGGGTCGCGAGCGAGTCGAATTGGTTCGGGAGAGAACTATTCGGAACTAAGGCAACAAGGAGCTTGGCCAGGGGACAGACGGGAAATTGGTCCTGCTTCAGCCGAATCAAGAGCAGGTAAAGCAGTACTGATTAATAAGACAGTAGTTCATTGTTTTCAATGTAGAGAGTTGGGTCATCTAGCTCGAGATTGCCGAAAGAATAACAGCCGACCCGGAAAACAACTCTATATCAAACAGAACTCAGAGGATGAATCGGATGGGTTCAGTGAACCTCTCTACGATGAGCAAGCTGACGAGGAGGATCCTGATGGCTTAGATGGTGATCAAGGTACGACCCTAATTATAAAGAAGATGTTGTTGGTGCCGCGACAAGAAGAGAATGATGACTGGCGACGAACCAACATCTTCCATATGCGTTGTACCGTAAGGGATAAAGTATGCAAGGTGATTATTGATAGTGGTAGTATCGAGAATATCATCTCTCAAGAGGCGGTTCGGAAGCTTGGTTTGACGTGTGAGAAGCATCCTCGTTCGTACAAGTTGAGTTGGTTTAAGAAAGGAAGCAAAGTAAGCGTGGACTCGCGATGCTTAGTTTCCTTGTCGATTGGAAGCAAGTATTTTTATCGGATCTGGTGTGATATAGTACCGATGAATGCTTGCCATGTCTTATTGGGCAGGTCATGGCAGTTTGATCGAAAGGCGATTCACGATGGGAAGAAGAACACCTACACCTTCTGGAAGGACAACATGCGGATTGCCCTGAAGCCTATGAAAGAAGAGGAACAACCGATATCTAAACAGGAGAAAGGTGTTAGCATATTATCTCTGAAGGGTTTTATTGAAGAGGCTAAGGAATCAGGGGTGGTTCTAGCTGTAATCGAGCAACCGATTGAAGATCAGCCGTTCACAATTCCCGATGAAGCGAGGACGATTATCCATGAGTTTAGTGATGTTTTTCCAAAAGATTTACCTTCGGAATTACCACCGATGCGGGATATCCAACATCAAATTGATCTAATTCCTGGAGCCAGTTTGCTGAACAAACCAACTTATTGGATGAACCCAAAGGAATATGAAGAGCTACAACGACAGTTTCAAGAGTTACTGGATAGGGGATTCATTTGATCGAGTCTAAGCCCTTGTGCGGTACCACAAGACTAGAGATAGATTGTATGAGTGGCTGGTGATGCCATTCGGCTTATCGAATGCACCGAGTACATTCATGCGGTTGATGAACCATGTGCTTCAACCGTTCATTGGTAAGTTTGTGGTAGTTTATTTCGATGACATCCTAATCTATAGTCCCACGAGTGAAGCACGCCGTCAGCATCTACGGGAAGTTCTTCAAGCACTTAGGCGAGAACAGCTTTACGCTAACCCGAAGAAGTGTCACCTTATGATCGAAAGCTTGACATTCTTGGGATTCAACCCTTTGGCACAAGGAGTGGAAGTAGACCCATCAAATGTTCAAGTGATTCAAGAATGGCCGATTCTAAGGAGTATTCATGAAGTACGAAGTTTTCATGGATTGACATCATTTTACCGGAGATTCATTCGAAATTTTAGCACTCTAATGGCACTGGTAACCGATTGTTGAAAGTTAAAGGCTTTTGAATGGACTCCAGAGGCGCAAAAGAGCTTCTACATTATTAAACAGAAACTTACTTCCGCGCCAATCTTAAGTCTACCTGATTTCACAAAAGTCTTTGAAGTAGATTGTGATGCATCGGGTCGTGGAATAGGCGCTGTGATGAATCAAGAAGGTCGTCCTATAGCCTTCTTCAGTGAGAAGCTATCAAAGCCAAAAACCAAGTATTCAACTTACGACCTCGAATTATATGCAGTGGTTCGAGCGCTACGACATTGGAGACACTATTTGGCATCGAGGCTTCATGGACAATATTACATATTGACCATGAAGCCTTGAAGTATATCAATAGTCAAGAGAAATTGAGTAGCCGACACGCAAAATGGGCGAGTTTTCTCCAAGAGTACAATTTTGTGCTCCGACATAAATCAGGAACCATCAACCGAGTCGTTGATGCCTTGAGTCGGCAGACTCGAATCCTTACCACAATGAGGGTTCAGGTTACTGGGTTTGATACCTTAAGAGAATTATATGTGGAAGATCCATACTTCGGCAAAGTAATTAATGAAGCCGAGTTAGGCTGATCGGCCGAATTTCAGGTGCAAGATGGGTTTCTATTTAAAGGTGTGCAACTGTGTATTCTTGAATGTTCGCTTCGTGAGAAAATTATCAAGGAAGTACACGATGAGGGGCATTTCGGCAGAGATAAATCACTGGCGTTAATTTCAAGTGATTATTACTGGCCAACGATGAAGCGAGATATCGGTAGATTTGTCGACCGATGTCATATTTGCCAAGTATCGAAAGGAGTTGCGCCGAACGCCGAACTGTATACTCCTTTACCCGTACCGGATGCACCGTGGGAGGATGTCAGCATGGATTTTGTTTTAAGGCTTTCGAGGATGCAGCGGGGTATGGATTCGGTTATGGTGGTTGTCAATCGGTTCTCCAAGATGACACATTTTGTTTTATGTAGAAAAACCATGAATGCTAGTAATTTAGTCGATTTATATTTCAAAGAGATAGTGAGGTTGCATGGTGTACCAAAGAGCATAACATTGGATTTGGACACCAAATTCATAAGCCACTTTTGGAGAAGTCTTTGGAAAAAATTAGGAACCGAATTAAAGTTCAGCACACCATATCATCCTCAGACTGATGGGCAAACTGAAGTGGTGAATCGAAGCCTCGGTAATTTATTGCGTGCGCTAGCTGGGAACAAGCCGAAGCAGTGGGATTTGGTTCTTCCACAAGCTGAGTTCGCTTTCAACAGATCCCGAAATCGAACAACCGGCAGGAGTCCGTTCGAGGTAGTTTATGGCTCTAACCCAAACAGTGTTATCTATTTAGTTCCTATTCCATATGTAGGAAAACAACTTGTTCGGGGAGAAGCTACTGCCGAGCAACTTAAATTTATTCATGAAGAGATTCGGCAGCAGATCGAGAATGGCAATGCAAAGTATAAAGAAACGGTAGATCGGCGTAGACGGAAATTGACATTTGATGAAGGCGATTATGTGTGGGTTTTTTAACCAAGGATCGTTACCCAGCAGGCGAATATAACAAGCTTAGCGAGCGAAAGGTCGATCCTTGTGAGGTGTTAAAGAGGATTAACGACAATGCATAGCAAATCAAGCTACCGAATCACCTAAAGACGCCGGATGTTTTCAATGTGAAGCATTTAATCCTTTACAATGGAGATTCATCGGAGGACGAAGAGTTGAACTCGAGGACGAGTTCCTTCCAACTCGGAGAGGATGATGCGGCTAGTCTAGCGATTGCGTTCTTGGAGAAGTGCGATTCTGCTAAGTCGAGTTGAAAATCCCGTTAGACTTGATTTACGGTTCTTGGCTCTTCCTAAGTTGCACTCAGGTCTCGGTTGAGTTCGGTTCTCGGGTTTCGGCTCGTGGTGCCGCTCGGCTGATTCGTTTGGTATTTAGGATATTTTTTAGAAAAGTTTGCATTTATTCTATTTTTGATTCCGATTAATTAGTTATTTCAAATCTGTTTAGATTTAGAGATATATTAGAATTAGTTATATTTGTTTTAGAAAAATTTCTAATTTATAGGAATTTGATTTACAGAGTATCGCTTCTATATATAGGCGTGATGTAATGAGTTTTTAATTTAGAGATATAGAATTTGAGAATTAAATACTACTTTCAGTATTTGTTGAAGAATCGGGTTCTTCGTTCATTCCCTCTTTTCTCCTTGTGTTTCTTCACCTAGACACGCGGCTTTATCGGCCTGCGTCAGCTTCTTTCTGAATAGTATGCGCAGTGGTCTTTGTTATGTCATTACTCTTATTCATTTGAACAATGTACTACTACTTTCTGTCATGAACTTTAATACATCTCATAGAATCTAGGATTTTTTTTTTTTGATAGTTTCCTTTTAAACTGTATTCTCAAAACTCTCTTTTTTCTTCTTTTTAAATTTTTGGGCATTGTAATGTTAGCAGATAAAAAAGATTAGAGACCCTAAGAAGCAACTTGACATGGTGGGTGTCCCTGAGGAGTACCTCTCAGGCCATGCATTTCACTTATATCATCTCACTTCGCCTGACGAAACGTAATATTTTTTTCATCTTGTTAATCCCTTGAGTTATGTTATGCATGAATAATTCCTATTACCTACTTATTAAACTAAATTTTTAATGTTTCTTTCAGTGTTTCATTTGAGTTCCAGCATAATGTCTGCGGCCGTTCAATCTATGCCGAGGGAACTGTTGATGCTGCTATGTTTTTGTATAAGAAGGTCTCCTGATACTTCATTCTTTAATTTTCTCCTGTAAATTCTATTAATTGCAATTTAGTCCCCAATCTTTCACTTAAATAATATTTTTCTGAACTGACCTTATCAGTTTTGCGTACAAACTAACAAGCACTAGAAATTATCGACGGCAGGAAGGAAAAAGAAAAAAAAGGAAAAGAAAGCATAGATAACATTTCTAGTAACTATTTAACACGGGGACTACTATTTTAAGCAGAGGAGATTAGGGGCAAAATTGTGATTGGTGGAAAGTTGAGTGACTATTAATACATTTTACCGTTTTCTTTGTGAGTTTGTTCCGTATTTTCCGTTGTACAAGGAAGAGCAATTAGACACTCATATTTTTGTGCCAATGCAGGTTCAGTCTAAGGCCGATAAGAAAATATACAACATGATAGATGTCTTGCGAGAAGGTAACATGCGATGATCCCTGGTTTGTCTATTTGCTGATACTGCAACTTGGATTGAAAACCCTTGTAGAATTTTATGATATTTAAATTTTGCTTAGATTTGCAGCAACACTTGTTAGTGCTTTTCGACACTCATAATTTTCTGGTTTAAAAAATTTGTTAACTCACAAACTATTTTATCAAAATCGAGTGGTAGATTTAACTCACATGAAAATTTTGGACTGAGAATCAAATTTCAATCTCTTGATTTCTTTGTTTACCAATTGCTTCTGTTCAACACTAAGCTGGGTCCCTGCAATGAGGGGTAAATTGCACAAGTAGACCTTGAAAGTCAACTCAAAAAGTTTCATTCTGGTTTTCGAAACATTTAAATTTGATTTTGAATGCCCCGGATATTGTAATCCAATATTTATGCAAGTTCTTATCTTGGAATGAAAATTGTTGCTTGTACCTAGTTCACTAGTCTGCT
This sequence comes from Tillandsia fasciculata, assembly GCA_029168755.2. Classification (NCBI taxonomy): domain Eukaryota; kingdom Viridiplantae; phylum Streptophyta; class Magnoliopsida; order Poales; family Bromeliaceae; genus Tillandsia; species Tillandsia fasciculata. The sequence goes on from CM054950.1 coordinate 4,953,527, forward strand.
TGCACACCATTGATTTGCTGAGTGTTTCCATCCATCTCAAGTTCAATTCAATGATTCAATTTGTAAATGATATATGGAAAATGCATATATATATATATATATAGAGAGAGAGAGAGAGAGAGAGAGAGAGAGAGAGAGAGAGAGAGAGAGAGTTAGGGAACTATGCTATTGATAGCACAAAGTATTTGATGCTATTAAGTTTTTTACCGTTAAATCTACTCCTTTGATCATTTTTACCTATTAGATTATATTATTTTTTCAACTATCTATTAAATTTAAGGGATCCACTATCATTCTAACAGCACATCTCTTCATCAAAGGATTAAAAATCTAATAGCATCAAGGATTTGGCGCTATCGACGGTATAGTAGCCTAGCGCTCTCTCTCTCTCTCTCTCTCTCTCTCTCTCTCTCTCTATCTATATATATATATATATATATATATATATATATATATATATATATATATATATATATAGCCTAGCTCTCTCTCTCTCTCTCTCTCTATATATATATATATAGAGAGAGAGAGAGAGAGAGAGAGTTTTAGTTTTAAAAGTAAAGGTCAATTTATGTTTGTGAATTTTTTATCATTGAATTTGTATTATTATAAAATTAACTAAAGAGAAAGAAAAAAAGTAAAAAATATAAATCTCAATACAAATTCAATAGAAAAAATTTACAAGTATGGATGAGTTTGTGCTTTTAAAAAGCATATAAGCTTTACTCATATATATATATATATATATATATATATATATAATTGTAAAAGTATAAGTTATTGATGCTTGCGAGTTTTTTGTCCTTGGATATAGAATAGGATGATAATGGTCTCTTAGGCTCTAGTTGGTTCGAGAATAAATTTAGAAGGTATAAATTTTTTTATATCTGGAATAGTTATAAGTTCAGTAACAAGTAGGAACAAAATTAATTTTGCATGTATATGAAAATTGAGTTATTTTTGAGAATAAAAAAAATAACGTTTCGATAGTTAGATTAGAATAGTAATAATAATAATAATAATAATTTTAAAATAATAATATTTTATTTAATTAATTAATATAAAATATTAATTAAATAATAATTAATATTTGTATAAATTAAAGTTTATATTTTTAGCGCTTAAATAAAATCGTTTAATTTTTTTAATTTATTAAAAATTTGAATCAATTGTAAAATTTTAAAATTAATAAATTTTATAATTTTATAAATTTATTAAAAATTAAAATTAAAAATTTTAAAAGCTATAAAATTTAAAATTTTTCTAAATTTAAAAATTTAAAAATTTAAATTTTAATTATCTTAAAAAAATATGTAAAAGAGGATGTAAAAATTTTAATTTGTAAATTTGTATAAATTAAATTTTTTTTATAAAAATTTAAAAATTTGTATTAATTATAAAATTTTTAAATTTATAAAAAATTAAAGTTAAAAATTTTAAAATTTATAAAATAAAAAAATTTAAATTCAAAATTTTAAAATTTTTAAATTTTTTTAAATTTTTTTTAAAAAAATGGAAACAAGATTGTTTTGCGGATGAGAATGTTATTTCCATTTCTTAACGGATTTTTTCAAAGTAGCATCTGTTAAGAGGAGAATAATAATTTCTCTTATTTTAATTTTGTGTTTAGGGGATAAAGGAGGGATAATCCTTTATCCCTCCTTTATTTTTCAACCGGGGCCTCAAACTCCACAGAGCCTCAATAAAATTGTTGATAGTATTTTTCAATTCAGAAATGATGATGTGGTTTTTTCTACTCCTTGCCTCATAGTGCTAGTTAAAAACATGGGATGCATATATATATATATATATATATATATATATATATATATATATATAGAGTAGAGCTTATATATTTTTAAAAACATAAGTCTAATCATGTTTGTGAATTTTTTACTATTAGATTTGTATTGAGATTTGTGCAATTGTAATATCTTTTTTTCTTTCTTTAGTTGATTTTATAATTGCACAAATCTTAATTCAAATTCAATGGTAAAAAATTTATAAATATGATTTGACTTGTGTTTTTAAAAATATATAAGCTCTACTCTTTCTCTCTCTCTCTCTCTCTCTCTCTCTCTCTATATATATATATATATATATATATATATATATATATATATAGTAGAGTTTATATATTTTCAAAAGCACAAATCCAACGCTTACGAATTTTTTACCATTGAATTTGTATTGAGATTTGTGCAATTGTATTTTTTCTCTCTCTTTTTAGTTGATTTTATAATTGCACAAATCTCAATACAAATTCAATGGTAAAAAATTCACAAGTATAATTTGGTTTGTGCTTTTATATATATATATATATATATATATATATATATATATATAGTCCAGTTGAAATACTATCGATTGGTGCTATCAAGTTTTCAATTTTTGGATGAAAAAATATACGGTTAGAATTATAGTAATTATAGTAGTCTCATAAAATTTTTATTATTTAACTAACAATCCACTAAATTCTATGAGACGACTATCATCCTAACCATATATTTTTTAATCTAAGGATTAAAATATTAGTAGCACACTTTGTGCCATTGATAGTATTTCAGCTTAGTTCTTTTAAGAAGATAAATTTTACAAACGAAAATATTACCTATTAAAATAAAAAAATTTAAAAATTAAATAGTTATTTTTAAATGACACATAGTTTAAATAAGTTCTTACAATTTTACCTTAAAAAAAACTATCAAATCAAGCAACATGATATAAAATCAACCAATAATGGGAAATTTTATACCCTCTTTAATATTTTTATTTTATTTTCTAAATAAAATTTTTATATAAAATAACATAGAAGGGAATGATAAATTATTTACAATTCTTAAAAATATTTGGTTGAAAAAGAAAAAACGCTTTTTTTACTTTATTAAATTGTCAATCACGAAAACAACAGAAATTGTTTTCCTCCAATATATAAAATTATATAGATTTCAAGTTTAGAAAAATAAAATAAAGAAAAAAAAAAAGCAACAATGCCAACCGATTCCAATTTCATGAAAACAACATTTGATTCCCTAAAAATAAATAATATAATTAAGTAAAATTTTAAAAACTTTCAGAGTGATTTCTAAAAGAGTAAAATGATCCAAAATATATAAAATGTACCTGGTACTTCTCTGAATTTGCCCAAAATTATACAGCTTTATAAATCTTTTACTTATATATATATATATAAACATCAATGAAATTCGTTGCAAGACACCAAATCACTAGCCCGAAAATACAAACAACATACACAAAATACATACACATAAAACACCAGTATTCGGGTTCATGCATACTCATATTTAGAATGCCTCACCGTATAAACCACCACACAAATAACTATATGCGAACCGAAACAGAGTGTTTTTCTTTCCGCAAAAATAATCCACCATTTTCTCGCTTTACAACTTCGATCCATTTTTTTCCCATTTCGACAAAAGAGATATATACCCCTGCGGACGTGCAACACCAGTGCTCGCACTGTGCAGAAACAAATTTTTGCATATGCATATCCCATATTGGGGGCATGAATGCAAACTATATAATATGGTTCGCAGATGCGTAGGTGCAGCTGCCAACTTCGCAGGGTAACTTAACGAGATTTCAAAAACATTCATGCATATACTTGCAAAAAAGACTACGATGCAGAGTGGATCAAAATTGTAAAATCAGGAAAATTTAGTGGATCATAACACGAAAAGGCCGCACCTAGAGATTCAGGCGCTGCGACCCATGGTCTGTTCCATGGGAGGCATCATAACAAGGACGGGTCGCGCGTTGAATCCAGGATGGGGCAAACGGCGGCGCAGCTCCCGGCCCTCCTGGCAGAGGGCACAAGGGTGGCACATGTAGTGGGTCAGGAAATCACATGCCATTTCAACTTGCTCGCGCTTTGCTTCGTCCTTTACCACCATGCTTTGGCAGCAGCAGCCACCCGATCGAGTGAAGGCCTCCAAGCTACCCTGAAGCAAGAGAAAGCATATTGAAGGATTCAATCTTTACTATCAAATCCAACTTGGAAACTTAAAACTGAAATATTTACAAGTTATTTTGTGACACGAAGCTTTTCTTTCAATTCCTAAATATTCATGATAAGCTCATTAGTGCTCAGCCACTAAATGACACGCAAACGTATAAAAGAAAACAGACCAACAAAACAAACATAAGGAAAAATTGATGAACTAAAGGCAAACGCCACTGGACAAGCAAAATGTGATATAAAGTTAAGAGATGAGAAGAAAGTTTTCCATATGCAGGAAGAGGGGAGGAAAAGCTGCACCAAAGCAGCAATTATTATCATGAAACAGTTACATGGTGCAATTCAACCCAAAATGGTTATCAACTATGCAATGATCCGCCAAATAAATGAGGGTTATTCTATTGCTATGCGGAGGCAACGGCCACTGGAGATACATGCGCTTACATTACCAAACTAAGCCTTAGAAACAATGTCCAAAAGAATGAAAGCAAGTACAAAAATGCTAGTTCAAAGAAAGACAGAAAGAAGCACAATAGGAAATATGAATTTACGTAATCAACAAAGAATCCATTCTAGCAGAGGCACAAAAAACTTACTTCAAGATTGAATTTGTGGCGAATAGCCGTGCGGGCAGGATACGCGAACCATGGTGCTATGCAATTCCACCCAAAGAGAGAGTTGCCAAGACAATAGAGGCCAGTGTATGGCAAGCAATTATTTGCAAAAGAACCCTGCCCAGATGAAAGCCTCTCAACATTGCTGCCATACAGCACACAAGGAGCAAAACTTCCAAGAAGGCCTGAAACCCAGCAAAATGCAAACTTTCATATCATGGCAAAGATAAAGTAAAGAGCAACCATTGAAACAAAATATGCATGAGATCTATTTCCATTCATATGTTAACATACGACAATTAAGGAGAGACGTATATATAAAACGCAAACAAAACCAATTCACACGTAAAAGCAAATGCTTAGAGAGTCAATCCCAATTTTGCGCCATTTAACATAAAAATTCTATCATAGTGAAAAGAAGTCTAATCTAAATTGAAACAAAAGGAGAGATGCATCATACAGGCTATGAGAAAGTCTCTAACCGGCGGATTTGATGCATGAATCAATTACAAAAAGGAAGAAATAATAAAAGAAAATCCTACTAAATATTAGCAAACGGATGTAAACAGCACAAAAGGGCTAAGATAATGCATAAGAGCGCATTAGGGACAGTTCATCTCACAATTGAAAAACCCTCTTTAATCTACTTTAAGTAATTTCAATTTAAGAGCACATTAGGTACTTCTGGCTCTTCTCAAGTACAACAGCAATAGGAGAGGCTCTTATAGACAACCATATCCTTTTATTTGTTCGGAGGTTAATACAATCCTTAAAATATGAAAAAAGATAAGTCTTAAAATAATTGATAAGAGTCTAATCAGGAAATGGATATTGCCATCAGCAGGAGGATTGATTAATTATATTACGGGTCAATTTAGCCCAGATGGAGCTTCCACAGATGTCCTATCAGACTCAAGCATTCAAAGAAGCGGAATTACACAAACAGGAGCTTTTGCTTTTGGGACCTAGAACTTGAAACTCATTTTGGCATCCCATAGCATCCAGAATCACCAGAATTTTTTTTCTTTTTTTTTTTTTTCACACATCGCTTGGACTCTTCTTCTGTTCCAGAAGCCACTTAGTTTGCCAAATTCAGGATCTCTAAACTATCAATCCTACGTAAAACTACTTGATAAAAATGAATGAACACCCCCCAACCCCGCTTTAATTATAGGCCATTCTAAAAGAGCACTCTGAACATTATTTTTTCGACACCTCCTCAATTTTGATTTGTCTTGGTTTGAGTAATTTCAGTCGATTCAGTAAAAGAATTTTGATACCTGTCAAATTTTGCATCTCTAACTGGTCTTCAGCTAAAGAAAGTGTTGCTTCCATTATTAATTAACAGTTCAATAGCAATGGAGCCATTAATTTTAATGAAATTCCCAAATTAAAAGACCAACATAACTCAAAAAAAAATTAAATTCAAAACAAACAAAATTTGGCGTGTGTCTACACAGAAAGAATAAAATGCAGGGGCCTACATCAAAACAGCCTATAATTGAGGGGTCTCCATATATTTTAGGCAAACTCTTCAAAGACGAATTTACATTCCAACCCTATTTTCTAAAATTTTACCACGAATCTACACGATCTAATTCTCATAATCATCCAGATTTGCTTCTAAGTCCCCAATCTCTTTTTTTTTTTTTTAAAAAAAAAAAAAAACTTCCTAATTAAAAACTTACATTATCAAAATTTTCGCAGAACTTCCTAATTAGAAACAAAAAAAAAAAAAATTGTTCCCATTATCAAAATTTTCCCAGATCAACCCTAATAACACCAGCAACAACAATAATTTTCCAGATCAACACTAAAAACCTTAAATTTCCACGAGCTAACGAGATCAAACAATCCATTACAAACAGCAACAAAAATACCAACACCAGCAACAAATTAAAGTGAGATAGATCGAGATCGGGAGACAACGAGGAGGAGGTCTAAGATCGAAAACTTACACACTTCGAGATCGCTGCTGCAGAACTCGTCGTTGCTTCCAAGGCACGAGAAGAGGCCCGAGTCCCACCGGTTCCGCGCCACAGGCTCGCCAACGACGCTCACGTGGCCCATCGGGACCCCGTGCGCGGTCCACTCAGCAGCGCAGCCCTTGGCTGGAGCCGTCGCCACCGCCGCCGCCGGCGGAGGCGGCGGCACCGCCGCCGACGGGGGCTCCGAGGTGGCGGGGGCGACCTTGTCGTCGCCGTCGATTTGGCTCAGAAGGGGGCTCGATTCCTCCGGATTCGCCATGGGAGGAGCTCTCAAACCCTAGCGAGTAGAAAAAGAGAGAGAGAGAGAGAGAGGAGCTGCTTCTTCGAGGGGAAGGAAACAAAACGCGTGGAGAAACGAACGGAGGACTGGAAAATTCCGTTCGTCCGTTTCTTTTGGGGTGTTTTAGGACCAGTTCTGTTGCCGCGTGGGCAAGCCCACACCAATAAAAATAAAAAAAAATGTAAAATTAATTACAGATTTTTTTTTTTTTTTTTTTTTTTTTTTTTTTTTTTTTTTTTTTTGCATTTAGGTTTCTAATTTTTTTTTTAAAAATAATTTTATAATAATTAAATTTATAAAAATGATTCGCAGGCGCTAAGTGTACGCCACGGGAGCAGACTTCTGAACACAATAAATGAATATTCAAACAGAAACCAATAGAACGATTTTTCGTATTTAGATGGTTAGATTGTTAGAATTTTATCAGTAGGTTGTTAAAATTTTTTAGATAATTAGAATTGAATAATATTTTATTGTTAGAATTTTATTGGTAAATTATTAAAAAAAATTAGATTGTTAAAATTATATATGATTTGTTAAAAATTTTAGGCTAAATTACAGAAAACCCCCCTCTAATATCCCGCTTTTCCACTTTACCCTCCTGTCTTTTAAAAGTCGATAACCTGCCCCCTCGTAATTACCGAAATATGCATTTACCTCCCCCGCCAGATATAAAAGTCTATCCATGAGCGTCTAATGAGCCAATTGCTTGTAACAAATTGGTAAGAAACCAATTCATATCAGGCAGGGGGGAAAGGGTAAATGCATCCATTAGAGGCTCATGGATGGACTTTCATATCTGGCAGGGGGGTAAATGCATATTTCGGTAATTACGAGGGAACAGGTTGTCGACTTTAAAAGACAGCTGTTAGAGGGGGGTTTTCTGTAATTTAGCCAAAATTTTATATAATTGTTAAAATAATATATAATTAAAAAATAATAATAAATAATTTACATTATTTTTTAAATTTTTGAAAAAATAATAAATTATTTATTATTATTTTTAATTATATATAATTCTAACAAACACATTTAAATTCTGACAAACGGTTTAACTTTTAGACACGTGCTTAACTTAAAATCTATGCCCGCGTTGCGGACACGTGGCGTGGTAAGTATATAATCATTTTTATAAATTTAATTTTTGTAAAATTACTTTTAAAAATAAAATTTTTTAGGAGGCTAAATATATATATATATGATAATATAAAAAGTATAAGTATTAAATATACAGTTTATTAAATATACAATTTATTAAATATATAAAAAATAATGTTATAATTTTTTAATATCGAACATAAGTTTAAATAGTTTGTAAGAATTTGTGATAAATTAATAAATATTTTTTTTTTCTCTTTATTAATTTAACAATCAACATAATTAAACTCAATAGTTAAGCCATTGATCATATGAATTGAAAAAAATCATGATCTACAAAATGAGCAATTGTAATAACAATAATTTTAAATTTGAGTTTGAATTTAAATTTGAATTTATCTAAAATTTTTGAAATTTGATATTGCGGAGATTGAGCAAGAGATGTGTGATGATCCGGACTCCCGCAGAACTGCGCAACATTAAACAGTAACTGTAGGGAGCTTGTACGGTGAATCGGAGCTGTAGAATTGAAATTGGACATTTAATATTGACTCTGCACGAAAATCGGAGCAAATGGAATTTTTCGGGAGCTTTTTGCAAAATTTCGGATGAGAATTTGGCAAAACGGACGGCAAAATCGGACTCAGCGCGCGAAAACGGTCAAAATGGTATATTCACTTTATTTTTTGGCAAAAATTACTGTTCACCGGAATTACTGTTCCGGCCGGCCGGAATTACTGTTCCGGCCGGCGGCGGCCGCCGGCGAGCGGCGGCGGGCGGCGGCGCACGGCGGCGGGCAGCGGCGCAGCGGCGGAGCGCGGAGGCGCGCAGCGCGGGCAGGGCTCGGGTGCGCGGTCCATGGGCCTGGCGTGCACCGGGAGCACCGAACATTTTCCTTGCCACGTGTCGCTTCCCCATTGGATGGCCGGCTTCTAGAAGCGTCTAGATGGATGACACGTGGCGGCACCCCGTTGGCCGACAGGATCCGGAAGACCCGGAGCGCGGACCGGCCATGTGCACCACGTGGGACACGTGGCGGCCTCCCAGTGGCCCTTGCACCGGCTGTTTCCTGTTCGGGCAACGTGGCGCGTTTTGGTTGGCCCGTTTTGGTGTTTCGTGTTCGGATCCGATCCTTTGTGGGAATATTCCCTTTTTGGCCCATTATATAAGAGCCCTCACCCCTCTCATTTTCCCACCTCGTTTTGCGTGCCAAGGAGGGGGAACCAGGAAAAGTGCCAAATATGAAAGTTGTTCTCTCTCTCTCTTCTTTCTCTCTCTAGAATCTCAGGAATTTAGGAGTTACAGATAGTGAGATATCTGCGACGCGGCGCACTGCGACGATTTTCTTTTTAGGCCCATTTCCCGTCGCAGTTCCGTCGAAAATTCACTGCGGGCTAACCGGGTGGAATTTCTGGACGATTTTTGCGGCAGCGCGACCGTAAGAGGTAGGGCTTCGATTTCCGTATTGATCATTTTGCTCCGTTTCGTACTTTTGGCACAGTTTTCAAGTCCTCTTTGACCCCCCTTTTTACTGTGATGGTTTTTGGACAGCACCGACTTCTCCGATTTTTATCTTGACGTAGGAGCATCAGATCGAGGCGTTTAAAGAGTCGATTTTGATCTACTCTTCGCGAGGAACGCAACCGTGATTTTTCTGGGATTTTAGGAGCTCATTTTAGAGGTGAAAAATTCCTCTTTTCCCGTGCTGTCTGAAAAACAGCAAATATTGTGCTTTTTGGGGTTTGTATTTATACCGGGAGCATTGATTTGCAGGAATTGAGGACTGCGGACAACCAGGAGACTACCTGGGGTGTTGTTTGAGCTGTTCAAGGTGGGCGGTTGTTGCTTACCTCATTTTTGACAAGCTCACTGGGATTACTAGAAATCCCCTAAAATATGACAATTAACGAGAACAATTGGGACAAAGTAACATGGTTATTAATGAGAACCATTGGGACTACTAACAGGACTACTAACAGGACTACTAACAGGACTACTAACAGGACAACTAACAGGACAATTAATGAGAACCATTGGGACAAATTAATATGACAAATGACAAGGACCGCTGGGATAAACTCCCCTAAAATTTAATATAACCCCACAAATAATATGATGACTTATATTGGGACACTGTGATTGAGACAAAGGCTATGATCTCGCATGCAAATGACTTTTATTCAGTAAATCAATTGTTTTAAACCTTTGACACTATTTTACAACTTTAAAGACAGTTGCATGCATGCCCGGACATCAGGTAAGGCCACTATTCATTGCTACACTATCATATTGGGATTTGAACATGTTTCATTGTTGTCCTTTGCATTCATATGTTGTTGCTCAAGTGTGAGCAGGGGTTTGGGATAGTGTAGCCAAGGTTGTGCTAGATTGTGGACTTGTGGGGTATTGCGGTGACCGCGGACAGTAGGCGGTTGACCAGATGTTTATCCTTGCATCAGATTGGGGTTGAGTTTGGTTTATTTATTGCATCAGTTGGGGATTGGGTTTCTATAGTGGATGGAGTTTCCCACTTTGATCATGGTTATGATCCAGTCCTGCTATATTGAGACATGTGCTACAGAGATACTTGTGATACTGATGACAGAGATATTTTACTCGTGTGGGTCGCTCCCCTCGAGTGCCACTCCGGAGGTGTGCTTTCTCGGACCCAGCCGTGTGTGCCGGTCTGATACTTATGTTGGGATGCGAGCCGTGTGAGCCGATCCCGCGGTTTCGAGCCGTGTGTGCAGATTCCGCTTTGGGATGCGAGCCGTGCGGGCCGATCCCGCGGTTTCGAGCCGTGTGTGCAGATTCCGCTGAGCAGGCAGTACCAGTTGTTACTGGTGACTAGATTGGGTTTATTTGGTCAGATACTATTTCTGATGCATGCATACAGTTTTGACAGCATGATAGTGATAGTTTTCCTGTTTCAGCATCTTTTGTATCTACCACTTCCCCTTTTTGCCTCTAGTAGTCCTAGTGGGTGCGTCAGAGTTGAGGTTTTACCCACTAGGGGAGGCTGCTGGTTTATCTGGTAGTTCTCACCCCCATTATTGTTTTCTGTTTCTTTCTTCTCCTTTATTTTGCAGAGTCATCTGCGGGAGCTGCTAGGCCATCGGCAGCTGATCGAGGTAAGGGGATCGCTGAATAGATCTCCTGGGAGACTGAGAGCTGTAGATAGACGTTGTACCCCCACTCAGACTGTGAGATTCTCCTTTTATTTTGGGTCTGGCTTCCGCCAGCTGGTTGTATTATTTTGGTGAGCTGGGAGATTATTGTACATATTACAGTTGTACTTGTAGTTCCAGTCTGAGATACTATGTGGTTCTTCTATTTCAGCTCTGTATTATGCTCTTTTATTGTTCATTTAATATCTGAGCAGGTTACCAGCGCTTCGTGTACGCGGGAAATCCCGTGTGCACGGCGGATCTGTAGACGGGCCCGGGTCCTGATTTGCACCCGGGGCGTGACAGATTAAGTTGGTATCAGAGCTTAGGGATAGTTCAGTTGGGACTTAGGAAACCCTAGGCTTTTGGCAGACCCTAGGATAATAGGGCATGAGAGACGTGGCATTTTGCGAAAGTCGTCGATTTATTTTGTTTGACTCTTCCAGTGAGAGAAGAGGGACCGACATAGCCTATTTCTGGTGGACAGTTATGTTGGCTGCAGACAACATAAAGTCACAGGAATAGGGGAATGTCTTTGACTTTCGCTAGATTGGGTCGTGTGGGGTCCCGATACTGAGTATGGTTTCTTGTGGTAGGATGCCTCCGCGACGTAGGATGTTGACGCGTTCTCAGCCTGATTCCCCTGAATCCGATCAGGAGGAGTCCGGGCAGGGCCAGCAGAGTGAGGTGCAAGAGCTGCAGGCCCAGATGGCCCAGATGTCAGAGGCTGTTCGGCGTCAGGAGGAGGCTATGGGACGGCTGACGCAAATGTTAGAGCAGAGGGCTCAGCCTGTTGTAGCACCTTCAGAGAATTCTCCCGTACCTTCTTCCCCTGCTGTGAATCCTCCAGTTGTACCGGTGACCCCGGCATCCCCTGTTACTCGGGGTACTGGTGGACAGCCGACTGGGCTGACAGGATCTCTGACCCCGGCAGAGCAGCGGGGAGTGGTGGACCTGTTGATGAAGTTCCGCCAGTTTGACCCACCCCATTTTTCGGGGCAAAGTACTGAGCCGTGGGAGGCAGAGTCGTGGATCACGGCGATGGAGCGACGTTTTGAGACGTTGTTTATCGAGGATCGATATCAGGTAATTTTGGCAACGAACTTTTTGGAACACAACGCCGAAGCTTGGTGGCGGCGTGTTCGACCGGCTGGTCCGCCTGGGGCTCAGCTCCTGACCTGGGCGGAATTTCGCAATCTCCTTCTTGGGGCTTTCTTCCCGGAAAGCGTCCGGCAGAGGTTGGAGGAACAGTTGAGAAACCTCCGACAAGGAGATCGGCCCGTACACGAGTACATTGCCAATTTCAATCAATTGTTGGCATGTGTACCGAACGTGGCCAGGGACGAGGCGCACCGGATCTACATGTTCGAGCGAGGATTGCGCCGGGACCTTTTTCAATTGGTTCGCTCGCGTAGGTTGCAGACCTTGGAGGCCTCGATGGAGCAGGCACTCTACGTTGAGTGCGGGGAGGTAGTAATGGGGGAGGTAGCTCCAGCTCCCGTTGTGATCCCGGGGGCGAAGCGACCGGCACCGGAGGTTGGGGGACAATCTAGTTCGTGGAGGCCGCCACGACCGCCGCAGTCACAGTTCCCCGGCCAAGGACGGTCCGAGCGACGAGGGCCTGGTGGATCCCAGAAGTCCCAGAAGCGGCAGCAGCAGCAAAGATCACAGTCGTCGCAACGTGGGTCGCAGCGGCAGCCTCAGCGACAGCGGCAGTCTCAACAGCAACCCCGACAACCACGAACCCCCGGCAATTGTATTTTCTGCGGAGGTCAGCATTTTTCCAACACCTGCGACCAACGGTGGGGTCGCTGCTATAGATGTGGACAGCCCGGGCACATTCAAGCTTCGTGCCCCTTTTCGGCCCCCACCACCCCTTCTTCAGCATCTGCTCCATCTTCATCGCAGCAGCGGTCGACGGCTCAGCGCCCTATGCTCCAGCAAGCAGACCATCTTCTTCCCATCCCACGGATTATCGCCCTCCAGCTCAGAGTGGGCGAGTGTATGCTGCGCAAGTAGAGGACGCTTCGGCAGCAGATCATGTGGTGGCAGGTATCACCTTACTTTCTGGCATTAGGACTCGTACTTTATTTGATACTGGAGCATCACATTCTTTCATTAGTAAATCATTTGCATCATTACATGGGTTAGAGGTAGGACTTTTGCCACGTGCGCTAAAGGTTCAGATTCCCGATCACACCTTGCACGTGGAGGAGTGTTGTTGGTCCTGCCCGATGCAAATCGAGTCCTGGATTATGCCAGCAGACCTGTTGGTCTTGAGACAGCTGAAGGACTTCGATGTGATCCTCGGAATGGACTGGCTGGCTCGGTACTTTGCGACTATTGATTGTGCCGCAAGAACCGTCACTTTTAGAGAGCCAGGCCAGGAGATGTTGGTATACCGGGGATGTCAGAGTGCTTTCTTTGCCTCTATGATTTCGACTTCCCGAGCGAGGCAGATGATCCATCGAGGATGTGTAGCCTTTTTGGCTAGTGTTGTTGAGGGGCCTACGGCGGCGCCGGGACTCGGGGATATCCCTATTGTCCGCGAGTTCCCGGATGTTTTCCCACCTGAGCTGACTAGCATGCCGCCAGATAGGGAGATTGAGTTTGTGATTGACGTAGTTCCAGGAACTGCGCCAATCTCAAAGGCTCCTTACCGGATGGCACCGGCTGAGTTGCGAGAGCTTAAGGCGCAACTCCAAGATTTAATGGATAAGGGCTTTATTAGGCCGAGTGTATCGCCTTGGGGAGCGCCGGTGCTATTCGTGAAGAAGAAAGATGGGTCACTTCGACTTTGTGTGGATTATAGGGAATTAAATAAAGTGACCATCAAGAACAAGTACCCTTTGCCGCGCATCGATGATCTTTTTGATCAGCTGCAAGGGTCTTGTGTCTTCTCTAAGATAGATCTGCAATCCGGTTACCATCAGTTGAAGGTGAAGGCCGAGGATATTCCGAAAACGGCATTCAGATCACGGTACGGGCATTATGAGTTTACAGTTATGCCTTTTGGGCTAACTAATGCCCCTGCCGCATTCATGGATTTAATGAACCGAATCTTCCGACCATACTTGGATCGATTCGTAGTAGTGTTCATTGATGATATCTTGATCTACTCCCGAAGTGATACGGAGCATGAGGAGCACTTAAGGATCGTGCTGCAACTTCTGCGAGAGAAGAAGTTGTTTGCCAAACTGGCAAAATGCGAGTTTTGGCTTCGGGAGGTAGTTTTCTTGGGCCATGTGATTTCTGCCGCAGGTGTGGCGGTAGATCCGACGAAAATTGAGGCAATCCGGGATTGGCCCCGACCAACGACGGTTTCTGAGGTACGTAGCTTTATGGGTTTAGCTGGGTATTACCGTCGGTTTGTGGAAGGCTTTGCGAAGCTTTCCACACCCCTCACTCGCTTGACGCGTAAAGGAGTGAAGTTTATTTGGAGTGAGGATTGTCAGAAAAGTTTTGAGGAGCTAAAGACTAGATTGATGACCGCTCCTATCCTGTCCCTCCCTGTTATGGGAAAAGGATATGTGATCTACAATGACGCATCACACAGTGGACTTGGTTGTGTGTTGATGCAAGAAGGGAGGGTAATTGCTTATGCATCAAGGCAACTCAAGGATTACGAGAAGAATTACCCTACCCATGACTTGGAGCTTGCTGCTGTAGTGTTTGCACTAAAGCTTTGGCGTCATTACCTTTATGGAGAGCACTGTGAAATCTACACCGACCACAAGAGCCTAAAGTACCTGTTCACGCAGAAAGGAGCTGAATTTGAGGCAACGTAGGTGGTTAGAGCTATTAAAGGATTATGATGTAGATATCCTCTACCACCCAGGCAAAGCTAATGTAGTTGCTGACGCCTTGAGTAGGAGAGCGGTGCAAAGTTTGTCTATGATGATCACAAACCAGGCACCACTATTAGAGGAGATGAGACGGCTTGAGATAGAGGTTGTGTCCCCTGGGGTCTCTGCTAGACTGACATCTTTAGTCGTGCAGCCCACTCTGCTAGACAGGATCAGGGAGAAACAGAGTGAGGACCCCCACTTGACCAAGATTAGAGATCAAATTCCGAGTGATCAGTCTGGGGACTTTACGGTAGACGCCTCGGGAGTACTGAGGTATAGGAACCGAGCATGTGTGCCAGCGGATGCGGAGATCCGAGAGCAGATATTGCGAGAGGCCCATTATACACCTTATACCCTACATCCTGGTGGGACTAAGATGTATAAAGACCTCAAGGCACATTTCTGGTGGAAAGGCATGAAAAGGGATGTTGGGAGATTTGTGGCTCAGTGTTTAACTTGTCAGCAGGTGAAAGCTGAGCATCGAGTGCCAGCTGGCAAGTTACAGAGTCTCCCAATTCCCCAGTGGAAATGGGACCACATTACGATGGATTTCGTGGTCGGACTTCCTAGGGCACAAGGAGGAGCAGACGCTATCTGGGTAGTCGTAGATCGACTTACCAAGTCGGCACACTTTCTGCCCATGCAGACTACGTGGCCACTTGACCGGCTAGCCCAGTTATATCTGGATGAGATAGTGAGATTACATGGAGTACCCGCCTCCATTGTATCAGATAGAGACTCGAGATTTGTTTCGCATTTCTGGAAAAGTTTGCAAACAGCCTTGGGGACTGAACTCAGGTTCAGTACGGCTTTCCATCCGCAGACGGATGGGCAGTCTGAGCGGACGATACAAATCCTGGAGGACATGTTGAGGGCTTGCGTCCTGGATTTCGGCGGAGGGTGGATTCGACACTTATCTTTAGCTGAGTTCGCGTACAACAATAGCTTTCAAGCGAGCATTCAGATGGCTCCGTTTGAAGCATTGTATGGACGCAAGTGTCGATCACCGCTTTATTGGAGTGACGTGGGCGAGAGGCGGACCTTGGGACCAGATGTCTTGATAGAGGCAGAAGAGAAGGTCCGAGTAATCCGACAGCATCTTCAGACCGCCCAGAGCCGACAAAGGAGTTATGCCGATGTTCGGCGACGAGACTTAGAGTTTCAGGTTGGTGATCATGTGTTCCTGAAAGTCTCGCCGTCCAAAGGAATCAGGAGGTTCGGCATTCGTGGGAAGCTTAGCCCCCGATATATTGGACCCTTTGAGATATTGGAGCGTATCGGGACAGTTGCCTACCGACTTGCACTTCCTCCGAGGCTTGCTGGTGTCCATGATGTATTTCATGTTTCTTCTTTAAGGAAGTATGTCTTCGACCCATCGCACGTCATCGACTTCACACCGCTGGAAATTAGCGAGGATTTGAGGTATGAGGAGCGCCCACTGCGAATTCTGGATCGAGAAGTAAAAGAATTGCGCAGTAAGGCCATTCCCTATGTAAAGATCCAATGGAGCAATCATGACGAGCGCGAGGCTACATGGGAGCTCGAGTCGGAGATGAGAGATGCTCACCCCTACTTATTCGAGACATCGGACTGAGAATTGTTGATGGGTCTCGTTTCGAGGACGAAACTCTTTTTAGTGGGGGAGGATGTGATGATCCGGACTCCCGCAGAACTGCGCAACATTAAACAGTAACTGTAGGGAGCTTGTACGGTGAATCGGAGCTTGTAGAATTGAAATTGGACATTTAATATTGACTCTGCGCGAAAATCGGAGCAAATGGAATTTTTCGGGAGCTTTTTGCAAAATTTCGGATGAGAATTTGGCAAAACGGACGGCAAAATCGGACTCAGCGCGCGAAAACGGTCAAAATGGTATATTCACTTTATTTTTTGGCAAAAATTACTGTTCACCGGAATTACTGTTCCGGCCGGCCGGAATTACTGTTCCGGCCGGCGGCGGCCGCCGGCGAGCGGCGGCGGGCGGCGGCGCACGGCGGCGGGCAGCGGCGCAGCGGCGGAGCGCGGAGGCGCGCAGCGCGGGCAGGGCGCGGGTGCGCGGGCCATGCGCGGTCCATGGCCTGGCGTGCACCGGGAGCACCGAACATTTTCCTTGCCACGTGGCGCTTCCCCATTGGATGGCCGGCTTCTAGAAGCGTCTAGATGGTGACACGTGGCGGCACCCCGTTGGCCGACAGGATCCGGAAGACCCGGAGCGCGACCGGCCATGTGCACCACGTGGGACACGTGGCGGCCTCCCAGTGGCCCTTGCACCGGCTGTTTCCTGTTCGGGCAACACGTGGCGCGTTTTGGTTGGCCCGTTTTGGTGTTTCGTGTTCGGATCCGATCCTTGTGGGAATATTCCCTTTTGGCCCATTATATAAGAGCCCTCACCCCTCTCATTTTCCCACCTCGTTTTGCGTGCCAAGGAGAGAGAACCAGAAAAGTGCCAAATATGAAAGTTGTTCCTCTCTCTCTCTTCTTTCTCTCTCTAGAATCTCAGGAATTTAGGAGTTACAGATAGTGAGATATCTGCGACGCGGCGCACTGCGACGATTTTCTTTTTAGGCCCATTTCCCGTCACAGTTCCGTCGAAAATTCACTGCGGGCTAACCGGGTGGAATTTCTGGACGATTTTTGCGGCAGCGCGACCGTAAGAGGTAGGGCTTCGATTTCCGTATTGATTATTTTGCTCTGTTTCGTACTTTTGGCATAGTTTTCAAGTCCTCTTTGACCCCCCTTTTTACTGTGATGGTTTTTGGACAGCACCGACTTCTCCGATTTTTATCTTGACGTAGGAGCATCAGATCGAGGCGTTTAAAGAGTCGATTTTGATCTACTCTTCGCGAGGAACGCAACCGTGATTTTTCTGGGATTTTAGGAGCTCAGTTTAGAGGTGAAAAATTCCTCTTTTCCCGTGCTGTTTGAAAAACAGCAAATATTGTGCTTTTTGGGGTTTGTATTTATACCGGGAGCATTGATTTGCAGGAATTGAGGACTGCGGACATCCAGGAGACTACCTGGGGTGTTGTTTGAGCTGTTCAAGGTGGGCGGTTGTTGCTTACCTCATTTTTGACAAGCTCACTGGGATTACTAGAAATCCCCTAAAATATGACAATTAACGAGAACAATTGGGACAAAGTAACATGGTTATTAATGAGAACCATTGGGACTACTAACAGGACTACTAACAGGACTACTAACAGGACAATTAATGAGAACCATTGGGACAAATTAATATGACAAATGACAAGGACCGCTGGGATAAACTCCCCTAAAATTTAATATAACCCCACAAATAATATGATGACTTATATTGGGACACTGTGATTGAGACAAAGGCTATGATCTCGCATGCAAATGACTTTTATTCAGTAAATCAATTGTTTTAAACCTTTGACACTATTTTACAACTTTTAAAGACAGTTGCATGCATGCCCGGACATCAGGTAAGGCCACTATTCATTGCTACACTATCATATTGGGATTTGAACATGTTTCATTGTTGTCCTTTGCATTCATATGTTGTTGCTCAAGTATGAGCAGGGGTTTGGGATAGTGTAGCCAAGGTTGTGCTAGATTGTGGACTTGTGGGGTATTGCGGTGACCGCGGACAGTAGGCGGTTGACCAGATGTTTATCCTTGCATCAGATTGGGGTTGAGTTTGGTTTATTTATTGCATCAGTTGGGGATTGGGTTTCTATAGTGGATGGAGTTTCCCACTTTGATCATGGTTATGATCCAGTCCTGCTATATTGAGACATGTGCTACAGAGATACTTGTGATACTGATGACAGAGATATTTTACTCGTGTGGGTCGCTCCCCTCGAGTGCCACTCCGGAGGTGTGCTTTCTCGGACCCGCCGTGTGTGCCGGTCTGATACTTATGTTGGGATGCGAGCCGTGTGAGCCGATCCCGCGGTTTCGAGCCGTGTGTGCAGATTCCGCTTTATGTTGGGATGCGAGCCGTGCGGGCCGATCCCGCGGTTTCGAGCCGTGTGTGCAGATTCCGCTGAGCAGGCAGTACCAGTTGTTACTGGTGACTAGATTGGGTTTATTTGGTCAGATACTATTTCTGATGCATGCATACAGTTTTGACAGCATGATAGTGATAGTTTTCCTGTTTCAGCATCTTTTGTATCTACCACTTCCCCTTTTTGCCTCTAGTAGTCCTAGTGGGTGCGTCAGAGTTGAGGTTTTTACCCACTAGGGGAGGCTGCTGGTTTATCTGGTAGTTCTCACCCCCATTATTGTTTTCTGTTTCTTTCTTCTCCTTTATTTTGCAGAGTCATCTGCGGGAGCTGCTAGGCCATCGGCAGCTGATCGAGGTAAGGGGATCGCGGAATAGATCTCCTGGGAGACTGAGAGCTGTAGATAGACGTTGTACCCCCACTCAGACTGTGAGATTCCCCTTTTATTTGGGGTCTGGCTTCCGCCAGTGGGTTGTATTATTTTAGTGAGCTGGGAGATTATTGTACATATTACAGTGGTACTTGTAGTTCCAGTCTGAGATACTATGTGGTTCTTCTATTTCAGCTCTGTATTATGCTCTTTTATTGCGCATTTAATATTTGAGCAGGTTACCAGCGCTTCGTGTACGCGGGAAATCCCATGTGCACGGCGGATCTGTAGACGGGCCCGGGTCCTGATTTGCACCCGGGGCGTGACAAGATGACTAATGTGACTTAACGGAGATGAATTTCAGCGAAACAAAATTGCCACTATTAAGGTGGGACAGTACTCGAAGTCGTGATCAAGTCGGATTTCGATTTTGGTGTGTCGATTGCACGAAAAAGTGCATAACTCAAAAAGTCGCAAAAATTTAGATTTTGTATTTTCGAAAAAGGCATGATATTTTATGGGTGGTTTTGCATGAAAATTCATATGAGGGTACTGTGTGACTTACTACCTGCACTTTTGGGATCAAATTATAAAATTTCAAAGTTTCGAGAACTTATTTGCAAAATGCATATATATATATATATATATATATATATATATATATATATATATATATATATATATATATATGTGTGTGTGTGTGTGTATGTGTGTGTGTGTGTGTGTGTGTGTGTGTGTGTGTGTGTGTGTGTGTGTGTGTGTGTGTTAGGGTTAGGGTTAGGTTAGGGTTACATAACCCTAATCCCTCATTGCTCTCCCCTTATCCCCCCACAGCCGCACACCCTCCCCAAACCCGTGCCCACTGCAAGGCCGCCAGAGCTCCGGCATTCAAGAACCGGCTACAACCACTCTCTCTTGTTCTCCTTGGTTTGGGGGGAGGAACCGGCGTTCACAGCCCTTCGTGCCTCAGCACCGAGCCACCACCCTCCTCGAGGCTGGCCAATTTCCTTCGACGTGCCCATGCACCACCAAACCCGAGGAGGACCAGATCCGGGCCACACGGCCCAGATCCAGGCTCCCTTAGGTTGCGCGCTTGAAGCTGCTGCCGCCGCCGCCTCCCATCGCCCCCGCTTGTGTCTGGGGACTCCAGGTGACCTAGGGTCACCTCTGCGAAGAGCCTCGACCATTTTCGTCGCCAGCGCGAAGTGCCTAACCGAGAGCACCTTACGGCTAGGTATTATTATGGATATTGTATTATTATTTCTAGTTGTACAGATTGTTGGTTTTTAATTTTACAGTAGTTTTATTTTATAGCTCTGATATCTGTTTAGCTGTAGTCCATTTTTTTGCAGGTTGGACGCTTCGCCTATGTAGGGTTTTGCATAGGCGGCGGATCTGTTGGCGAGTCCGGGTCGCAGTTTCGACCCTGGGGGGTGACACCTGTCCCTCAAGCTGTGGTTCAGTTTATTTTTGTGGTGTTTCGAGGGTACAGTTTATCTTCAGTTTTGGGCTATAAATTGGACCCCTTAGCATTCAGAGGACTCTTTTCCATTCCTCTTCATCTCCACCCTGGTTTGAGGGCATTTGGGAGCTCCATCATCTTCTTCTTCCTCTCTTCATCACCATTGTTGAGCCTAGAGCAAGCTTGCAGAGTTTGGCAACTCCATCGATGTTTCTTCCTCGGCTTCCCCTGGACAGTAGAAGTGGAGTTTTGAGCTGATTTTGAGGAAAACTCTTCAGCACTCGTAGCTCTACAACTTTCATATTTTGAAGGAATTCCAGTTTGGACTTTAAGCCAAGTAATTTTAGCCATCTTTGATACCCTCGTGCACAGACTGGATTTTTGAACAACATTCAGTGTTTTTCTTTCCCTGGGCAAAATACTTGGAATCTTGAGCTAATTTTTGGAGGGGAGTTGTACCTCTTGTAGATATACAACTTTGTTATTGATGAGGGTGGCTAATTCCAACATTTGAATAAATATGTATGTCCATCTTTATGCCCCTATGTGCAGTTTTCACAGTTTGGACAGTCTTGAGTAATTATGGGATTTCTCTATCTTTTTCTTATGAAATGGATGATTTCAAAGCTTGGTTTTCATCTAGACTTCAAGAGGATCATTTGGACACCTTAATCTTGAATTTTTTATGGTATTTGATATACTTTATTAAGTCTTTTCTCAGAACTATTGATGTTGAAATTCTGCAGCATATTTGTTAGTGAACCCTTTTGTGTTATTTCAGTTGTGGGGTCAATTTCGTGGATTAATGATGGTATTATTGAGAAATTAAAGGTTGGTTTACATCATCAAGAGTATGGTGAGCAATTTCTTTATTGGATTCAACTTGTGATTATATTTAATTTGGGTTCTACAATAAGTTGAATTTCGGCTTGTGGAATGCATGCAGATTTTGAGATAGCAATTGCAAGAGCAGGTTTTGAGCTGAATTTTGGGACTTAATGTTAGTTTTTTGTGGATCCTTTGATGTTTCTAAGTTAAAAGAGAACTTAGGAACCAAATTTGGGTTGTTATATTAAAGTATATTGAGGTATATACATCAGATTTTGTATCCTTTACCACTTGTTGTAAATGCTGAAATTCTGCGCAGCAGTTGATGTTTTCGCAATTCTGTTCAATCCGGCAAGAATTTTTTGGGAGATTTTGGGTTCGTTGGAAAGCTAGGAACTAGGGGATCATGCATGCTGAATTTTAGATCGAGTGTACTTCGGATCGAAGAGTTTTCAGGTGGGTTATTGAGCACATCGAAACTGCGGTCTACAAACCGGTTCAACCAATTTCAACATAGTGTGATTGTTGTATTTGTTATCGCTAGTTGATCCAATTATGCTTAAACTTGAGATTTATGTTGAGAGCTATACTTATCTTGTGTGAGAACTATTCCATGCTTGTCTGGACATCTAGATAGGCTACACTCTATTCTATTGTTATACTATTCATGTTGGAATCAAACTTAGGAAAAAAATCCATTTTTCTTCCTTTAAGACTATTGTTGCTCGGGGTATTGAGCATGGTTGGGGATAGTATAGCTATGTTATCGAGTCGGGTGGGATAACACCGGATTATCGACTCGGGAGTTGTTCGGCAACCGCGGATTATAGGCGGTTTGGCCGATTAGTGTTTATGCATCAGTTTGGGCCGGGATTGCATTAGTGGATTGAGTCTTCCACCTTGAGCATAGTGATGACTTTCACCTGCTACATACTCGTTCGGGTTACTTATTTACTCGAGTAGGGTCGCACCCCTCGAGTGCCACTCCGGAGTAGGCGGGATCGTGATAGCCGGTCGGTTAGTTTGATACTTGAGTATAATTTCACGCCGTTGATACACGGTTGTGATGCCACGTCGTTGATACACGTGTGAGGACCCGAATCCCCGCTTAAGGGTTTACTGATGGATTAGTGGCTTCAGGGAGTGTTTGTGCGCGCGTCGGGCCCAAGGAATGAATTCAGAGTGTAAAATGGGAGCAAGATTGCCTAACCGGAAGCCTTTGACAAATTTTAGAAGTGGAATTAGGCAAAACGGGCATCGGATTTGGATTCAACGCGCGAAAACGATGAAAATGGACTATTTACTTGTATTTTTCGGAGCCCGGTCGCCAAAATACGGATTTCGAGGCATTGGAGCACTGTTCCGGCGGCCGGAGTTGTGCCGGCGGTGGCGGCTGGCGGCGGAGCACGGCGGCGGGCTGAGGCGCAGCTGCTCGGTCCACCGCGGAGGCGTGCACCGGGGATTTGGACAGGTGGCGGCTCCCGGTTGGCCGGCGCAGCAGGCGTGGTCCACGGGAGATGCGCGGGTGTACGGTGTACCGGAGCGGGACACGTGGCTACTCCGGATAGGCTGGCTCATGTGCGCGTGGTCCACGTGGTGACGGCGGGCAGGTGGCTGTACAGCTGGGTCAGCCGGGCGTCGTGCGCGGGGGCAGGCGCGGTCGGCGCCACATGGCGCGACCACAGCGGCTGGCACCGTTGTGCGTTGTGCGGGGTGCCACGTGTCGCGCAGGGGTTGGCTGCGCTCGCTGTTTGCTGTACGGGGACACGTGGCGCTCTAGGGTTGATTCGGGCGCTGATGGTTTGGGGTACATTTTGGGGTTCCTGTAGCAGCCCAGATCTTTTGGGCGCCCGAATATGGGGACATATATGGTATTTTGGCATTTGTTCTTTGGAGACTATAAAAGCTCCCCTTTGGGCTGCGATTTTGGGCCCTTTCCCGAGCCCTTTTGCGAAGGTGACCTTAAGAGATTTTGTTCTTCATCTTGTGGTCCATCTACTGAGGGACTTTCAGATTTTTTTGGAGGCCTCGACATCCGCGCTTTCTGCGACGCGGCGCATTGCGACGTTTCTTGGATTTTGGCTTCCACCGTCACTTTTCGGTCCGCAAGGCACCCTGGATTACTTCGATGGTATTTTGATCCGATTTTTGCAGCACCGCGTTCACGAGAGGTACGCCTTCGATTTCTGTACTGATCTTTTCATCTCATTTTGAGTTTTTGGCATAGTTCCTAAGGCATTTTTGAACCCCCTTCCCTGCTGGTGGTTTTCTGGACAGCGAAGTCTTGATGGATTTTTATCTCTGCACTCGAGTATCGGAATTCAATGTTTAAGGACTCTATCGACATCTACTCTTCGCGAGGATCACCGTCGTATTTTTATTGGATTTTTTGGAGGAATCTTAGAAGGTAATAATTAAGCTTCTTTGGGACTGTTTTGCTGCAGGCTTGTGTTTATGAGGGTGTTAACATACCGCGATGTTTTATTTTTATCTTGGCCTTCAGGTGTCGTATTGAGGAGTATAAATACTCGATTTGGGGCTACTCGTCGCGAGGATCGCAACGGTGATTTTTCTGGATTTTTT
Source organism: Tillandsia fasciculata (assembly GCA_029168755.2). Classification (NCBI taxonomy): domain Eukaryota; kingdom Viridiplantae; phylum Streptophyta; class Magnoliopsida; order Poales; family Bromeliaceae; genus Tillandsia; species Tillandsia fasciculata. The sequence goes on from CM054950.1 coordinate 4,977,715, forward strand.
TGAGGACTGGACAGCGGTGAAATTCCTTAATTTTTGTGCTGGTTTTGGTAAACAGCAAGTGTTGTTTTTGGAACTGCTACTGTTGATGCTATGTGTGGTACTTTTTGTAGTAATTCACAGATTTGGGTATCTTGCGGAGAGTTGGGCAGAGAGGAGGTTTTTCTGTTGTGGAGCGCGCATTTTCCAGGTGGGTTGCTTCGCCTCCAAAAATAATGGACTATCTACTAATTCTATTAGATAGGAAACATACATGCCATGAGATGGATTAGATTGCATGTTAGAGAGAGAGATGCCATCTTTTCTATGTTATTGTTGATATCCTGTTGATTCATATTCCCTGATCCTGCTTTAGTTAAATTAATTGCTGTTATTGGAACTTGACCTAGTACCCCGTCATATGTTGCATGTGTAACCAGACCAGTAGAAAACCCTCACTTGGGCTAGGTTAATTTATTTATGTTTTAGACATCCACATGTTTTACTCTATTCCTGGACATAGTGTTATCCTCGCCCTGGTAGTGGACCGAGTGGTTGGATTTTCTTTTAGTGTGGGATGCATGTTACACTCGTACTTGGGAGCAGAGTGGAGTTTGGTAGATGTAGTTGGTCTTTTATCTGTGGCGGGAGCCGTTTGGGTGAAACGGTGGTCCTGGGATGTCTTGTTTCCTTGTTTTATATGTCGCCACTGTGTTAGTGGCAGTAGTATACCAGTGTTAGCAGGACCTTGAACCCAGAACCTTTTTGGACACACACATGATTTTAGTCAACCAATGTTTTCTTCCAAACATCGAGGGATCGCCGGAGTCTATTCTTGTTTGATTGGACGAAGGCATTAGCCCTTCGAGGTTTGGGTATAAAAACTTGTTTCTAACTGTTTTTCCTAAAAGAACTAAAATTATTAAAAAAAAGGGTTTTCCTCAAATCAATATGGTTTTTCAAAAAGGAACTATTTTTAGTCCTCACCCCGCGTGGGTTTGAGTGAAAAAATAGTTTTCAGTAATAAATGTCACATTTTTCCTATAAACTCTCCCACTTGAGAGGATTCGAGTGGTCTGGGTTCTAAGGGCTGCCTTTTTCTCTTGGTCGGGAACAACGAGGGGCTATGCCTAGAGCCTGTTCTTGTTTGATTTGGATTGTAGGTTCTAGTCTTTCGGGGTTCTCGGACCCTTCATTGTTGCTGGCTGTAGAGTTTACCCAGCTAGTGGGTTTGCATGTCGAGTTGATGTTCTTTTCGGGGAGCCGTTGGGTCGACAGTGGTCCTGACTGTTCGAGTGTTTCCTGTTAGTGAGTTAGAGAGGTGTTTCGGGTACTGTTGATCTTGTTGATCATGGATTGGACTATAGCCTGCATGAGCCATATTGAGCTCGACAGAGATGCGCTGATACTTTCCTCGGTGAGGTCGCGCCCCTCGAGTGCCACTCCGGAGCTGGGCCTGTTACTTTACTATCGCGACTTGTCGATGCTGTCCCCTGGCTGGGCCTTTTTTAGGCAGTCACGGACGTAGTCCCTCTAGCTGGGCCAGTTTTGGCAGTCACGGACGCCCTACGTAAGTTCAGTTCTCCGTGGATGTACTGGCAGTAGGTGGGCGCATGTTTGACTGGACCCTATGTGGCAGTCACTGTGATTGGGTTGATTGAGTATACTGGGTTTGAGTCGATGTATCATTTTCATCTGTATCACCCTTTGAGCATAATAGATAGAGGCATGATAGCTGTAGAGTTATTTTCAACTTTTCTTTCTTCAGTTTTCTATTATCTTATGCCTCTAGTAGACTTAGTGGGCAGACCGTCGGGTTTGGTTGCGGTACCCACTGAGAACTACTGTGGGATATAGTTCACACACCCGCTGTGGTGTATTTTTTCCCTAGGGACCTACTTTTCAGTTGCTGACCCTTTTGTTGCTGATCGAGGCGAGGGAGTCGCGAGCTAGATCCCTACCTGTCTTTGGAGAGTAGCAGTAGCGGTATCCCTTCATTGGAGATCTATTAGTATAGTCAGCAGTTGGTCTATTTGTTTTTACTTTTGAGAGATATTTGTATTGTGAGGATCTGACTTGTACTGAGAGCCTGTACCCTGGTGTATCATTTCTGTTTACCTCCCTGTAGAGTTCTGAGTTTTTGTATCAGAGGATTTTGTATATGATCGTATTTGGGAGATGGATATTGTATCTTTATTTTCAGTTGTACAGTGATTGAATTTTAGTTTTACAGTAGTTTTCTTTATAGCTCTGATATCTGTTTAGCTGTAGTACCTTCTCTTGCAGGTTGGACGCTTCGCCTATGCGGGGTTTTGTATAGGTGGCGGATCTGTTGGCGAGCCTGGGTCGCAGTTTCGACCCCGGGGCGTGACAACACGACTGTGAGGACGTCGTTGATACACAACGGTGAGACTGATCTATTATGATGCAAGCGCAAGCAGGACCGGGTTTGGTAACGATAGATTTGATTGGATTAGCAGTTTTCTTTCAGTGATGCATACATACATACATACATGCACTTGACAGTATACATTGTGGCATTGAGGCATAGTAGTGATAGTATTCATTCCAGTTATTACTCCCTTACTTATTTAGCATTTCCTACTGTTGCCTCTGGTAGACTCGTGGGTAGGTCGGAGGTTCGATGACATACCCACTGAGGACTGCTGGTTTTCTTGTAGTTTTCACACCCATTGCCGTTGTTCAATCTTTTTCAGATTTCACCACGGCTGTTGCGGTACCAGTGGATCGAGATGAGGGGATCGTGGGTTAGATAGATCTCCTACTACTCTTGAGAGCTAGCAGAGGACCCAGTGCTATTTTATTTTGTTTATAGTTTAGTTGAGCAGACTGATATATTTATTTTGGGGTCTGGCTGGAGCCAGCGGTTGTACTTTATTCTTTTCTAAGGGATGATACTTGTATTGAGATATTTGGAGTTTTATTATTTACTGTGAGAGGTGATATTTGTTTAAACATTTGGAGAGTTATATATTAACAGTTTTAGTCTGTATTGGATTTATTTAGTTCAGCTCTGATATATCTATCTATCTCTTTCTCTCTATCTCTCTCTTTTTTCTTCTCTCTCTCTACTTGAGCAGGTTGTATCGCTTCGCTTACGTGGAAAATTCTGCGTACACGACGGATCTGTAGCGAACCCGGGTTCTGGTTTTCACCCGGGGCGTGACAGCGTGTGCTCCACGTAGGCGGGCCGAGGGGGATGTGGATTTAGTTGAACACGGTGAATGGTTCATCGTGTTCAAACACGGGGAACCATTCCCCGTGTTTGACACGGGGAATGGTTCCCCGTGTTTGAACACGGTAAACTATTCACCGTGTTCTTCACAAAATCCACCCGATAACAAAATTTTTAATAAAATTTCAATTTATACAATTTCAAAGGAATAGCAATGAACAGTATAAAACTTTGAAACAAACAAAATACAACATTCAACAGTATATGATCAATCGATAATTTATACAAGTTTAAGGAAAATATAAACAATGAGCAATGAAAGTATACAACTTTGAAACAATAAAAAAATACAACAATCAAATACGTATATAACAATATATATACCACAGCATATCACACCATATCACACCATACCACAGCACATCATATCACATCACACCATACCGCAGCACAATACATCACATCAAATACGAACCACATCACACCATAACAATATATATACAAATGGGCGTTATGAAAGAATAGAATATCGATAAAAAATAAATACAAATCACATCACAACAAAACAATATAAATATAACAATGCATAACGACAATGTAGACTAATCAATGGCTCAATTGGTCAAGATGTGAGATAGTCGTGCCCTTTGGCTGTGGATGAGCTAAAGATGAGGGCTGATCGGTGTGGAGAGACCACAACTGTCGGTGCCGTGGGCGCCTATGGTAACCAATATCAGGTCGTCGAGGACGATCATCTGGTACAATCCCCGATGGACTATGTGTCACGCCCCGGGTGTAAACCAGAACCCGGGCCCGTCTACAGATCCGCCGTGCACACGGTATTTCCCGTGTACACGAAGCGCTAATAACCTGCTCAAATATAAGAGATAAAAAAAAAGAGCAATAAAAATAGAGCTGAACTAAAACTAATACATCTCAGACTGAAGCTGGAAATAAAATACAATACATCTGTATAAATGATACCACAGTCTCTCCCAGCTCACTAAAATAAATACAACCTGCTGGCAAAAGCCAGTCCCAAAGTAAAAGTACAACCGTCTGAGAAAACATGGGTACACCAACAGTCCAGCTAACACGCTCATCCTGCCTCGAGATCTATCTACTCAGCCGTCCTCTCTCCTCGACCCGCCACTGAAAGCCCAGTAGCACCCGCAGAAGACACTGCAAAACAAGGGAGAAGAAAAAGAGAAAAGAAGAATGGGGGTGAGAACTACTAGTAAACCAGTAGCCTCCCCTATTGGGTAAAACCTCAAACTCTGACACGCCCACTAGGTCTACCAGAGGCAAAGAGAGAAGAAAGGAGGTGAAAGCTAAGTGTAACAGCTGATAAATGTGCCCGAAGGATGAATCGGATATGGACAGTTCCAATAAGATTTCATTCTTGAACAAGAATCCATTTTTTGATTTATTTCATCTATTCCATGACCGGAACAAAGGGGGATACACGTTACACCACGATTTTGAATCAGAAGAGAGATTTCAAGAAATGGCAGATCTATTCACTCTATCAATAACCGAGCCGGATCTGGTGTGCTACCACTAATATGCCTCTACATGTCAAGCTAGTAAGAATAGCAAAAAGTATGCATCAGTATCTAAAAGCCTGCCTAAATAACCCAATCCGACCACCAGTAGACACTGGTACTGCCTGCTCTACCTGCCGCGACGGGTATGCCAACCTATGCATAACACCGAAGCAAAGGAGTCTCAAGGACTCAAAGTCTGTCTGCCGCGCACTCCGGAGTGGCACTCCAGGGGAGCGACCCATACGAGAAAAAATAGTAACCACAAGTAACCTGATATAGCAGGACTGGATCGTGACTCAGATTAAGTGGGAAAAACCATCCACAAAAGAAAGATCCGATCTCAACCTGATGCAAGATAAACAAATAGTGGGAAACTCCATCCACTAGAGACCTGATACCCAATCTGATGCATAAGCAACCTCCGGTCAACCGCCTAATGTCCGCGGTTGTCGCAATACCCTGCCATCAAGCCCTGCCTGTCCCAAAGCCCAAGAACCTGACTACACTATCCCAATCCCCCTGCTCGCGTACGAGCTGCAAATACCCTGAGCCTCAAATGAAAGGAGAAAAGAATAATAAAAAGGTTTCTCATATGTCAATTCCAGCATGATAGTGTAGCAGAAAAAGGTGGCCTATCTAGGTGACCATACAAGCATGCAAATGTCCCAAGATGATATAAAATAAAACAGGTGTCGATATATTTTTACCTTGCTAGAACATGCTGATAATTGTGTAAGAATGGTAAATAAGGAATAGCCTGTGCCTGCCTATAATGCATGCCCAAAGCCCACAATTTATTAATTAGCCTTATCTTTTAACATGATGTTACCTGTAGTGTCCCAGTTTTCCCCCCTATGTTTTTTCCCCTATTTCGGGGTGTGGAACACCTAGTGTTGGTGTGTTGGGCCCCAACATGTCAAAGTGATGTGTTGTTTGGACTTAGGGTGGATTTGGAAGCAAGCCTGACCTTCGGCTGACTTTGCCGAATTTTAGGAAGGGAATCAGGCTAAACGGAGGCCGTATTTGGATTCAGCGCGGAAAAACGCTTGAAAACGGCTATTTACTTATTTAATTTGGAGTCCGGATGCCCAAAAACGGACCCCCGAAAGTTTTCTGCGCAAAATGGTGCACGGGGGGGGGGGTCTGTGGACCGGCCGGACACGTGGCGCCTTATTATTGGGCCGGCGCACGGCTCTCGGTCCACGGAGCGGACCGCCGGTGCACGGTGCACCGGCGGGCCACGTGGCAGGCGCCCGTTGGTCCGGTCCAGGGAGCGCGGCGCAAGGATCGCGCGCGGGCAGTGCGGGCAGGCCGGGCAGGCGGGGGCAGCGGCGCGGTGCACGGTGGACCGGGGCGCGCCACGTGGCGGCCCCGGATTGGCCGGCTCATGGGTGCGCGGCGCACGCAACACCGCGCGTGGGCGGCCGTACGCGCACGCGGGCGGCGCGTTGACGGACCGGCGCCCGTGTCGGGCGGGCGGCGCCGCCCCACGTGGCGCCACGCCATTGGCGGGCGCCGCACGCGGGCTGACCCGGGGAGGGGGGCACGTGGCGCTCCCCCACTGGGCCCGCACGGCTGCCGCCTGTTTGGCGGACGCGTGGCGGGCCCAGGGCCGGGTTGGACGGAAGGTCGGACGGGCGGGGATCCCGTGTGCGGCCCGGGTTGGGCTGGGCCGCACTGTAGCCGCCCGAATCTTGGCGGGCCGGGCTGCACTGTAGCAGCCCGAAAACTCCCCTGCGCCCGAAAGTGGGGACAGGATGGTCATTTCCCCAATTGTTTTTGGGCCTATAAATAGGCCCCCTCCCCTCTCTTCTTGGGCTTTTTCCGAGAGAAAGAGAGAGATCCAGGGAGAGGTGTGAGAAGAGAAGTTGTTTCCCTCACATTTTTCTACCTCGTGGTGCGTTCCCAGATTTTCGGGAAGATCGACAGCGGCGTTCCGGATTTTACAGTGTGCCTCGGTTTTCCCCCATTTCGGCCCGTTATCGTCGCATTTCAGTCCGAGGAGTCCCCTGCGCAGTACAGGAGTCCGATTTCGACGATTTCTTCGCCAGTGTGTTCCTAAGAGGTAGGGCTTCGTTTTTCGTGTTGATGGTTTCTCCAGATTCCGATTCTTTGACACGATTCCCGAGGTGATTTGACACCCCATTTTGCTGGTTGGATTTTTGGACAGCGGCGACTTCGACGAATTATTTCTCCGCGTAGGAATATCGGATCGAGGCGATTCAAGAGTCGATTTTGGGTGATTTTTCGCGAGGAACGCAACCGTGATTTTTCTGGGATTTTAGGAGCTCGGGACAGAGGTGAAAATTCCTCGTTTTGCGTGCTGATTTTAAAACAGCAAATGTGTGTTTGGAAATTGTGATATTTACACCTTGTACACTTGTGTGATACTGTAGGACACTGTTGCAGCTGACGGTGTGTTTAGAGGACAGCGGGTATTTTCTGGGTGCATTATACACGCTTTTCGAGGTGGGTGGTTGCGCTTTCCTCTTTGTTGACTTGCTCACTAGGAGTAGAAGAGTTCTACAATTATAAATGTGACAGTTAACTTGTGGTACATGAACCTATTGCATAGGCCCCCCTAAATTAATTGATAGCTTCTATGTGATAAATCTGGGACAATAAATTTGGACAACTGCCATATCTTGAACCGCATGCAACTAAGTAGCTCAATAATATTTTAAAATGAGTTTTCACACGAAACCTTAGTCGCTTTTCAAATGCTTTTAAAAAGAACACTTGCATGCTTATTTGGACAGCTAGTTAGGCCACTATTTTACTGCAACACTATATTATGGGATTTGACTTAGGAGAAAACATGTGTTTATTGTTATTCTTCTCTATCGATGCATGATGATCGAGTCGGATCGGGATCTTGAGATAGTGTAGTCGGATCTTGAGTCTGGGACAGTTTAGACTCGTCTTGGGGATTGTGGGGCATAGTGGCAACCGCGGATGTTAGGCGGTTGACCAGATGTTTTTACCTTATCAGATTGGGGTCTATGGGTTCAGCGGTGACCGCGGATTTTGGGCGGTTGACCGGATGTTATTATCATATCAGATTGGGGATTGGGGTTGCATTAGTGGATGGAGTATTCCCACTTTGATCATAGTCATGATCCAGTCCTGCTATTGTGAGACATTGGTTACAGAGATGCTTGATACAGAGATACGTGATACAGGGATACTTTACATACTTTACTCGTGTGGGTCGCTCCCCTCGAGTGCCACTCCGGAGTAGGCTTTACACCGTGCCGAGCGCCGGGCACCTTGATGAGTTGCGATTGATGACAGAGCAGGCAGTGCCAGTATTTCCTGGCCCTCTGATTGGGTTTCCTTGGGCAGTCAGCTTTGTAGTTGCATACATACAGTTATCTTTTGGCACTGCATTTAGAGGCATAGTAGTGGTAGTTCCTTCCTGCAGTCTTTATTGCATACCACTGTTCTTTCCTTTTTGCCTCTTATATTCCTAGTGGGTGTGTCAGCATTCGAGGTTTTACCCACTAGGGGAGGCTACTGGTTTATCTAGTAGTTCTCACCCCCATTGTTGTTTCTTGTCCTCTTTCCCCTTTGTTTTGCAGAGTCGACTGTGGGAGCTGCTGGGCCTTCAGCGGCAGATCGAGGTAAGAGGATTGCCGACTAGCTAGATCGTCTACCCCGAGCGAGAGATTAGCTAGACTTTTACTGTACTCCCCTTTTGTATCTCAGACTTTAGTAGTTTACTTTTGGGTCTGGCTGTGGCCAGCTGGTTGTATTATTTTGGTGAGCTGGGAGTATATTGTACTTTTATTTCAGTTTACAGTTTATTTCAGTCTGAGATTACTGTTAGTTCTATTAGTTCAGCTCTGTTTATGCTCTTTTATTGTATATTATCTATCTGAGCAGGTTACCAGCGCTTCGTGTACATGGAAAATTCTGTGTACACGGCGGATCTGTTGGCGGGCCCGGGTTCTGGTTACCCCCGGGGCGTGACAGATTAAGTTGGTATCAGAGCTTAGGGATAGGTCAGTTGGGACTTAGGAAACCCTAGGCTTTTGGCAGACCCTAGGATGATAGGGCGTGAGAGACGTGACATTTCGCGAAAGTCGTTGATTTATTTACTTGGACTCTTCCAGTGAGTGAAGAGGGATCGACATACCCAATTTCTGGTGGACCGTTATGTTGGCTGCAGACAACATAAAGTCGCAAAAATTGGGGGATGTCTTTGACTTTCGCTAGATTGGGTCGTGTGGGGTTATGTTACTGATTTGTGGTTTTTTTGTGGACAGTATGTCGCCCCGTCGTCGTTGTTCCGTCGGGAGTATCTCCACCCCTTCTGAGGAGCCCGAGCAGGCGGTATCTACAGAGCTGGGGGAACTGCGGGCCTTGGTGACCCATTTAGTGGCGAGGAGCTTTCGACAGGACCAGCGCCTGGAGCAGCTACTGGCGCAGAGAGGTGGTTCGGCAGTCGGAGAGAGGGCTAGGGCATCGGAGCAGCGTTTTGAGAGGAAACGCCCAGCCCCGGATGTTGTTGGACAGGCCAGTTCTTCTAGACAGCCACGGTTTCGCGGCAGGTGTGTTTTCTGTAGAGGACGACACCCCTCAGGTACCTGTGACTTAAGGCGGGGTCGATGCTTCCGATGTGGGCAGTCTGGGCACATTCGAGCTGCGTGCCCCTTTTCGACCTCTGTACCCCCTTCTTCAGCGTTGGCCCCTATCGCATCCCAGCAAGGATCTCCGCAGCAGCAGCAGACACGGCAGTGCGGGCTCCCTACAGTTGTATTTTCTGTGGAGGTCAGCATTTTCCCGGCACTTGCGCCCAGCGGTGGGGTCGCTGCTATAGGTGTGGACAGCCCGGGCACCTGCGAGTTGCGTGCCCCTCGGGGACGGCGGCGGCACCCACTTTAGTGTCCGTCCCTACTACTTCCCAGCTACGACCGGGAGCTTCACCGACAGGTCTCCAGGTAGACCGAGCTTCGCCCCCACACCCTTCCGGTGAGAGACAGCCGTTGTTGAGCGGTCGGGATAGCTTAGCGCAGGCGGGGGATTCCACTACGGCTGACCGTGTGGTGGCAGGTATGGTCTATTTCTGGCATTTGGATTCATATCTTTGTTACTGGAGCTTCGCATCCTTTCATTAGTAGATCATTTGCATCATTACATGGGTTAGAGGTAGGACTTTTGCCACGTGCACGAGAGGTTCAGATTCCCGATCACACTTTGCACGTGGAGGAGTGTTGTTGGTCCTGCCCGATGCAGATCGAGTCCTGGATTATGCCAGCAGACCTGTTGGTCTTGAGACAGCTGCGGGGCTTTGATGTGGTTCTCGGGATGGACTGGCTGGCTCGGTATTTTGCGACTATTGACTGTGCCGAGAGGACTGTCACTTTTAGAGAGCCAGACCAGGAGGTGTTGGTGTACCGGGGATGTCAGAGTGCTTTCTTTGCCTCTATGGTTTCGACTTCCCGAGCGAGGCGGATGATTCACCGGGGATGTGTAGCCTTTTTGGCTAGTGTGGTTGAGGGGCCTACGGCGGCACCGGGACTCGGGGATATCCCTATCGTCCGCGAGTTCCCGGATGTGTTTCCACCTGAGCTGACTTGTATGCCGCCCGACAGAGAGATCGAGTTTGTGATTGACGTAGTTCCAGGAACTGCGCCAATCTCTAAGGCTCCTTACCGGATGGCACCGGCTGAGCTGAGAGAGCTTAAAGCACAGTTGCAAGACTTGATGGATAAGGGTTTCATTAGACCCAGTGTGTCGCCCTGGGGAGCACCGGTGCTATTCGTGAAGAAAAAGGATGGGTCACTTAGACTGTGTGTGGACTATAGGGAGCTGAATAAAGTGACCATTAAGAACAAGTACCCTCTGCCGCGCATCGACGATCTCTTTGATCAGCTGCAAGGGTCTTGTGTCTTTTCCAAGATTGATCTACAGTCTGGTTACCACCAATTAAAGGTGAAGGCCGAGGATATTCCTAAGACTGCTTTCAGATCACGGTACGGGCATTATGAGTTTACAGTTATGCCATTTGGATTGACTAATGCCCCTGCCGCCTTTATGGACTTGATGAACAGGATATTTCGGCCATTCCTGGATCGATTTGTGGTGGTGTTCATAGATGATATCCTGATTTACTCCCGAAGCGAGGCTGAGCATGAGGAGCACTTGAGGACTGTGCTACAACTTCTGCGGGAGAAGAAGTTGTATGCCAAGCTGGTGAAGTGCGAGTTTTGGCTTCGGGAGGTAGCTTTCTTGGGCCATGTGATTTCCGCCGCCGGTGTAGCTGTAGACCCGGCGAAGATTGAGGCAGTTCGTGATTGGCCCCGACCGACGACTGTATCAGAGGTGCGCAGCTTCATGGGATTAGCTGGTTATTATCGTCGGTTTGTGGAAGGCTTTGCGAAGCTTTCTACACCCCTCACTCGGTTGACGCGTAAAGGGGTTAAGTTTATCTGGAGTGAGGACTGCCAGAAGAGCTTCGAGGAGCTGAAGGACAGACTGATGACTGCTCCTATCCTTTCCCTCCCTGTTATGGGGAAAGGATATGTGATCTACAGTGACGCATCACACAGTGGACTCGGTTGCGTGTTGATGCAGGATGGGAGGGTAATTGCTTATGCATCGAGACAGCTCAAGGATTACGAGAAGAATTACCCTACCCACGACTTAGAGCTCGCTGCCGTGGTGTTTGCACTGAAGCTTTGGCGCCATTACCTGTACGGGGAGCATTGTGAGATCTACACCGACCACAAGAGCTTAAAGTATCTGTTCACACAGAAGGAGCTTAATTTGAGGCAGCGCAGGTGGTTAGAGCTACTAAAGGATTATGATGTGGATATCCTTTACCACCCAGGCAAGGCTAACGTGGTCGCTGATGCTTGAGCCGGAGAGCAGTACAGAGTTTGTCTATGTTGATCACAGACCAGGCGCCCCTATTGGAGGAGATGAGACGGCTCGAGATAGAGGTTGTGTCCCCTGGGGTCTCTGCTAGACTGACGTCATTAGTCGTGCAGCCCACTCTGCTGGACAGGATCAGGGAGAAACAGAGTGAGGACCCCCACTTGACCAGGATTCGAGATCAGCTTCCGAGTGATCAGTCAGGGGATTTTACAGTGGATGCTGCGGGAGTACTGAGGTACAGGGACCGAGCATGTGTGCCAGTGGATGCTGAGATCAGAGAGCAGATATTGAGAGAGGCCCATTATACACCTTATACCCTTCATCCTGGGGGGACTAAGATGTATAAGGACCTCAAGGCACATTTTGGTGGAATGGCATGAAGAGGGATGTTGGGAGATTTGTGGCCCAGTGTTTGACTTGTCAGCAAGTAAAAGCTGAGCATCGGGTGCCAGCTGGCAAGTTACAAAGTCTCCCATCCCTGAGTGGAAATGGGACCACATTACCATGGACTTTGTGGTCGGATTGCCGAGGGCACAGGGCGGAGCAGATGCTATCTGGGTAGTGGTGGATCGACTTACTAAGTCAGCGCACTTTTTGCCTATGCAGACTACTTGGCCACTCGATCGACTAGCCCAGCTATACCTTGATGAGATTGTGAGACTGCATGGAGTACCCGCCTCCATTGTGTCAGATAGGGATCCGAGGTTTGCCTCGCATTTTTGGGGGAGTTTGCAGACTGCGATGGGGACTCAGCTCAGATTCAGTACAGCTTTTCATCCTCAGACTGATGGGCAGTCAGAGCGGACCATACAGATCTTGGAGGACATGCTGAGGGCTTGCGTCTTGGATTTCGGCGGAGGTTGGATTCGGCACTTATCCTTGGTTGAGTTTGCGTACAACAACAGCTTTCAAGCGAGCATACAGATGGCTCCGTTTGAAGCGTTGTATGGACGCAAGTGCCGATCACCACTTTATTGGAGTGACGTAGGCGAGAGACGGACCTTGGGGCCAGATATACTGCTAGAGGCAGAGGAGAAGGTCCGGGTGATTCGACAGCATCTTCAGACCGCTCAGAGCCGACAGAGGAGTTATGCTGATGTTCGGCGACGAGACTTAGAGTTTCAGGTTGGAGATCATGTATTTCTGAAAGTCTCGCCGTCTAAGGGGATCAGGAGGTTCGGCATTCGCGGGAAACTCAGCCCCCGATACATTGGACCATTCGAGGTGTTGGAGCGTATCGGGCCTGTTGCTTATCGACTTGCACTTCCCCCGAGACTGGCTGGTGTCCACGATGTTTTTCATGTTTCCACACTGAGGAGGTACGTCTTCGACCCGTCGCACGTCATCGACTTTGCACCCCTCGAGATCAGCGAGGATTTGAGATATGAGGAGCGCCCAGTGCGGATTCTTGATCGGGAGGTGAAAGAATTGCGCAATCGGACCATCCCTATGTGAAGATCCTTTGGAGCAATCATGATGAGCGCGAGGCGACGTGGGAGCCAGAGTCAGAGATGATGGACGCCTACCCCTACTTGTTCGAGGCTCTGGATTGAGGTATGATTTTAGTTTCGAGGACGAAACTTTTGTTAGTGGGGGAGGATGTAGTGTCCCAGTTTTTCCCTATGTTTTTTTCCCTGTTTCGGGGTGTGGAACACCTAGTTGGTGTGTTGGGCCCAACATGTCAAAGTGATGTGTTGTTTGGACTTAGGGTGGATTTGGAAGCAAGCCTGACCTTCGGCTGACTTTGCCGAATTTTAGGAAGGGAATCAGGCTAAACGGAGGCCGTATTTGGATTCAGCGCGGAAAAACGCTTGAAAACGGCTATTTACTTATTTAATTTGGAGTCCGGATGCCCAAAAACGGACCCCCGGAAGTTTTCTGCGCAAAATGGTGCACGGGGGGAGCTGTGGACCGGCCGGGGACACGTGGCGCCTTATTGGGCCGGCGCACGGCTCTCGGTCCACGGAGCGGACCGCCGGTGCACGGTGCACCGGCGGGCCACGTGGCAGGCGCCGGTTGGTCCGGTCCAGGGCGCGCGGCGCAAGGAGCGCGCGCGGGCAGCGCGGGCAGGCGGGCAGGCGCGGGGGCAGCGGCGCGGTGCACGGTGGACCGGGGCGCGCCACGTGGCGGCCCGGAGGCCGGCTCATGGTGTGCGCGGCGCACGCACACCGCGCGTGGGCGGCCGTACGCGCACGCGGGCGGCGCGTTGGCGGACCGGCGCCCGTGTCGGGCGGCGGCGCCGCCCCACGTGGCGCCACGCCATTGGCGGGCGCCGCCACCGGGCCGACCCGGGCAGGGGGGCACGTGGCGCTCCCCACTGGGCCCGCACGGCTGCCGCCTGTTTGGCGGACGCGTGGCGGGCCCTGGGCCGGGTCGGACGGAGGTGGCGGGCGGGGATCCCGTGTGCGGGGGTTGGGCTGGGCCGCACTGTAGCCGCCCGAATCTTGGCGGGCCGGGCCGCACTGTAGCAGCCCGAATTCCCTGCGCCCGAAAGTGGGGACAGATGGTCATTTCCCCAATGTTTGGTTGGGCCTATAAATAGGCCCCTCCCCTCCTTCTTGGGCTTTTTCCGAGAGAAAGAGAGAGATCCAGGGAGAGGTGTGAGAAGAGAAGTTTTTCCTCTCACATTTTTCTACCTCGTGGTGCGTTCCCAGATTTTTGGGAAGATCGACAGCGGCGTTCCGGATTTTACAGTGTGCCTCGGTTTTCCCCCATTTCGGCCCGTTATCGTCGCATTTCAGTCCGAGGAGTCCCCTGCGCAGTACAGGAGTCCGATTCGACGATTTCTTCGCCAGTGTGTTCCTAAGAGGTAGGGCTTCGTTTTTCGTGTTGATGGTTTCTCCATTCCGATTCTTTGGCACGATTCCCGAGGTGATTTGACACCCATTTTGCTGTTTGGATTTTTGGACAGCGGCGACTTCGACGAATTATTTCTCCGCGTAGGAATATCGGATCGAGGCGATTCAAGAGTCGATTTTGGGTGATTTTTCGCGAGGAACGCAACCGTGATTTTTCTGGGATTTTAGGAGCTCGGGACAGAGGTGAAAATTCCTCGTTTTGCGTGCTGATTTTAAAACAGCAAATGTGTGTTGGGAAATTGTTATATTTACACCTTGTACACTTGTGTGATACTGTAGGACATTGTTGCAGCTGACGGTGTGTTTAGAGGACAGCGGGTATTTTCTGGGTACATTGTACACGCTTTTCGAGGTGGGTGGTTGCGCTTTCCTCTTTGTTGACTTGCTCACTAGGAGTAGAAGAGTTCCCAATTATAAATGTGACAGTTAACTTGTGGTACATGAACCTATTGCATAGGCCCCCCTAAATTAATTGATAGCTTCTATGTGATAAATCTGGGACAATAAATTTGGACAACTGCCATATCTTGAACCGCATGCAACTAAGTAGCTCATAATATTTTAAAATGAGTTTTCACATGAAACCTTAGTCGCTTTTCAAATGCTTTTAAAAAGAACACTTGCATGCTTATTTGGACAGCTAGTTAGGCCACTATTTTACTGCAACACTATATTATGGGATTTGACTTAGGAGAAAACATGTGTTATTGTTATTCTTCTCTATCGATGCATGATGCTCGAGTCTGATCGGGATTTTGAGATAGTGTAGTCGGATCTTGAGTCTGGGACAGTTTAGACTCGTCTTGGGGATTGTGGGGCATAGTGGCAACCGCGGATGTTAGGCGGTTGACCAGATGTTTTTACCTTATCAGATTGGGGTCTATGGGTTCAGCGGTGACCGCGGATTTTGGGCGGTTGACCGGATGTTATTATCATATCAGATTGGGGATTGGGGTTGCATTAGTGGATGGAGTATTCCCACTTTGATCATAGTCATGATCCAGTCCTGCTATTGCGAGACATTGGTTACAGAGATGCTTGATACAGAGATACGTGATACAGGGATACTTTACATACTTTACTCGTGTGGGTCGCTCCCCTCGAGTGCCACTCCGGAGTAGGCTTTACACCGTGCCGAGCGCGGGGCACCTTGATGAGTTGCGATTGATGACAGAGCAGGCAGTGCCAGTATTTGCTGGTCCTCTGATTGGGTTTCTTGGGCAGTCAGCCTTGTAGTTGCATACATACAGTTATCTTTTTGGCACTGCATTTAGAGGCATAGTAGTGGTAGTTTCCTTTCTGCAGTCTTTATTGCATACCACTGTTCTTTCCTTTCTGCCTCTTATAGTCCTAGTGGGTGCGTCAGCATTCGAGGGTTTTACCCACTAGGGGAGGCTACTGGTTTATCTAGTAGTTCTCACCCCCATTATTGTTGTTTCTTGTCCTCTTTCCCCTTTGTTTTGCAGAGTCGACTGTGGGAGCTGCTGGGCCTTCAGCGGCAGATCGAGGTAAGAGGATCGCCGACTAGCTAGATCGTCTACCCCGAGCGAGAGATTAGCTAGACTTTTACTGTACTCCCCTTTTGTATCTCAGACTTTAGTAGTTTACTTTTGGGTCTGGCTGTGGCCAGCTGGTTGTATTTTTTGGTGAGCTGGAAGTATATTGTACTTTTATTTCAGTTTACAGTTTAATTCAGTCTGAGATTACTGTTAGTTCTATTAGTTCAGCTCTGTTTATGCTCTTTTATTGTATATTATCTATCTGAGCAGGTTACCAGCGCTTCGTGTACATGGGAAATTCTGTGTACACGGCGGATCTGTTGGCGGGCCGGGTTCTGGTTACCCCGGGGCGTGACATGACCGCTTACAATTTTAACCCCCACTAACAGTATATGTTTTAATCTCAATAAGCCTGCCATTGGCATCTAGAAGTGCATTTTGCCTTTTAATCTAGAAGCTACTCCAATGCCTAGAGGGTAGGAATCAAAAGCAAGGGGTTCGCAACAACACCCATGATCACAATCACGTCCCACATTGACATCTGGTCAACCGCCTACTATCGCGGTAGCCATAATAACCCCAGAAGCTAAAACCCAGGCCCCGGCTACACTAAGCCCACTCTGCTCGAACCCGAGCAAACAAATAGCCACCAGTCTAAGAATAGGGAGGAGAGAAACAAATAGGGTCCTCCTAAATCAAGCCCAAACATATAGTGTAGTGATAAGAAATGGCCTAACTAGATATCCCTATAAACAAGCCTATCTCCTCATAAAAGATAGAAGGGAGAGTGACGAATAGTGGTTCCACATGTGTATCAATTAAAGCTCCACCTGGTATAATCATCATGTTAAAATCATAATCCAAACCACACATGTCTATAATTTGCTAATCACCATCACATAAACCATCCCACCATACCGTCCAAAAGATCCTCAAGTGGTACCCTCCCACAAGACGTTTCATCATATCCCATATGAAAGTACATCCCCCATGCAAAGTTAAATGCCAATATGATGTCCATGTAAGCATGTATAAGTTCCAACCACTATCAGGTTTCACTATAGTGTTTTCCATATGATAGGCTCATAATTATTTTAGTTAAGCATGCTTGTCCATTAGGTGACCATTCAATAGTCCAATAGAGAGAGGATCTCTCTAATATTCCTTGGGATATATCAGAAAAGAGGGATATAGCAAACACCCACTGGAGGAATTGCGCGAACAAAGCTGTACAAATTCCTCGCTGCCATGGCCTTTTTCAGCCACATCGCCCAAAACAGATAAACTGCCGCGATCATGTTCACAATTACCCAAACATACAATTAAACATACCAATTAACACCTCAATAACTGCTATCCCAACAAACAGTCCAG
>CM054950.1:4995146-5219277 GCA_029168755.2 Tillandsia fasciculata
AAAAAGGCATGATATTTTATGGGTGGTTTTGCATGAAAATTCATATGAGGGTACTGTGTGACTTACTACCTGCACTTTTGGGATCAAATATAAAATTTCAAAGTTTCGAGAACTTATTTGCAAAATGCATATATATATATATATATATATATATATATATATATATATATATATATATATATATATAATATTATATATATATATATATATATATGTTGTGTGTGTGTGTGTGTGTGTGTGGTTGTGTGTGTGTGTGTGTGTGTGTGTTAGGGTTAGGGTTAGGTTAGGGTTACATAACCCTAATCCCTCATTGCTCTCCCCTTATCCCCCCACAGCCGCACACCCTCCCCAAACCCGTGCCCACTGCAAGGCCGCCAGAGCTCCGGCATTCAAGAACCGGCTACAACCACTCTCTCTTGTTCTCCTTGGTTTGGGGGGAGGAACCGGCGTTCACAGCCCTTCGTGCCTCAGCACCGAGCCACCACCCTCCTCGAGGCTGGCCAATTTCCTTCGACGTGCCCATGCACCACCAAACCCGAGGAGGACCAGATCCGGGCCACACGGCCCAGATCCAGGCTCCCTTAGGTTGCGCGCTTGAAGCTGCTGCCGCCGCCGCCTCCCATCGCCCCCGCTTGTGTCTGGGGACTCCAGGTGACCTAGGGTCACCTCTGCGAAGAGCCTCGACCATTTTCGTCGCCAGCGCGAAGTGCCTAACCGAGAGCACCTTACGGCTAGGTATTATTATGGATATTGTATTATTATTTCTAGTTGTACAGATTGTTGGTTTTTAATTTTACAGTAGTTTTATTTTATAGCTCTGATATCTGTTTAGCTGTAGTCCATTTTCTTGCAGGTTGGACGCTTCGCCTATGTAGGGTTTTGCATAGGCGGCGGATCTGTTGGCGAGTCCGGGTCGCAGTTTCGACCCTGGGGGGTGACACCTGTCCCTCAAGCTGTGGTTCAGTTTATTTTTGTGGTGTTTCGAGGGTACAGTTTATCTTCAGTTTTGGGCTATAAATTGGACCCCTTAGCATTCAGAGGACTCTTTTCCATTCCTCTTCATCTCCACCCTGGTTTGAGGGCATTTGGGAGCTCCATCATCTTCTTCTTCCTCTCTTCATCACCATTGTTGAGCCTAGAGCAAGCTTGCAGAGTTTGGCAACTCCATCGATGTTTCTTCCTCGGCTTCCCCTGGACAGTAGAAGTGGAGTTTTGAGCTGATTTTGAGGAAAACTCTTCAGCACTCGTAGCTCTACAACTTTCATATTTTGAAGGAATTCCAGTTTGGACTTTAAGCCAAGTAATTTTAGCCATCTTTGATACCCTCGTGCACAGACTGGATTTTTGAACAACATTCAGTGTTTTTCTTTCCCTGGGCAAAATACTTGGAATCTTGAGCTAATTTTTGGAGGGGAGTTGTACCTCTTGTAGATATACAACTTTGTTATTGATGAGGGTGGCTAATTCCAACATTTGAATAAATATGTATGTCCATCTTTATGCCCCTATGTGCAGTTTTCACAGTTTGGACAGTCTTGAGTAATTATGGGATTTCTCTATCTTTTTCTTATGAAATGGATGATTTCAAAGCTTGGTTTTCATCTAGACTTCAAGAGGATCATTTGGACACCTTAATCTTGAATTTTTTATGGTATTTGATATACTTTATTAAGTCTTTTCTCAGAACTATTGATGTTGAAATTCTGCAGCATATTTGTTAGTGAACCCTTTTGTGTTATTTCAGTTGTGGGGTCAATTTCGTGGATTAATGATGGTATTATTGAGAAATTAAAGGTTGGTTTACATCATCAAGAGTATGGTGAGCAATTTCTTTATTGGATTCAACTTGTGATTATATTTAATTTGGGTTCTACAATAAGTTGAATTTCGGCTTGTGGAATGCATGCAGATTTTGAGATAGCAATTGCAAGAGCAGGTTTTGAGCTGAATTTTGGGACTTAATGTTAGTTTTTTGTGGATCCTTTGATGTTTCTAAGTTAAAAGAGAACTTAGGAACCAAATTTGGGTTGTTATATTAAAGTATATTGAGGTATATACATCAGATTTTGTATCCTTTACCACTTGTTGTAAATGCTGAAATTCTGCGCAGCAGTTGATGTTTTCG
This sequence comes from Tillandsia fasciculata, assembly GCA_029168755.2. NCBI lineage: Eukaryota > Viridiplantae > Streptophyta > Magnoliopsida > Poales > Bromeliaceae > Tillandsia > Tillandsia fasciculata. The sequence continues at coordinate 4,997,272 of CM054950.1, forward strand.
CAATTCTGTTCAATCCGGCAAGAATTTTTTGGGAGATTTTGGGTTCGTTGGAAAGCTAGGAACTAGGGGATCATGCATGCTGAATTTTAGATCGAGTGTACTTCGGATCGAAGAGTTTTCAGGTGGGTTATTGAGCACATCGAAACTGCGGTCTACAAACCGGTTCAACCAATTTCAACATAGTGTGATTGTTGTATTTGTTATCGCTAGTTGATCCAATTATGCTTAAACTTGAGATTTATGTTGAGAGCTATACTTATCTTGTGTGAGAACTATTCCATGCTTGTCTGGACATCTAGATAGGCTACACTCTATTCTATTGTTATACTATTCATGTTGGAATCAAACTTAGGAAAAAAATCCATTTTTCTTCCTTTAAGACTATTGTTGCTCGGGGTATTGAGCATGGTTGGGGATAGTATAGCTATGTTATCGAGTCGGGTGGGATAACACCGGATTATCGACTCGGGAGTTGTTCGGCAACCGCGGATTATAGGCGGTTTGGCCGATTAGTGTTTATGCATCAGTTTGGGCCGGGATTGCATTAGTGGATTGAGTCTTCCACCTTGAGCATAGTGATGACTTTCACCTGCTACATACTCGTTCGGGTTACTTATTTACTCGAGTAGGGTCGCACCCCTCGAGTGCCACTCCGGAGTAGGCGGGATCGTGATAGCCGGTCGGTTAGTTTGATACTTGAGTATAATTTCACGCCGTTGATACACGGTTGTGATGCCACGTCGTTGATACACGTGTGAGGACCCGAATCCCCGCTTAAGGGTTTACTGATGGATTAGTGGCTTCTGGGAGTGTTTGTGCGCGCGTCGGGCCCAAGGAATGAATTCAGAGTGTAAAATGGGAGCAAGATTGCCTAACCGGAAGCCTTTGACAAATTTTAGAAGTGGAATTAGGCAAAACGGGCATCGGATTTGGATTCAACGCGCGAAAACGATGAAAATGGACTATTTACTTGTATTTTTCGGAGCCCGGTCGCCAAAATACGGATTTCGAGGCATTGGAGCACTGTTCCGGCGGCCGGAGTTGTGCCGGCGGCGGAGCACGGCGGCGGGCTGAGGCGCAGCTGCTCGGTCCACCGCGGAGGCGTGCACCGGGGATTTGGACAGGTGGCGGCTCCCGGTTGGCCGGCGCAGCAGGCGTGGTCCACGGGAGATGCGCGGGTGTACGGTGTACCGGAGCGGGACACGTGGCTACTCCGGATAGGCTGGCTCATGTGCGCGTGGTCCACGTGGTGACGGCGGGCAGGTGGCTGTACAGCTGGGTCAGCCGGGCGTCGTGCGCGGGGGCAGGCGCGGTCGGCGCCACATGGCGCGACCACAGCGGCTGGCACCGTTGTGCGTTGTGCGGGGTGCCACGTGTCGCGCAGGGGTTGGCTGCGCTCGCTGTTTGCTGTACGGGGACACGTGGCGCTCTAGGGTTGATTCGGGCGCTGATGGTTTGGGGTACATTTTGGGGTTCCTGTAGCAGCCCAGATCTTTTGGGCGCCCGAATATGGGGACATATATGGTATTTTGGCATTTGTTCTTTGGAGACTATAAAAGCTCCCCTTTGGGCTGCGATTTTGGGCCCTTTCCCGAGCCCTTTTGCGAAGGTGACCTTAAGAGATTTTGTTCTTCATCTTGTGGTCCATCTACTGAGGGACTTTCAGATTTTTTTGGAGGCCTCGACATCCGCGCTTTCTGCGACGCGGCGCATTGCGACGTTTCTTGGATTTTGGCTTCCACCGTCACTTTTCGGTCCGCAAGGCACCCTGGATTACTTCGATGGTATTTTGATCCGATTTTTGCAGCACCGCGTTCACGAGAGGTACGCCTTCGATTTCTGTACTGATCTTTTCATCTCATTTTGAGTTTTTGGCATAGTTCCTAAGGCATTTTTGAACCCCCTTCCCTGCTGGTGGTTTTCTGGACAGCGAAGTCTTGATGGATTTTTATCTCTGCACTCGAGTATCGGAATTCAATGTTTAAGGACTCTATCGACATCTACTCTTCGCGAGGATCACCGTCGTATTTTTATTGGATTTTTTGGAGGAATCTTAGAAGGTAATAATTAAGCTTCTTTGGGACTGTTTTGCTGCAGGCTTGTGTTTATGAGGGTGTTAACATACCGCGATGTTTTATTTTTATCTTGGCCTTCAGGTGTCGTATTGAGGAGTATAAATACTCGATTTGGGGCTACTCGTCGCGAGGATCGCAACGGTGATTTTTCTGGATTTTTTTGAGGACTGGACAGCGGTGAAATTCCTTAATTTTTGTGCTGGTTTTGGTAAACAGCAAGTGTTGTTTTTGGAACTGCTACTGTTGATGCTATGTGTGGTACTTTTTGTAGTAATTCACAGATTTGGGTATCTTGCGGAGAGTTGGGCAGAGAGGAGGTTTTTCTGTTGTGGAGCGCGCATTTTCCAGGTGGGTTGCTTCGCCTCCAAAAATAATGGACTATCTACTAATTCTATTAGATAGGAAACATACATGCCATGAGATGGATTAGATTGCATGTTAGAGAGAGAGATGCCATCTTTTCTATGTTATTGTTGATATCCTGTTGATTCATATTCCCTGATCCTGCTTTAGTTAAATTAATTGCTGTTATTGGAACTTGACCTAGTACCCCGTCATATGTTGCATGTGTAACCAGACCAGTAGAAAACCCTCACTTGGGCTAGGTTAATTTATTTATGTTTTAGACATCCACATGTTTTACTCTATTCCTGGACATAGTGTTATCCTCGCCCTGGTAGTGGACCGAGTGGTTGGATTTTCTTTTAGTGTGGGATGCATGTTACACTCGTACTTGGGAGCAGAGTGGAGTCTGGTAGATATAGTTGGTCTTTTATCTGTGGCGGGAGCCGTTTGGGTGAAACGGTGGTCCTGGGATGTCTTGTTTCCTTGTTTTATATGTCGCCACTGTGTTAGTGGCAGTAGTATACCAGTGTTAGCAGGACCTTGAACCCAGAACCTTTTTGGACACACACATGATTTTAGTCAACCAATGTTTTCTTCCAAACATCGAGGGATCGCCGGAGTCTATTCTTGTTTGATTGGACGAAGGCATTAGCCCTTCGAGGTTTGGGTATAAAAACTTGTTTCTAACTGTTTTTCCTAAAAGAACTAAAAATTATTAAAAAAAGGGTTTTCCTCAAATCAATATGGTTTTTCAAAAAGGAACTATTTTTAGTCCTCACCCCGCGTGGGTTTGAGTGAAAAAATAGTTTTCAGTAATAAATGTCACATTTTTCCTATAAACTCTCCCACTTGAGAGGATTCGAGTGGTCTGGGTTCTAAGGGCTGCCTTTTTCTCTTGGTCGGGAACAACGAGGGGCTATGCCTAGAGCCTGTTCTTGTTTGATTTGGATTGTAGGTTCTAGTCTTTCGGGGTTCTCGGACCCTTCATTGTTGCTGGCTGTAGAGTTTACCCAGCTAGTGGGTTTGCATGTCGAGTTGATGTTCTTTTCGGGGAGCCGTTGGGTCGACAGTGGTCCTGACTGTTCGAGTGTTTCCTGTTAGTGAGTTAGAGAGGTGTTTCGGGTACTGTTGATCTTGTTGATCATGGATTGGACTATAGCCTGCATGAGCCATATTGAGCTCGACAGAGATGCGCTGATACTTTCCTCGGTGAGGTCGCGCCCCTCGAGTGCCACTCCGGAGCTGGGCCTGTTACTTTACTATCGCGACTTGTCGATGCTGTCCCCTGGCTGGGCCTTTTTTAGGCAGTCACGGACGTAGTCCCTCTAGCTGGGCCAGTTTTGGCAGTCACGGACGCCCTACGTAAGTTCAGTTCTCCGTGGATGTACTGGCAGTAGGTGGGCGCATGTTTGACTGGACCCTATGTGGCAGTCACTGTGATTGGGTTGATTGAGTATACTGGGTTTGAGTCGATGTATCATTTTCATCTGTATCACCCTTTGAGCATAATAGATAGAGGCATGATAGCTGTAGAGTTATTTTCAACTTTTCTTTCTTCAGTTTTCTATTATCTTATGCCTCTAGTAGACTTAGTGGGCAGACCGTCGGGTTTGGTTGCGGTACCCACTGAGAACTACTGTGGGATATAGTTCACACACCCGCTGTGGTGTATTTTTTCCCTAGGGACCTACTTTTCAGTTGCTGACCCTTTTGTTGCTGATCGAGGCGAGGGAGTCGCGAGCTAGATCCCTACCTGTCTTTGGAGAGTAGCAGTAGCGGTATCCCTTCATTGGAGATCTATTAGTATAGTCAGCAGTTGGTCTATTTGTTTTTACTTTTGAGAGATATTTGTATTGTGAGGATCTGACTTGTACTGAGAGCCTGTACCCTGGTGTATCATTTCTGTTTACCTCCCTGTAGAGTTCTGAGTTTTTGTATCAGAGGATTTTGTATATGATCGTATTTGGGAGATGGATATTGTATCTTTATTTTCAGTTGTACAGTGATTGAATTTTAGTTTTACAGTAGTTTTCTTTATAGCTCTGATATCTGTTTAGCTGTAGTACCTTCTCTTGCAGGTTGGACGCTTCGCCTATGCGGGGTTTTGTATAGGTGGCGGATCTGTTGGCGAGCCTGGGTCGCAGTTTCGACCCCGGGGCGTGACAACACGACTGTGAGGACGTCGTTGATACACAACGGTGAGACTGATCTATTATGATGCAAGCGCAAGCAGGACCGGGTTTGGTAACGATAGATTTGATTGGATTAGCAGTTTTCTTTCAGTGATGCATACATACATACATACATGCACTTGACAGTATACATTGTGGCATTGAGGCATAGTAGTGATAGTATTCATTCCAGTTATTACTCCCTTACTTATTTAGCATTTCCTACTGTTGCCTCTGGTAGACTCGTGTGTAGGTCGGAGGTTCGATGACATACCCACTGAGGACTGCTGGTTTTCTTGTAGTTTTCACACCCATTGCCGTTGTTCAATCTTTTTCAGATTTCACCACGGCTGTTGCGGTACCAGTGGATCGAGATGAGGGGATCGTGGGTTAGATAGATCTCCTACTACTCTTGAGAGCTAGCAGAGGACCCAGTGCTATTTTATTTTGTTTATACTTTAGTTGAGCAGACTGATATATTTATTTTGGGGTCTGGCTGGAGCCAGCGGTTGTACTTTATTCTTTTCTAAGGGATGATACTTGTATTGAGATATTTGGAGTTTTATTATTTACTGTGAGAGGTGATATTTGTTTAAACATTTGGAGAGTTATATATTAACAGTTTTAGTCTGTATTGGATTTATTTAGTTCAGCTCTGATATATCTATCTATCTCTTTCTCTCTATCTCTCTCTTTTTTCTTCTCTCTCTCTACTTGAGCAGGTTGTATCGCTTCGCTTACGTGGAAAATTCTGCGTACACGACGGATCTGTAGCGAACCCGGGTTCTGGTTTTCACCCGGGGCGTGACAGCGTGTGCTCCACGTAGGCGGGCCGAGGGGGATGTGGATTTAGTTGAACACGGTGAATGGTTCATCGTGTTCAAACACGGGGAACCATTCCCCGTGTTTGACACGGAGAATGGTTCCCCGTGTTTGAATACGGTAAACTATTCACCGTGTTCTTCACAAAATCCACCCGATAATAAAATTTTTAATAAAATTTCAATTTATACAATTTCAAAGGAATAGCAATGAACAGTATAAAACTTTGAAACAAACAAAATACAACATTCAACAGTATATGATCAATCGATAATTTATACAAGTTTAAGGAAAATATAAACAATGAGCAATGAAAGTATACAACTTTGAAACAATAAAAAAATACAACAATCAAATACGTATATAACAATATATATACCACAGCATATCACACCATATCACACCATACCACAGCACATCATATCACATCACACCATACCGCAGCACAATACATCACATCAAATACGAACCACATCACACCATAACAATATATATACAAATGGGCGTTATGAAAGAATAGAATATCGATAAAAAATAAATACAAATCACATCACAACAAAACAATATAAATATAACAACGCATAACGACAATGTAGACTAATCAATGGCTCAATTGGTCAAGATGTGAGATAGTCGTGCCCTTTGGCTGTGGATGAGCTAAAGATGAGGGCTGATCGGTGTGGAGAGACCACAACTGTCGGTGCCGTGGGCGCCTATGGTAACCAATATCAGGTCGTCGAGGACGATCATCTGGTACAATCCCCGATGGACTATGTGTCACGCCCCGGGTGTAAACCAGAACCCGGGCCCGTCTACAGATCCGCCGTGCACACGGTATTTTCCGTGTACACGAAGCGCTAATAACCTGCTCAAATATAAGAGATAAAAAAAAAGAGCAATAAAAATAGAGCTGAACTAAAACTAATACATCTCAGACTGAAGCTGGAAATAAAATACAATACATCTGTATAAATGATACACAGTCTCTCCCAGCTCACTAAAATAAATACAACCTGCTGGCAAAAGCCAGTCCCAAAGTAAAAGTACAACCGTCTGAGAAAACATGGGTACACCAACAGTCCAGCTAACACGCTCATCCTGCCTCGAGATCTATCTACTCAGCCGTCCTCTCTCCTCGACCCGCCACTGAAAGCCCAGTAGCACCCGCAGAAGACACTGCAAAACAAGGGAGAAGAAAAAGAGAAAAGAAGAATGGGGGTGAGAACTACTAGTAAACCAGTAGCCTCCCCTATTGGGTAAAACCTCAAACTCTGACACGCCCACTAGGTCTACCAGAGGCAAAGAGAGAAGAAAGGAGGTGAAAGCTAAGTGTAACAGCTGATAAATGTCCCGAAGGATGAATCGGATATGGACAGTTCCAATAAGATTTCATTCTTGAACAAGAATCCATTTTTTGATTTATTTCATCTATTCCATGACCGAACAAAGGGGGATACACGTTACACCACGATTTGAATCAGAAGAGAGATTTCAAGAAATGGCAGATCTATTCACTCTATCAATAACCGAGCCGGATCTGGTGTGCTACCACTAATATGCCTCTACATGTCAAGCTAGTAAGAATAGCAAAAAGTATGCATCAGTATCTAAAAGCCTGCCTAAATAACCCAATCCGACCACCAGTAGACACTGGTACTGCCTGCTCTACCTGCCGCGACGGGTATGCCAGACCTATGCATAACACCGAAGCAAAGGAGTCTCAAGGACTCAAAGTCTGTCTGCCGCGCACTCCGGAGTGGCACTCCAGGGGAGCGACCCATACGAGAAAAATAGTAACCACAAGTAACCTGATATAGCAGGACTGGATCGTGACTCAGATTAAGTGGGAAAAACCATCCACAAAAGAAAGATCCGATCTCAACCTGATGCAAGATAAACAAATAGTGGGAAACTCCATCCACTAGAGACCTGATACCCAATCTGATGCATAAGCAACCTCCGGTCAACCGCCTAATGTCCGCGGTTGTCGCAATACCCTGCCATCAAGCCCTGCCTGTCCCAAAGCCCAAGAACCTGACTACACTATCCCAATCCCCCTGCTCGCGTACGAGCTGCAAATACCCTGAGCCTCAAATGAAAGGAGAAAAGAATAATAAAAAGGTTTCTCATATGTCAATTCCAGCATGATAGTGTAGCAGAAAAAGGTGGCCTATCTAGGTGACCATACAAGCATGCAAATGTCCCAAGATGATATAAAATAAAACAGGTGTCGATATATTTTTACCTTGCTAGAACATGCTGATAATTGTGTAAGAATGGTAAATAAGGAATAGCCTGTGCCTGCCTATAATGCATGCCCAAAGCCCACAATTTATTAATTAGCCTTATCTTTTAACATGATGTTACCGCTCTACAATTTTAACCCCCACTAACAGTATATGTTTTAAATCTCAATTAAGCCTGCCATTGTCACATATAAAGTGCATTTTGCCTTTTAATCATAGAAGCTACTCCAATGCCTAGCGGGTAATCAAAAGCAAGGGGTTCGCAACAACACCCATGATCACAATCACGTCCCACATCCGACATCTGGTCAACCGCCTACTATCCGCGGTAGCCATAATACCCCAGAAGCTAAAACCCAGGCCCCGGCTACACTAAGCCCACTCCTGCTCGAACCCGAGCAACAAATAGCCACCAGTCTAAGGAATAGGGAGAGAAGAAACAAATAGGGTCCCTCCTAAATCAAGCCCCAACATATAGTGTAGTGATAAGAAATGGCCTAACTAGATATCCATATAAACAAGCCTATCTCCTCATAAAAGATAGAAGGGAGAGTGACGAATAGTGGTTCCACATGTGTATCAATTAATAGCTCCACCTGGGTATAATCATCATGTTAAAATCATAATCCAACCACACATGTCTATAATTTGCTAATCACCCTCACATAAACCATCCACCCATACCTGTCCAAAAGATCCTCAAGTGGTACCCTCCCACAAGACGTTTCATCATATCCCCATATGAAAGTACATCCCCCATGCAAAGTTAAATGCCAATATGATGTCCATGTAAGCATGTATAAGTTCCAACCACTATCAGGTTTCCACTATAGTGTTTTCCATATGATAGGCTCATAATTATTTTAGTTAAGCATGCTTGTCCATTAGGTGACCATTCAATATGTCCAATAGAGAGAGGATCTCTCTAATATTCCTAGTGGATATATCAGAAAAGAGGGATATAGCAACCACCCACCTGGAATTGCGCGAACCAAAGCTGTAAAAATCTCCTCGCTGTCCAATATGCCTTTTTCACGCCACATGCCCAAACAGATAAACTGCCGCGATCACTGTTCACAATTACCCCAAAACATACAATTAAACATACAATTACCCTCAATAACATGCTATCCCAACAAACAGTCCAGACTTGTGCCCTTTTCACCTACGAGTTATGCAAAGAAAATTCCCAAAAAAAAATACTGTCGCGATCCTCGCGACGAGCCGGTCGAAACGAGTACCTGCACGCTCAAATCCGAGTTTCCTACACTGAGAGAAAAATTCTGCAAGGGAACCACCCCAAAGAATTCTGTACAGAAAACTGCAGCACCAAACACCGCAAATAATACCTTTTTCACCTTCGGGAAAAATCCAAAAAAATCCAGGAAAATTCGAGGATGCTCCTTGTGATGTGTAGATGCAAAACGATTTTGGCACGTCTCAATCCGATGCCTGGTTGCGGAGATATCGCCGAAATACCACGGTGCTGTCCAAATACTCCACAAGAGAAAATGGGTCAAAGAGAAGCTCAAAAAACTCAAAGAAAATCTCTGAAATAGGGGGAGGTCAAAACACAATAGTTGAAGCCCTACCTGTCGTGAAGCCAACGGCGCAAAAATCATAGAAAAAGGTGCTCGGGGTAGGCCGGGGGAGCTCGTGCACCGAAATGCGACGGAGAAAAACACCGAAGAAGAAACGTCGCGCCGCGCCGGTAAAATAGAAATCTCGAAATGCGTGCTGCCGAAAAATCCAAAAATTGACAGGTGCAAGCTCCTCTTCTTGGAGAACAACTCTCCTTCTCAGCCCCCTTCGAGCAGAGGGCTCGAAGGGGTCGAAATCCCCCATTGAAGCTCCCTCGGATTGCTTATAGAGCAAATCCAAAACAAACAATTCAGAAAATACTCGTTGTGTCCCCAGAACAGGAAACATCAGTAAAAGTCCACCCAGAAGCTGCCAAGTGTCCTCCGCAAGTCAACCACCAATTCGGCGCGCGCCAATCGGCGCGTGCCACGTGGTGCGCACAGTGCCGCGGCGTCAGCGCGGCATGGCGCCCGCTCGCGCACGCGGCCCGAGGCGCCCCTGTGCGCCTCGGTGCGCCCGGTGCTGTGAGCCCGCCACTCACAACGCGCCACGTGTCACGCCCGGTCCACCGTGCACCCCGCGCCGATCCGTGAACCGTGCCTCGCGAGCCGTCCAACCATTAAACGCCACGTGGCCTCCATTCGGTGCACGCCGGCCCCGTGGACCGCGCACCTGCCCGCGCGCCCGCGCACCGCCTGCCCGAGCTCGCGCCGCCGCGCTCCGCCGCTGCCCGCCGCGGCTGCGCCGCCGGCCGGTCACCGGAACAGTGCTCCATGCCTCGAAATCCGTGTTTTTTTTTGCATCCGAACTCCGAAAAATACAAGTAAATAGTCCATTTTTACCGTTTTCGCGCGCTGAGTCCAAATCCGTTGTCCGATTTGCCAAATTCCATTCCTAAAAATTGCCAAAGGCATCCGGAAAGGTGTTTTTAATTTGAATTTCGCGCTGAGTCTAAATTTGATATCCGTTTTGCGCGAAACCACCTCTAAACATTCGACGGGGTCCTCCGATTACCCACGTGATCCATTTTAAGCCCGGAGTCCATCACTTGTGTCCAAATTGGCGCACAAACACCGCCGACATGCCACAAAGGCCTCCAGAAGCTGCCGGTCACACGATAGAAGCCTCGCAGAGATCCGGGTCACCACACTATGTGATGGTGCATGCCCCGACGTCGATGCTCCACCATGATCTACTGGCCGTGGAGGCGTAGTATGTGGAATTATCTGTAAAGTCTCCAAAGCTACCTCCATTTGATCAGCAACATGTGTCAGAGTCTCGAAAGGTGCTCCACTATATGAGATATCGGGTAGGACACCTCTGATCACATATTGAGATCTCTGAATGAGATCGACCTGGAATCAAAACAGTATCATAAAAATTACATTGACTACTGTTTAATTATTGAAATAATTATGATATATATATATATATATCATACCAAAAATCTCTCGATATGTCCATGGGGCTGATATGAGAGGGGTCGACGTTGTACTAGACTAGATATCCACCTCCTAATGATACCCCAATGCCATTGCATGTAGATAGAAATAGCGCGTACATGATCGGGATCTACACGGGGGTCCACCTCTACTATATCCATTAGTCGAGCATCCTAATGCTGAATATGTATATCATGAAACGCCCCCCAATTCTCATCCACTCTACCTCGTGAAGTGATGCGAGGTAGAGCAACTACTGCGTCGGGTATATGCTGTAGAAATCTAAAATGACGAAGCACCCGATCTGGAAGATGTAGCTCAATAATTTAAAAACATACTAAGGTGGTCCGTGCTCGCCATACCAGGGACCCCACTAGACAAAATGGTGGAAGTGATTCTAGTATTACATCTGTATATGGTCTCCATGTAATCTATTGTGAAAAATATATGATAAGTAACTTGGGACTCTTACTGGAGAAACTTATGTGAATGGAAACTTATGATAATTAACTCATGTACCTAGGACTCTAACTGGTGATCCAGTTAATCACGATAAAACTCAATATCAGTCGTCCTGACATTGTCCCGAAAAGCCAGCCTAGTATTCAACTTGTTTTATTTATATCGTATCAGTAACGATAACATAAAATACTGAAAACTTGAAAAAAAAAAAAAATTACATACCTGCAACCTAGTGGTGCATCAATAAAATCAGGCTGCAGTCCGACTATCTGAGGACGACCGATGTGCAGATGGTCTCATGCCCAAATCTACATAAAAAGCCACTTAGAAAAAAAAAAAAAAAATTATGAATGAAATTAGTAATAAAGGTAGCTGAATTAATGTCACAAAACAACAACACTCCACTTTCCCCCTCATGCAAGCACTCGCTAATGCTCGATAGAGATGAGCTAGCATCGCAGCACCTCATGCCAACTCACCACAAGCGTCAAAATTCTCTAATAGAGGCAACCACTTTAAATGCACTTTATTTTCGCTTTGGTTTGGCATTAGACTACAACCTATCTGAAACATCATGTATACTCTTGTTGTAGCCTCTATGACTGTGGGCGGTGCATCTAAGGCGATATCATTAAATTGATGATACAACCAATCAATTTTTATCTCTCCGCCTCTAATATCGCCGGGAACAACCCCAAATAGCAGCTCACATAGCGCTGGCCACTGATACGAGGCACCTTTAGTCACAGCCCCCCCATCGATGCGGAGTCCAGTGATAACAACCACATCTATTAAGGTGACCGTCATCTCACCATGCCTTATATGAAATGTCTGCGTCTCCCTCCGCCACCTCTTGACTAAAGATCCTAATAATGCTTGGTCTAGCTGGACGCACCTCAACCGTGACACATAATAGAATCCTGCTCATCGCAGTAGCTCCAAAGCTGCAGGATACTCAATTTGCCAGCGATTCAATTTACGGTCGCTCTCCGTAAATTGAACCGGAGAATAACCCTGTAATAATATAAATATCACATAATATTAGTACATGTGAGAGAGAGTGTGTATGAGAAAGAGTGAGAGAGAGCCAGAGAAAGAGAGTGAGAGAGAGATGGGGGCTCTGCCAGAGAGTAAGAGAGAGATGAGAAAGAGAGAGAGAGAGAGAGAGAGAGAGAGAGAGAGAGATCTAGTGAGAGTGAGAGTAGAGAAAGCAATGCAGGGGGGCCGACGGCGGCGGCGAGATCTAGTGGGAGAGAGAGAGATCTAGTGGGAGGGAGAGCGAGAGTGCGAAGGAAGAAGAAGAATAAGAAGAAAGGGAGATTAATGCCCTATATAAGGGATAGAACACAGGGAACGATTCCCCGTGTTCGAACATGGTGAATGGTTCGCCGTGTTCGAACACAGGAAACCATTCTCCGTGTTTAGAACACGGTGAGCCATTCAACGTGTTCAACTAATCCCACCTCACCCTCAGCCCGCACACGTGGCGCACACGTGGCAGCCATAGGACAATTTTTGCAATTTGAAATTTTATAGGACCATTTTGAAAATTAAATATTTTGAGATTTTATAATTAATTTTATCTTCACTATTCTGATCTAACTATTCAAATGCTATTTTTTTTTTATACCTAAAAATAATTTAATTTTTATCCAAATACAAAATTAATTTTATTTTTGCTTGTTTCTGAAATTATATATATATTTAAAATAAACAATTTTAGTTTATATTTAAACCAAACATAATCTAAAACATCACCGGATTTGATGATATGGAAGTTTTCAAAAATCAACAAGATTAAAAGGAGGACACAGATTAACCTGTTGCGAAAATTTTGGTGGGAGATTTAGAGAGCAAGAGAGATTTTTCAAAATAGAAGTCATAACGTATTTATCGCTTAGTTAGTTAATTCAAAAATAATTTATAAATTATTTTTGAATTATTGAGAATGCATATTAAAATGTGCCGTTTTTTTATTTTAAAAAAAATTAAAATAATTCGTAAATTTTTTAGCCCAAAAGTAATTCGAAAATAATTCACGAATTCCGAATTTTTGCCCGGCATCTTCTTGCCCTTGTCCGAGAGAAAACCAGTTTCCTCTTTCAACGGAGGTTAAAAAAAAAAAAAAAAAAAAAAAAAAAAAAAAAAAAAAAAAAATCATCATCACAGGCCCACGCCACCCAACCCCACCCCACCTTCTCTTCTACCCTTCCAAGCCATTCACCGTTGGAACCCCTCCCGAGCCGCACCCCACTCGCCATCAGAACCCTCCGGACCGCGTGCCTTTCGTCATCTTTCTCGCCACCACCCGTTTGTGAGTTGTAATTTTGTAAATTTGTATATTAATTCACCTAACTTGCCAGTGAAATTAATATTTGCTTTCAATTAATTTAATTTTTCTCTAGTTTCTTTCTAATATTTCAGCTATTGGTCAATTTTTTTTTTTTTTTGTTCTCTACAAGGAGTCTCTTAAAATTGTGTTTTTATTTTTTATTTTATTTTTTTTCTGAATAGGTATTTTTTTTATTTATAAAGTTGGTTGATTAAATTATTTTTAAAATTTATAACTGTTTATACTATATAAATTTTTTTAAAAAAACTTTTAATTTAATAGCCAAATTTTTTATTTTAAATTTTTAATTAATGCATATATTATTTTCGTATAAATCACGTATTCAAATAATTAACAAAAATTATAATACAAATTTTATTCATATTATATCTGCACCTAATTTTTGTCAAATTAATAATTTAACATGCTGGTTGGTATTAAGGAAGACAGTGAATCAGCGGGGTGAATATTTCCCGTAGTTCTTATCTTTGTCGGTATTAGTGTGGGCTGTTAGGCCACTCCAGTGCCTCCTTTCTTTTTTTTTCTTTCTTTTTTTTGTTTCTCTCGCTTTGTCAATCCCCAGAATTCGGATACTCGTGACTAGGATACCCTGTAGTCTCAATTTGGTGGCTAAATTTATTTTTTAAATGAATAAAATGGGTAGCTAGTTAGATAGGCCTTCCCTGTATAACAAAAGAAAACTATGCTACTGGTACACCCCAACTATGCTGCTGGTACACCCCATCCGAAATGTAGAATTTACACTCCACCCATGAAAACTTTTCCATCCATCACTTCGAAGTGATGAATAAAATTCACCCCATCCTAAGATAAATAGAATGTAGATCATACATCCCATCTGAAATGTACAAAAAGCATTTTCCACAAAAAATTGTCCTCATAACACTTATACCACACAAAATATACTTCTAATCTATCCTACGATGCCATATAAACTAGTGTAGGGTCTGATGCAGAACAATCTGATGATTTTCTTGCAGTAATGATGTTTAAAAACAAAATTTGCACTTTCTTGCAATATGTAAAGTTCTGACTATAGAAGTTATACCTCAACAAAAATTTGCACTTTCTCATGCAACAGTGACTTCTGCAGTCAAACATGCCCAAAAAGATACTTGTAGCTTTTCCTTAATCTTAACTCACTAAAGACGAGCCAGCTTCAGTTGAAATTTCTGTTTCTAAAACCTAAAAAGTGCATTTTCACCTCCAGCTACAGCTGAAGTACCAAATTGTCAAGTATCTGATTCGCTTTTCCCAACAAAATAAATTGATCAAAAAGCTAAACTCAGTAGGTACTACACATCCTGTCAACGATTATAGGCATTCAAAGAAATTGAACTAGGTGCTCACAGTAGTAAAAGCTTCGAAGGAGACAATCAACCCATCATTGATAGTAGTATCCTGTTTAGAGTGTCTATCAAGCATGCTCCCACTTTCCAAGACAAATCCCAGGGCTAACAAATGAAATAGCAACAACACTCAAAAAAGGAATGCGACCAACTATATTGTAAAAGTGATTAAACAGCAGCATTAGGGAAGGAAACAAAAAACATAAAAATAAAAGAGGCACTCAAGATCCACACAAGCAAGGACCCTGTATCAGTCACAAACCATAATCAAAAGTGACCATTTTCAAGCATGAAAACATTTACCGCTAGTAATGATAAATGTTCAAAGGCACTGCATGTCCAATCAGAACTGAGAAACCTGCAAAATGAAAGTGAAAGACCACGAAAAAGATAGTTAAACTCATTGCGTGCTTCTTTCAAAGAACTCCCAAGGTGCAATTAATAATTCAGACTTCAGGTGCAGCCTCTGAACTGCATATGAAGGTTTAAAAATAAGACCACTAATAAACTACTGTGTTGATAACCAACTCACTAACTATATTGTGAAATACATGTTATGGTACCCACTAGTGCAAATACCCGTACAGCTGCACACGACAACAAAGAACAGTCATCATAATATATTATTAGATGAATATCAAGCAGAAGATACGAACTTCTAGTTCAAAGGAAACAAAAAAAAAAAGGTCACAAACAAACCCTGTGATTCATGAAATTTATGCCATCTTCACCAGGATGAATAAGCACCTAAAATTTACAACAGATCAAAAACCCTAAATACAATTATATGATACAACTGGCCTTCCCAATCATTTGGCTTACACATCCTGGAATGGCCTCAAATTTCCCTCATCTCCTATAGAAATTTACAGCTTTTTGCAGGCAATTCAAGTAAGAGAAGAAAAAAGGAAAAAATACTAAGACCTGTGGATGAGAATCAGCAACCTTCAAAGATGGATGCGCCGAAAGAATGCAAGCGAAGTATAGGATTAAGCTTCACCCATGGCCCCGAAATGTTTAATGTTAATTTCAGTTTGGTCCCTACTGTGTCAGCTAATTGTCACTAGTTTCCTGACCTTCGCATATTATCACAATTTTATCCATTTTGTTTGGACGGAAATAATCATGTAATCATCATCCAAATGCCAGATAAGCAATTGTGGACTTTTGCACATGGATTTACATGGGCATTTTCTTCGAATTTAATAGAGGATTCAATGAATATGGCAGGGACACAATTGTAACAATTGGGTCAGGGACCAAATTGAAAACTTCCCATAAAAGGTTGGGCATCTTAGTGCAACTCACCCTAAAAGTCCAAGGTTAAGCTCACCAGTTACTTGACCGAGCCAGAATATCAGGTGCTGCAAAAATTTCTCGTTTACATCAATAAAATGGCTTAGATTACCAACTTTCCATGTAGAATTGAAGGGGTGAATATGGCGAGCTTAAACATGTTCACGAAAACAGTTTATTCTTTTTATCTCATGATGTTCTGTGTTGTTTAATCGGAATCAGTGTCTAGTGATAGATAAAGTCGAGGCGGCCGCACAGATCGGGACGACTGCGAATGATGAGGGAACAAGTTATTGTTCCTCGTAGTATTCAAATTTGTTCTGTTGTTACCTCTGTCACCGTTCATGCTCAGAAGGGCAGAAGCTGCAAATGGAAAAAAAAAAAAAGTAAAAAGAAAAGAAAAGAATTAGTAAGATTTTTCATCATAATTGTCATTGAGTTAACATAGAAAAGCCACCAGTTGAACAGCTTTCATTTCTCAAGTCATGGCACGGATTTTTTTTTTCCAAAACAGCGATACAAAAACCCATTTGACAGTATGAATTTCCAGAAAAAAGCTGAAGCAGAAATTTCTTGATTGCCTAACAAAATTAAGATGAAAATTTCCAACCATGGGATGGTTGGTGGCATCTATGCAATGATGATAAACTTAGAAAAAAGATGGATCACGGGATGCTTGGTAACTAGTATGCAATGTTGACGATACCTGTCTTAATCCAAAAACAATATTATGAAGTTTAAGCAGGTTACACAATAAGCAGGGCATTAAAATCGCAAAAAGAGCCGGTATATTTTGTAATCAGAATCCAAAACATGAAATGAAATTTATTAAAAAATGACAGAAACTGTACAAACCAGCATCATTTATTGGCTCCAGTCTATTCTCCTTTGGTAGCTGTCCCTGCCCCTGCCCCGGCCCCTGCTGTTGCTGCTGCTGCCCCACATTCAGCCCATTACTAGGAGCAGACTCCTCGTAACCCCCACCGGCAAGTGTAAGCAATAAAAAGTCATCAGAACGGACCCCATTCGCCACATCACCACGCGCACCAAAATCCGATTCCAGAGGAACACTGGATGGTCTAGTTGGTAAAAAAATTTGCAAGGACGGATCGTCGTTATCAAAAGTCATGGGATTATCAAACAAACTCCCATGCATTTCTGAACCATTATGACAGTTCGAAATGTCTTGAGCTCCTGATGTCTCCCCAATATTACCATCAGGCCCCAGACCAAACCCATTGTTTGGTGCAACACTGAGGGAATTATGTGAATCAACTAGGTTATCGGGTACATCAGCTTCGGACCCAAAGAATTGGAAGCCGGGCCCTGTCTGAGGACAAGTCTGTATCGGCCATGAATTTAGTCCAAAATCATCACAGTTGTTAAACAGACCTAGGCCTGGGTCTTCATGGTACTTTTCAGAGTACCTCTCTGAAAACCCTGTATGAGTGGTAGGAAAAGGCATAGTGTTCCCACCAACTGTGCCAGAATCATAGGCATTTTGAGGAGAAACTAATGCAATATTGTCTTCATCAGAGTCACTAAGAATGATGACATCCAGGCCACTTGACTGGGGAGGAGGGATTCCTTCCTCAACATTGTATGTAGGATCAAAATTTGGAGAGAGAGAATCGAACTCAGGCCCATTATTCAAAGATAGATCAAAGTGGACCCCTCCCTCTTGGTTTACACTTGGGTCTTCACCATCTCTGTAGCTTCCAGTGGCACTGCTGCTCATTGGAATGTTCTGGAAGTGGTTTTCGGGCTTGTTAGGAACTTGACCTCCAGAAAACCGCGGCTTCATATCATCAGGCTTACTCACTTCCCAGATTCCATTGCGGTTCCTCTTGATTCCTATTCGCAAGCCTGTGTGGGGCCCTTCTAAAGTATCTTCTTGTTTAATTTGATTTATATCCTCTAAACGGGGCTTTATGTCTTCCTCCTTTGGGGTACAAAGAGAACCGTCAGGTAAATGCCACTGAGAAAGCTCCCAAATTACACCTTCGCCCTTTGCACGCCAAGAACCATCAGGCTTGACTTCAATCTCATTTACATCTTCGCCACAGTTCCGCAACTATGTATATTATCAGAATAAAAGGTAGATCAATAATTTTAAAATACAGTTGAATTGACAGTAAAGCACAATATGAAACCTACCAACGAAGCTATCCGATTAAAATAGGGATCGATGATCATGTTTTCAAGAGTATAGTTTTTTAAGCATATCGGACATTGCCACTGCATAAAAGCAAAAATGTTATCAGAAATAGAACCTGAGAGAAGATTGACCGAAAAATCCTAAGAGAAAATTTAACCTTACGAGACCGCTGATTAAGTTCCACAAAAGTTTCTAGATCGAAGCAACCCATGTGAACGCAAGGCTTGAACCTGCCCGCAATTTTAATTCGTGAACCGCTATTCTGTAAATTAAAAATAGATAAATTTAAAGATAATGTCAAAGGGATTGATAAGAATAAGAGAAATTAAAAGAGCAAACAAGTTTTAATTGGTGAATCTAATCTCAACAAAGCGTGGATTGATATTCGTTGAAAGAAGTGGTTAAATACAAAACTTACATAGTTCGTAATGTTGTGTTGTTTATAAAGGAAGAATGTGTGGTAATATTCATTATTGAACATCAGTTTATCCATCCAGTTGGCCTCATCCCATTTTTCTCAATCCATTCTCTCCAATCTATCTAATATCCTAACCCATTTCCTTCTCTCCTATCAAGTTTTTTTAACCTCATTCTCTTTACCACCAATTATTTGTATTGTATAGGAGCTTTCACATATATGTCCCAGCATTGCAAAATCATTTATTTACATATGCACCCCTGTAAAATCTGAACTTCAATATTATACCACGACGAGAGTGCAGTGTCTTACAAAAATATTTTATCATAAGTTGAGTTATCCGATTCATCATATAAAGTTGGTCTTGCATTACAACAAGTTTTCCCAAGTACATTCCTCTTAAGTACAAGTCAGTTCGTATTGAAACAAGTTTTTGTCTTTACCACAGGGGACTTTCTTGTAAGCATATTTATTAAAGTGAAATTTGACAAAGAGTAAAGATATAAATAAATGATTCATAAGGCCATATCTGTAAAATTTCTAAAAGCAACAAAGAATTGTGTCACGTCAGGAAGACAATCACATGAAAACAAACGTTTCAGATAGATGCCATCTTATGTGTGAAGAACCAACATTTCACTTGATATTATACTCCAAAACTTACAGGGCATCGGAGATTGACAGTGACATTTTCTGTAACCACCTCCAAATCACTGTCACTATCCGCATTCTCTGCAGCATTTCCACCACCAATACAGCGACAAACCCGGGCAAGAGCATCCTCGAAGCGCTCGCCATCAGCTTCCTTGGGCACCAAATTGAGGACCTGTATTTTAAGGCATAAGTTCAAACAGTAGAAGAAAAGAAACAGATTACAAACTATGGAATGGAAAAAAATAACTCCCTGAAACAGAAATTATATACTTGAAGAAATTATATACTTAAAGAGTATTAATGATGTCCATATGACAACATTCATTTTAATGGCTTTGCCAACCATCAGCAGCATCACCAATAAGAACATATTTTTACACCAGTGTACAGATTTTTGAATATATGAAAAATGCAAAATACCCCTGCAAAGTTAAGAGTTTCCAACCGAAACTCTAAAACCTTGTTTATTTAAGATTCTGACCCCCATTGAGCATATCTATACAATAATGGTTTTTCATATATACTATTTTTGCTAGATACCCTGGCACAGGATCAATGCAAATAAATAAGACATTTAGGAGCACTCATGCAAATAACACCTTCACAGGAGTATTTACATAATTTAATACGTTTGCAGGGATATGCATGCCAAACACATGCTAGCATATTCATACAATCAGAGCTTCACAAAGAAAAACCTTCCGTAGAAAATGCTGGTTCAATACTAACGCAATATGAATTTTATTTGAGGAAGAAAAAGGATACTAAACATTATGCCAAGAAAGAACGAACTACTTGACATTAAAGGTCCATATGATTATTCTAAGAATCATGAATTTGATAAAAACAAGGTGTTCAGGCACATTAGACATGAGAAAGGCTGGCCCAGTTTGGGATGGGCTTGATTTTTGAAAGGGTAATTTTTCCCCAGCCCGGCCTAAACTTTTATACTGATCTTAAGCCAGAATCAGATCTAAAATCACACGTTAGCATCAAATAGGACAAATGTAAGGCCAGGATGAGGCAACCAAGACTGGCCCAATGAGCCAAGCAGGGCCCGACCTGTCCCAAAGAAAAAAAAAAAAAAAAAAAAAAAAAAAAAAAAAAAAAAAAAAAAAAAAAAGGGGCCCAGCGAACTAGGAAGGTCCAGATTTGCCCCGGTCCATTAGTTCACATGAAAGAAATAACACTGTTCCCACTTTTCATCAGAACAAGAACAAGTAGTACCTGCTGTAGTGTCCGCCTCTTCGCAATTCTTATCCCAAAGCAGAAAATGCGAGTATCACACCTAGTAAAACAAATTTTATTTACTCCTTCCCTGCTACATGTGGTGATCTGAGCATAAAATGAATAACAAGTTACACACAGGTTCTCTAGAAAGAAACTGATATGCTAAGACAAACAACATAAATGCAAATGAAACAATTGGCTACCATATGTACACAGATGCCCTTTTATTACCAAAAATTCTGACCGAGTTTCAACTATCACTCAAATTCGGTATTAAAATATTTCAATTACACGAAAACCAATTTCCCACCACTATAGTGAGCTGGAGCTTTTACAGGAGTACCATTTGAGCGAGAGCAATTTGAAGAAGCACTAATAGCTTCATTATTATAATCTCATAAACAGCTTAGCTGTAAAGCAGAAGCTGAAGTTTCCAATTGGAACTCCCACATTTCGGACCAAGAAGTTCGTCTCCAGCTCAAGCATCTGGAAGCTGCTTCACAGACCAGAAGCCAAGCCGAGCAGACACGTCAACTAATTTCTCACATGCATTTAGAAAGTGCTTGTTAGGGCATTTTCCAGCAATAACAAGTAGGCATGATTAAAGAAATTAAATCCAACAGTATAAAGAAGTAATTAGGTGGAATATATGAACATGGTCTTCTAATGTTACCAAATTGAAATTTTTTAATGCATGAAGAGATGAAGAAACTCACCACAGGACCATCATCCCGACCGCTGATTCCTAATAATTGTGAGCCCGGTCTAGTAACTACCCGAACTGCAACACCTATTAGAAAATGAGAGAATCAAAGAAATATAGCAGAAGTGTGAACATCCAAGTTAGATAAAAGTTCTCATCCAGGACGAGGTAAAATTTATGTAAGATGGGCAATATGCCCACATATACCTTCTTATGCTACATATAATATAGAAACCATTTTTTGAAAAGGCGCGAGGCGCAAAAAGGGGCAAAAGCCTTTTGGAGCCTAGGCACGGTGCGCCTCAAGAAGGTAAAAGGCACACTTCCAATAAAAATAAGACACTCTTAACGAGCCTAGTTTAAATTGATATTTTACATTACAAGAAAATTTTAAAATAGCCATACAAAAACAAAATAACCATTAAAAAAAAAAAATAAAAAAAAAATCACATGCATAAATGTTCTCAAGCTAAAAAAGGAAAAAAAATCAACTTCAACTTAAAAGCGCTTGTTGTCTTGTTGCAGTTGCAGAAAAAGAGAATGACTAAGAACAAAAAAGAAGGGGTTCAAATTAGAGATTTTTTTCAATCTCTTAATATTTTAGAATATATATTGAATAAACTCAAGACCCGAAAGCCCAAACCCTAAACCCATTAAATTTAAATATCACGAAGCGCATCTAAGGCGCGTGCCTCATGCCCTGAGGCACTGAGGCATGTGCCTCACACCTAGGCGCCGAGGCACGCCTTTTCAAACACTAATTAGGAGCTCACAAAGCAAAAGCTACTTGCCTGATAACATAACATAGATGACATATTGACATGGCATGAAAGTGTCTAACATATGTTAGACCTCTATAGCATAGGGCATTTTGACAAAATAAGTACTACATACACCAATAATCAAAATTATGATACAAGTAGCTAGTCAGGAAAATCATCATAGAGGATGCCCTCAAAGTAAATTGTGTAGCTTATCAGAGAATGATGAAGCTGATAGCACACATAATAAGGCAGACGTAGAAAAAAAGAAGAAAAAAGGCTTTACAGCAATTAAGAGAAAAAATGATTCAGGATTTACTGTTTCATTATGAAAGAATGCCCATATTTTGTTAGGGAAAACTTCATATACCCCCGTGGGTTACGGCTTTTCACTTTAGTACCATGTGGTTTTAACAGTATCACTTAAGTACCCCGTAATTTCTATTTTCACGTTCCGTGACACCCTCCGTTAATTTCTCCATTAGAACAGTCACATGCCGTGCATGTGCATCGTAGATTGTCACCTTTCGTCTTGGGGACTCACCAAGAACTATCAAGATTAATCCTTAAGGGGCCCCATGACTTTCTAAGGGTCCCATGCTTTTTTTATCGACCTTTGTGGGTTTACCAGAGAATTAACGAAGAGTGTAACGGAGAATGAAATAGAAACCACAGGGTACTTAAATGATATAACTAAAACCACAGGGTACTCAAATGAAAAAGCAGTAGACCACAAGAAGGGTATCGAAAGTTTTCCCTTTTCTTAACTAGGAGTAAGACGATCCGAAGCTAAAATATACCCCCCCCCCCCCCCCAACACACAGCTAGAGGTAATTTGGAAACAGGTCCTTGTACTTTATATTTTCAGATTTGAACCCCCGACTGTCGTGCTGGAGTTCATTACATCTAATAACATCAGTAAACAAAGTTACAGAACATTTCCTAAAATGACAGTGATCCATTCAATTACTGAATATTCAATCAAAAATAATATAGAAGCAGTTAAGTTCTAACAAAAACTGAGTAAAATTAAACAGTAATAAGATGGTGGCTCAAATCAATAAAATATAGTTCAGGGAATTTGAATCCAAGGCTGTGCCTTCATTTTAGCCAATACCTGATGGTAATTAATCTTAAATGAATACGTGCATACCATTTACTTGCAAATCAGCATACTGCGGCCACTGCATCCTAAATGGAACTTTATCATTGAGAAGCATACACCAAACCTGCAAAGGGATCATTGTAACCAGTGTGTTACAAGGTCAAGGATTCTGGTTAAAGGGTTTAATACCTAAAATGAGCATAAAAGACTAGAAGCCCGAATATGTGCATAAACCAAAATATAAACCAGATCAAAAAGCCTAGAGATAGTAATTCTGACGATGTGCATTACATTTCGAAGGAAACAGGGCAAAAGATTACTCAATAAATGTAAATTTTCACATCCAGGATCCATTATTCATAATCTTGCATACAGCAGTCAAGGAAGAAAGGAATTCTAAAGGGACCCACATATGAGTCGGACAACTTAATCATCTTTAAGGAAAACCGAAAACTACTAGTCGGAGAAAAATAACAGTACAACATAAACCAACCTGAAGATCATATTCAGCTCTCTGCAGCATTTCTCTATCGGTTCTGGACAGTTGAAATGCTCTCTCCTCACTTTGTAGTGTGTTATTTCTGGAAATTCATGCAAGCAACCAGTAATGAGAAGCACAGGATAAAGAAATAAATGAGGCATTTATGTAGGACGAAGAATAAATGGACTCTATAGCTACTCACAAATAAGTCATGTCTGTCAAAAGAACAATTGGAAAACTTAAGGACAAGCTCTGTGTTATATGCAAAGACATATTATGACAATAGCCTTCTTCCCCAAGCGTGTTTGGCTGGAACTACTGTTCCTTTTTCTTGGAACAAGCTTGTTCACACTTGAGAATAAGCTTAATTAAAATAAATATGATTTTAATTATTGTATAACTCTTTAATTAATCTAATATTTTGACTAATCTAGTTATTTTATTTTATTAACTAATTATCTAACTATTAGATAACTAACTAATTAATTTATTAATTTATTAAATTATTTGTAATTAATTAAATTATTTATTAACAATACTCATTATTCTTAATTATTTTATCAATTAATATTTAAGGTTATCTACTAATAGTTAATTGAATAAGTTAAATTATTATTTAATTATTATCTAGCAATAGTTAATTAAATAAGTTAAATTATTATTTAATTAATATTTTATTCTTAATTATTTTATCAATTAATATTTAAGGTTATCTACTAATAGTTAATTGAATAAGTTAAATTATTATTTAATTATTATCTAGCAATAGTTAATTAAATAAGTTAAATTATTATTTAATTAATATTTTATGTTAATTAATTAGATAAAATATTCTTATTTTAAAATTATAATTATTCTTATTCTCACTATTTCAATCTAACTATCCAAACGCTATTTTTCTTATTTCCGGGAACAACCCAATTTTCATCCAAACGTAAAATTGGTGTTGCTCCTGCTTATTTCTGAGCTTATACCTATCCCTGGAATAAGCAATTCTAGCTTATACCTGAACCAAACGCAGCCTAAAAGTAAGAAAACTTTGGACAAAAGGTATCAATGACAACTAAAAAAAATTATAATTTGAAGATTTTATAAGTCAACCAACTTAAAAAAATAGATACAAAAGAAAACACCATCTACATTAATATCTTCCTAATGGATATTGCAACTTTGATAATTTGGACTAATAGGTTGAACGACCATTAACATTGCCTACAAAATGAAAATTACATACTAAGAAGAAATCCTAGAAAAAGTTGTTTTTAATCTATAAAATCTCTTAATACCGAAAAGCATATCGATCACCACCAAAATATTCTCACAATTGTTTGTTAAAGAAGTATGCTCAAGCTCCAAAATTATTGGAGGAAAGATCGATTGTCCTTTTCATGTAATAACATACTGCCACGTATGTCTCAGAACAAGAACTTATGGACCCCACCAAGGATTTAAGTGCCCATAGGCACGAGCCGTGCCCACCATGTCGTACTTTGTTAACAACATATCAGCATGATACAATCCTTGTGCAGATGGCACGTCTCAAAACCTTCTTGTCATTGAAATTACAAGTAGTTGCATCAATAAAGCGCCAAAGATTTGATAAAGATATTTAATAAGCAAAACCTTCTTGTCATTGAAATTACAAGTAGTTACATCAAAAAAGCGCCAAAGATTTGATAAAGATATTTAATAAGTAGAATATATGTGCCAAAGAAAATAAATATTGCATAGAAAATAAATATTGCATGCCATCGCGTGCCATGCCATACCATGCTAGTAAGTTCTCGACCGCGCTCCTACTTAAATCCTTGGACCCCACAATGATGGACTCCACAACAATGGACTAAATCCTTGGATCCCACAACGATGGACTAAACCTATTACACGTTCCTTGACCTTCATGAGATAATACATGATTTAACATGAGACCCATCGCCTAAAAGGTCAGTGACATTATTTGTATCATGTCTGCAATCAAAATAGGCTTTCCTATCATTTTTATTGAAATGAAATAACGAAAGATGAGAAAATTGCAATACGTGCTAACTTAGCTGTTTGTATCCTGTCAAACCATTGCAAAGTACCAAAAAATCTGCTGCAAATAGTGCAACACACCCGCAAATTCTAGTTCTATATATTCATCAGCAATTCAATTTTGGGCACAAGAGAAAGTTCTAGTTATATATTCATCAGCTACTCAATGGTGGACATTTTTTAGTGGTCTTGGCCCCAATAAATAAACAAAATAGGAACTCAAACATGATGTAAGTGCTAGGCATTATAAATATAAGCTTCAGTAGAGTAAATTCAAACAAATCAACAGTATTCAACACTTCAGCAAATTATTGGATGCAGACAACAGATTCTTTGAAAAGTGCCAACAAATCTAGATCAGTTTATCATGAATTCTCACTTCAAGTTCGACTAACACAGCACAAGAATAAAGCAAGTAACAAAAATGTATTATCTTGAAAAAAATGCAAAGAAAAACTGTATTCAGAATATAGCACTCACACATCTGATGTGATACCAGAAGAGATCAACTTGACGGGTTGTAATACATGCGAATAAGTACTCCAGAATCTGAGTAGCAAAGTTTTCACGTAGAAACTATTGAAGTTCTCAATTCCGATAGAATAAAGGGAGAAAAAAACAATAATACAAAAAGAAAAATTAATAAAGAAAAAGAAAAGGCAATCATTGAAAATACACCATTTTTGCAGAACATTATATTGGAGAAATATTAGCAAACTGCTCCTTGGTATATCTAAAATGTTCCAGAAATCATAATAATCAATCGACATATCTAACCATACTCAGTCCTATTCTTCCAGAAATATTAATGATCAAACGACTGATGAACGATGTTAACAACATTCCTTGCCTCATTCCTCAAGAAAATTGTTTTGCAATTCAAACCTAACTCTTTTGGCAGTTCATCATACCTCCGACTTATCATTTCCAGTGTTTGAAAAGGCGCAAGGCACAAAAAGGCGCAAAAGCCTTTTGGAGCCTAGACGGGAGGCGCACCGCGAGGAGTGCGCCTCAAGAAGGTGAAGCGCACTTTTAGTAAAAATAAAATACTCTTAACAAGTCTAGTTTAAATTTATATTTTATATATATATATAAAAAAAAAAAAAAAAAAAAAAAAAAAAAAAAAAAAAAAAATCAAAATAGCTATACAAAAACAAAAGAACCATAAAAAAATGACATGCATAAATGTTCTCACACTAAAAGGAAAGCTTTCAACTTAATAGCGCTTGCTGCCTTGTTGCCATTGAGGGAAGAGAGAACGACCAAGAAAAAGAGAAGAAAGGGTTCAAATTAGAAATTTTTTTCAATCCCTTAACATTTTTGAATATATATTGAAAAAATCCAAGACCCAAAAATCCACACCCTAAACCCTTAGAAATTTAAATATCACGAGGCACATCTGAGGCGCGCGCCTCATGCCCTGACCGTAAGGCCCGCGCCTCGCACCTAGGCGCGTGCCTCAGGAGCTCCTTTTCAAACACTAACCATTTCAGTTAGATGGAATAAGATTTACGGCAACTAAGATGAAACATTGTTGTTATAACAGAAAGAGCTCTACTAGACAAAATAAATACCCAATGCCCAACCCATAATAAATCCCTGGCTCACGGACTTGGCTACCACCCCGGAAAGTACATCTCCATGTTAAAACTTTCATTTTTAAGCCACCTCTTCAATGTCATAGGCAAATCTTGTTAGCTGGACTTTATATTTCCAACAACATCTCATTTAAGAATTGTTTTTGTCCTGAGGTTTGGCTTGATTTCAGTTTAATCCTCAACCTTAGTATTTAGACCCTGTCATTGAGCACGAGTTCAGTTTCCACCCTCAAAGATCCAGTTTTAACGGAACAAAATCTAACAATAGTGCAATTGCCTTTGCAAGTCAACGGACTAATGAAAGAGTAGAACTTATATACTTTCAAAAGCACAAGCACACTTATACTTGTGAATTTTTTACCATTGAATTTGCATTGAAATTTGTGCAATTATAAAGTCAACTAAAGAGAGAAAGAGAAAGTACAATTGCATAAATCTCAATGCAAATCCAATGGTAAAAAATTCACAAGCATAAGTGTGCTTGTGCTTTTGAAAGTATATAAGCTCTACTCCTAATGAAAAATAACTTTTATGTAAACTTGAGGACTAAACTATTGTAAATGAAAATATGAGGATGCAATTGAAATCAAGGTCAAACAATAGGGACTAGATAAATTAAGGGATAACAATAGGGAGTAGATATGTAATTAACACCTAAATATTATTAGAGCTTCTAAATTGAATGATGTAGATGCCAAAAGTGAACAGAGCAAACTGAATAAAAACAGCCAATTCAAAGGAGGGATGAGCGAAACGTACGGATCAGCCTTACTGAGTCTGCATAACTCGCAATAAAAAAGAGAAGGAATTTCTGGTTGTGTGCCTTCCACAGCCTTCTCTGGAATAAGTACGCAACTGATGTGTTGCCAGACCCGACATCGAGGATCTTCACACTACAATGGCCAGCTTAAATCAGACTTGAGAGAAAAAGTCAGCCATTGATACAAACCCATGGAAAACCCCACATAATATCACCACCCAGTCAAAGCAAGTAAATTAAATTCGGCTTTTACATAAAATTCCGGTGCAAAATCATCTATTTACATATGAACTCCTACAAAGATGCCCTTATCTCATGTTGAAGTGTATTTCAATTTGTGGCTGCAGCTATTAAAGGGATTTTTTTATTTTGATGAACATTTCTCTGTAAGGGTAAGCATGTAATAAATTGAGTTTTTAAAGAGCACACATCAAAATTCAGCTTTGCAGGGCTATCTATGTAAGCCAATAATTTTATAGGTTACATATGAGAATTTTCAATTAAATTTAGAATTTTGAAAATTAACCATTGAGCATATAAAATTACAACTTGAAATAAAAATCAACAACCAAATGCTAAAGATAAAGAGATGGTATCGTGTTCACATATCTAAAGAAGAGAAAACCAGCCTTCCCACTTCAAAGTAGAAAAATCAGCTGAACAATTTGTCAACCATACCATAAAAGAAGTTAAAAGCATAAAATTTGTAAATTAAAAAACATACAGCTCCAATTGGTCAGCAAATGAAAAAGAAAAAATAAAGATACATAATCATCACACGGTGCTTAAACTTCACCCAATAAAGGCCACTACATCCCATGTATGTTCGCTCTTAGTATTAGTATTGTATTACTATAGGTTATGGATCTGATTCAGAAGAAGGATCACCTCCACGAAGAACAGATAAAAAATCTTCAAACAAAAGAATGTTGTAAACAAAAAACAACTTTCTTTATTTTAAATTTCACCAAGTATACATAAAAACATCTAAGGCTACACTACTAACATAACTAAACACAGAGCAGAAACTAGTACAAGGAGAGAGTTTAAGGCCATTTAGCCCCACCATTGTAGGGTATTGTACTATTCAATGAAGTGCTGTTTGAGTAGTGCCATTATGAGAAGCGCTTTATCAAAATTCTCCCAACAGCTTCTCTCTGTGACAAGAGCAGCAGCTCCATATTGGAGCTTATATATGTAAGATTGAAAATCTCATTTCAACATTCTGTCGCAACAGAAGGTGCAAAGAGAACCACTATACTATAACTAGACAGATTCTCTCTACAGAAAAAACAGAATTCCAAATAGTGAAGCTCGAAGGAATCCATTTGTTAATAACACAACATGCCAGATACTGTATATGGAAAACTAACAAATGCTGCCAATACCTGTAGTACTGATTCAGCCATTACTGTATCCCCACAGAGGCAGCGAACTTTTCCGTTTAACTGGTAAGAATCATCTATTTCATCTTTTGGCCTCAATGGATGAAAATCTGAGCTACTGTGGCTCTTTGATGCTAGGTCAGTGGCGCCAGGAACTTGCATTTTCCTGCCAGAATATATATATATATATATATACCGCATTAAAACTGCATATTGAGAAAAGTATACAACAGTTTAAAGAAAAGGTTTGACTTAAATAATTGAGAAAAGATAATTATATCTTAAATGAAACAAATAAATTGATCACCTGTAAGTATCATCAATTATTTTTGCCACACCTTCTTTTCCCACAGCGCCTCTCTTTCCCAACCCATGCAACTTAGAACCTGTTTAAACAAGAGGTCAAAGCAATGACAATAATAAAAAACAACAAATATAGTATATAAGGATATGCATGTTACATAAGCTCTGCAAATGCTATGAGTGAATATGTAAAAAAGAAAGAAAAACAGAATCAAGTACAGGAACTATTTTATGCCAACAGGACACAGATATAAAAGAGAGAACACTAAGGTAGCGTTTGGTTGGTGAACAAGGCTGTGACACTCGGAATATGGAATAGTCCTATATATAAATGATATAATAGGACTAAATCTCTTAACCCGGCTATAGCATTTTGGATGGTAGCAAGATCCAAGAGGAACATGAGAGTTAAGCGTGCTAGAGCTAGAGTAGTTCTAGGATGGGTGACCCCCTGGGAAGTGGGGCGTCACAGTTGGTATCAGAGCCATTCACCAGCCGGAAATGTGAGATGAGTCTCGGCTGAGCCAGGGTTATATAGCGGGTAGAGCGAGGCTCCCCGGCTAATGACCGTTGTGGGTAGAGTGCAGCTCCCCACAAGGTCGGCTAAGGCTAGCGAGACGAGTCTCACATCGCCTGGTGCTTGTGAGTGTGCTTGAGCCTGACGTGGACGTCGGGGCTTAAAGGGGGGAAGAATGTGACACTCGGAATATGGAATAGTCCTATATATAAATGATATAATAGGACTAAATCTCTTAACCCGGCTATAGCATTTTGGATGGTAGCAAGATCCAAGAGGAACATGAGAGTTAAGCGTGCTAGAGCTAGAGTAGTTCTAGGATGGGTGACCCCCTGGGAAGTGGGGCGTCACAAAGGCCTTGTTCCAGCCTTTGTTCCCCAAACGCGTTCGGTTGTGGGTGGGAACGGCAATTCTCATCTCCCTGGAATAAGATGGTATAAGCCTGAAAGGCTGAAACTACTGTTCCACCCTTTTCCCAGAAACAAGCTTTTTCCCCCTTGAGAACAAGCTTAATTAATGTAAATATAATTTTAATTGTTGTATTAACTCTTTAATTAATCTAATATTCTGACTAATCTAATAATTTTATTAACTAATTATCTAACTAGTAAATAATTAACTAATTGATTAATTAATTTATTAAATTATTTGTAGTTAATTAACATATTAATTAACAATACTCATTGGTAAATATTTTTAATTAATATTTAGGGTTATCTAGCAGTACTTAATTAAATAAGTTAAATTATTATTTAATTAATTTTTTTATGCTAATTAATTAGATAAAATATTATTATTTTAAAATTATAATTACTCTTATTCTCTCTATTCTAATCTAACTATACAAATGCTATTTTTTTTATCCCCGGGAACAACCAAATTTTCATCTAAACGCAAAATTGGTCTTGTTCCTGCTTATTCAAAGAATTGTATCTATACCAGGAATAAGCAATTCTTACTTATACCGAACCAAATGCAGCCTAAGAAAACCTACGTTGTTGCATGGAAGAAATCATGATTTAGTAGGAACAAGTAGCTAATCACTAATAACTGCAAGGTAAAGCTAGTTATGAACATGTGGAAGAGGAAATACATGCTGAGAGTCAAAGGATGAAAGCTGATAAAGCATTTTTATGCCAAAGAAAGTATACAAAAAAATTCGTTTGAGTAAACAGCAATTCCAAAGATTTAAGAGGCAATGTAGCAGTGTAACACAACAAAATAAAACAGCTGGTTAAACACCGGAGAATAAAGCTAGTGCATATTTAGATGGGAGCATCGGAGCAATGTTCCAAAAGGCACTCTAGGCCAAATTTGAAAAAGCCAAAGGCGTATCAAGGTGCACAGGGCTGTTAGAGCATGAGCGCAGGCGCAGGCCTGAGAGAGGCGAGGCGTACAACTCTTTAACATACTTTCTAACAATTGTTAAATGGCACTTAAGAACTCTGTACAATTATATTATCACAACAATCTAAGTAACCAAATAATCATGTTTTTGGGGGGGAAAAAAAGATGACGAGAAGAAAAGAAACCAAAAATCATTTATGATAATGATAAAAGAATAAATTAACACATGTAAAAAAATATAAAAAATAAAAAGAAACCTTGTTGTCTCCAAATAAAGACAAGCATGAAGAAAACTAGAAATGCAAAAACGTACAGAAAAGTATGATGAAAAAACAAATAAATTTTAGGGTTTCTCAACCAATTTAGTTGGTTTGATGTCAAAAACATATAGGAAATTTGTGACAGATAAGGAGAGGAGCTGATTGTGTGGGGGGGGGGGGGGGGAGAGTGATCAAGTGTTTAGGGTTTCTCAACACATTAGTTTAGAGTTTTTATAATAGTTTAAACCCATTAGACCAAAAGAAAATATGTATCCAAACCCATCATACGTAAGGTGTGCCTAGACAGAGAAAGGTCAAATCGAAGGAGCACCTCCACTCTTCCCCAGCCTACTATGGCTCCAGGCCTAGGCATGCGCCTAGGGGCTTCCTAGGCGCCTTTATAAACACTGCTCTAGGCAGCCACATATGCGGCCACAGAGGCGGTGCGGTGAAGAAACTGCACCCCACTTACACGGCATGCGGGCCTGTATGCAGGAAGGCCGCATATGCGGACTAGCTTGTATTGGGAAACCGCATATGTGGTCGCATGTAGTTTTTGATTTAGGAGTTTATTAACGGTTTAGGTTTGGACTAAAAAAAGTAAAGTTATGGGACAATTCCCTCGGATTTCGCATGCAGTTTTTGATTTAGGGGTTCGTTAACTGTTCGGGTTTAGACCAAAAAAAGTAAAGTGATGAGACCTCTCTCTCGAATTCCCCTTTCCCTTCTCTCTTTCGATTCCCCTTTCCCTCTTCTCTCTTGCGCCCTAATCTCGTGAGTAGGACGACAGCAGCAGTGCTGAGGGGATCAGTAGCATCAATGCCAAACAGGAGCAACAGGTCTCTCTCTCTCTCTCTCCCTCTCTCTCTCTCTCTCTACAGAGGGCCATGGATTTGTGTTAGACCTTTTGGTCAAAATCAAAATGCTTAAACCCACTGAACTATAAACTATCTTGAAATCAATGTTTAAACGGACGAGACGCAAAGGCCTTTTGGAGCCTAGGCGCGAGGCTCACCGTGACGCACGCACCTCAAGAAAGTAAGGCGCACTTCTAAAAAAAATAAAACACTCTTAACAAACTTAGTTTAAATTAATATTTTACATAAAAAAAATTTCAAAATAGCCATGTAAAGACAAAATAACCATGCAAAAACAAAATAACCATAAAAAAATAAAAAAATCACATGCATAAATGTACTCAAACTAAAAAGAAAAAAATTATGTTTCAAATTTCAACTTAAAAGTGCTTGCTACCTTGTTGTCATTGGGGGAAAAGAGAACGACCAAGAAAAAAAGGAAAGAAAGGGTTCAAATTAGAAAAAAATTTCAATCCCTTAACATTTTATAATATATATTGAAAAACCTAAGACCCAAAAACCCAAACGCTAGACCTATTAAATTTAAATATTACAAGGCATGTCTGAGGCGCGCACCTCATACCCATGCCTCGCGCCGAGGTGCCGAGGCACGCACCTCAGGCGCGCCTTTTCAAACACAGCATGAAATAGGCCCTCGACATTTATATTGTAGGTTAGCATGACTTTAATTGTGTGACGCCCCCAATAGTCCCACATCGGATGTGAATGGAATTGTGATTGAGTATATAAGAGACATGGACACTAGTAATAATAACTGGACTTAAGCATTTTGGGTTGTGGTTTGAGCCCAACGAGTTATTATTCCTAATAGGCCAGGTCGTTACATTTGGTATCAGAGCCAACCACTAGGCGGAAGTGTGTGACGAGTCTCAGCTGAGCCAGGGTCTGAAAGACAAGGTGACGGGCTATGTCAGGGGTCTGAATGACGAGGCTAGCGAGACAAGTCTCACATCGCCTGGTGATCTTGGGTTGTGTGTGTGTTTGGGCTGACGAGGACGTCAGGCCTAAATGGGGGGCGTCTGTGACGCCCCTAATAGTCCCACATCGGATGTGAATAGGATTGTGATTGGGCATATAAGAGAATAGACACTAGAAATAATAACTGGGCTTAAGCATTTTGGGTTGTGGTTTGGGGCCCAACTAGTTATTATTCCTAGTGGGTCGGGTCGTTACAAATTGCTTCTTATTTTTAGTTGAGATTATTTACAATCTAAATTGCTCATAGTTGCGGACCGGGGCTTTTCAATCTCTATATACTTTTATCAATTTATAAGTTGTAACCAAAGATATTATTTGAATATTTGATAAGATGCATTTATAAAAAAAAAATTTAAATTGTAAATTGTGTTTGACTTAAGTAAACCAAAGATAAAGCTTGATTTTAATTATTTATATTTATGAATTCTAAATTGTTACTTTAGTTAGCTTTGTCAGGAAGAATTTATATACATTTTTAATACCTATAAATAGTTCTTTAATATATTAATAGCTGGACTGCATAGGCGCCCGCATACCACATATGCCCCTTTGAAGCACGGATATTTCAAATTTCATGCCGTACCCGTAACGGACATGTATCGGATACATGCCCGCTACGTGTCCGATACGGGAATGAAGTGTCCAGTATTTTTAAAAAATAAAAAAATATATCGGATACGGCTCGGATAAGCGAAGGATACAGGGGGATATGGGGAAGACACAACCAAGTTCTTTTTTGGTATAAAATCATCAAAAATTAATTTTTTTTTAAAAGCATGCATCAGAACTCATTGGAAATAAGGAAAAGAGTGAGAAAATTGCAAATCTCTCTTCAATTTGTCATTTCTGCAATCTTTTAATTGAATGGTTGAAGGCACTCCCTCTCATTCTATCTCCGCATAGTATTAAACTATCGTTCTATCTCAATATATTATTACATATAATCAACATATATTTAAATATATTTAAAATAATATTTTATTCAAGTATATTTCGTGTATCAAATCCTAGAAGATTTAGGAATTGTCGTATCACCGTATTCGTATCGTGTCGTATCCATATCCCCATATCCCCGTATCTATGCAACATAGATATGCACTATGCGTTGGGTAACTGCATGGACAAAACATACCGCTTTTTGGAACATTGCATCAGAGTACATATACAATGCAAAACATAAGGAACAACAATGAGGACAAAATTGGCTGACAAGACTTGCAACTAAACCAATAACATAAGTAAATATAGAAAATCAACCACTTTAAACTACTACAACACCACATGGACATAGCATACCAATTTTTGGAACATTGCATCATAGTAAATATATAATGCAAAACATAAGGAACAACAATAAGCACAAAATTGGCTAACAAAACTTGCAGCTGAACCAATAACACAACTAAATATAGAAAATCAACAACTTCAAACAACTGCAAGCAAAGAACAAATAGTACTTCAAGTTTCGTACAGTTTTGAAGCTAGATGTTTGAACCTACAAATTAACAGCAAGCAACAATAAAAGTGGCCACAAAATGAAACAGAATCTATTTCAGCAGTACAAGACTTGAGAGAATTAAGAAATATGAAAATAGCTGTAGTCTAGAAATTTTGTTAAGTCTGAAAATTATAATGATCTATTAAGTAGCACATATATAGGTACCTTGTTCTTCCGAAAGGAAAGCTAAGATCCTACTTACAAGCTCCTGCATTCCATTAATAAACAATCAAATGGCAGGTTAAGCCAAATAAAAAAATCAAAATCATCTATAAGAATTATTAAAGATAAGAAAGCAAAACATTAGAAAAAGCAGATATTGAAATTACTCGTTCATCTTCCTCTCTGTATTTGAACACAATGTAAATGTGTGTGCTCATGCTTGTATGTATGCATGAATGATAAGCAGTGCCATATGTATGTACATATAAATTAAGCTGGTAAGAGTCCAACTTCACAGTAACAAGGATATTGTAACAACCCGGACAATTTCGCAACCCGACGGTGATGAGGATGCTCTGAGTCGTGGACGGCGATTTGGATGATGGATCGTTACTGTGGGATAATTGGGGTTTTGAAGGTAAATTAAGGGGAGTTGTGAGTTGGGAAGAAGATGGGGAGTAGGTTTGGAGATAGAAAAGGGAATTTGGGAGAGAAATGGGGTTAGAGGAGATGGTTGGGGAAGGAGATGAGAATTGAGGGATTGAGGAGAGAGAGAGAGAGAGAGAGAGAGAGAGAGAAGCTTGAGGAAGAAGGTAAGAACTTGTATTAATTTCTTGATGATCCTGTTATATTCTACTTCTCTGATATATATGGTATCTCACTAATTACTTACTTGTAGCTAACTAATCTACTATACTAAACTATAGCAATTATCTTAGTAACAGTAATAAGTCTCTAAGTCTGTTTGTTGGTTGCTACTATGGCCCTCGGATGGGGCCCTTCGGTTGGACTCCAGATATTGGGCCTTCTCGGGTTGGGCCTCTCAGGTTGGGCCTCCTGCTACTGGTCTCTTGGGAGGGGCCTCTTCCGGTTGGGCCTCCTCGGGTTGGCCTTCTCTGGTTGGGCTTCCCTAAGTTGGGCCCTTGCAGTTGAGCCCTCTTCCATGGGCTTCTTCAGTGGCTCTTCTTTAGCTGGGCTTGAGTGGTTATTCTTCAGTGGCCCCTTTATGGGAGACCACAAGGAATGGGTCCGTAAGCAATCTATGGGAATCCCTTTAGTTGGGCTTCCTTCTCCTCTCTGGACAGCTACGCTCCACCCCTCCTCTGCTTCACCTCTCAACTGGCCGAGTGTATCCTGTCGCCTCCCTCCTCGGTGCCCTAATCCGCGAGCTAGGGTTGCGCAAGAGGCTTCTATCCTGCTCCTTCTTCTCCACCTCCGGTTCCACCTCGGCTCCTTCCCGTCTCTTCTCACCTCGGAGTCGCTCTTGTTGGCGTCGGACGTTACAATCCATCCCCCTTAAAACCATCCTTGTCCTCAAGGATGGGTCTGGCCCGCGTGATCTTCTCCTCGGCAGCTTTCCTTTCCTCCGAGTTGCTACCTTAAGCATAACCTTGAGCCTCCGGTGGTCTTCTGGACTGACCCCAGTGTTTTCGAGTTGTGCCCTCAGTCCCCTTCCTCCCTCGGCTGGCGGCATGGACGGCGACATCCGTTGGGGACCAGGGCTCACTTTTGGGCCTTCGGAGGGTCGCAACCCGCGTGCCACCTGCCCTGTTTGCCCCGTAGTCTGGTATGGTCCACGGTGACCCATGGTGAGTTCTGATTTCTTCTCATCACCTTGCTGGCATGCTCGTAGGCGCCTGTTTCTGGGTAAAATTGATCTCTTTTCTCCAAAAGCTCTGTCGCTTCTTCTTCTAGCAGTGTAGTACTTCCCTCCTTGCTGTGTTGTACTCAGCTGCTCCCTAAGGTTACATCTATCCTGTTCTCTGTGTTTGCTCCAGCTCCATGTTGGGCCCCTCATAGCATCTTCCATTCTAATCCAGGTAAGGGTTGGAGGGTAGTAGATATATATATCTTGTAAGGTTGTCAAAATATGGAGTCCACTGTGGAACCCCCCTCCTGCAAGCCCCAACCATTGGTATCCATCTTTAGATCTCTTTCCCCCTATAGCTCTTAAGAAGATTCCACAACCTTGCACCTTCTGCTGTAGTCCTCTTTCCATTCCTAGCTCTAGTGGTTCTGCAGTAACCCCTTTGGCTTGAGGGCCTCCTTCGCAATGGCTGTGCACTGCTTGCTCCCACCTTGGCACCACAACAGAGAGTGCTTTGCATTTTTCTTCTAGGTGTAGTGTAGTATCCCCATCACTATTAGACTCCTTCAGCTTGGCTAATTCGTAGGGCAGTGACAGGGAGCTGGGGTGAGGCATGTTAATTTGTGATCCTGACTCCTTGTTGCATCCGCTAATGAAGGTTAACCCCAGGCAAGCTTCTGTCAGGCTAGGGCTTGGACTTAGCATATGAGCCTTTAAGTCCATGGATCCCTTTTGCTGCCTTGGCACTGTTGTAATTTCCCCTTCTCGTCTATCACTGATCTGATGAAACTCGAAGCATACCCCGTTACCCTTAGTCCAAATCTGAGGGTTATCTCCACTCAGCATAAGAAATTTCATCTTGGGGAATGGCTTAGCATGAAATTGGTGGGTCACTTCCCATGGAATTGCAATGAATCTTTTCTCCTGCGTGCGCTCTTCGATTTCTCTAGGCAGCTTTTGCTTCCAAGTATGCAACTCCTCCAGTGTTAATCTAGATTCCATCAGATAAGTCTGTTCTACTAATTTCTATGCTCTCTACCTGATTACCCTTGATAGTTTACTTGTGGTGGCAGGCCTGTGGAAAACTCCTTCTACAATACTTTGAACTGTCATCTTGCTTGGCATGTTTACTGGAACAACAACAGTGAATCCTATACTCATACCCACTGCACTCCGCACTTCCCATCTAGTAAAAACCCCATACCTTCTCTTATGTCCAGTGAAGAATTCCTCCATTTTATCTTCTATTAGCCCTTTGTGTAGCTGCCTGCAGGAACCTCCCATGTCATCCATTAGTCCTATTTTAGTGAATTGATGCTTTGGCACACTTAACATTTGTGGGTGAAGTGTGGGATTGAGGCCAATATGTCGTTTGCAATTTATACACCCACCTCTTGATCCCCTTTCCTTGCATTTTAGGAACTCCTTGCTTCCTGTGAGGCTTAATTGAGAGGAGCTATCTCCTGGCTTGATGAGTACTTGGCCTTCACTCTCCTTGCGGGTTGTTCTCCCCATGTGAGCAGACTGGAGTGGACGGGGTTGATCTACTAGTGAACCCAGCAACTCCTCTTGCTCGCTGATTCCCTTACTTAGCACACTCTCACGACTACTGTTGCTCTTGTTTGCTCCAATAAGCCAAGGGCTGCTGTTATCCTCCAAGTTGCTTCTCTCTAATCCTGGAGCTGTGGTAGTGGAAGTAGCCTTGGGTGGAGGTGGTTGAGCTGTGCACAGCTTCAGCAGCTCCTCAGGCCTACTAGCCTTGTCCTTCAGCTTCACTTCATAACCTTTGTTGGCCTCCCTCTGTTGATGCTCTAGGTGCCTTTGCTCCAATTCTCTCACTGCAGTTGATTGACAGCTTATAGAATCAACTAATGAAATAGCTTCTTCCCTTACATTGGAGTCTAGGGGTGCTAGCTCCTTTTCTTTTTCAAGGCTTGCACTGTAGGAATTTCTACTTTAGCTTGTGCAGCTTGCTTCCTAGTTGACTCTAAGGGTTGTCCTTGACTGGGGCTATCCTCTTGCATCATGACTTTGTATGTCTTAATGGTTTCGTCACTACCTCGGCACCTC
This sequence comes from Tillandsia fasciculata, assembly GCA_029168755.2. Taxonomy (NCBI): domain Eukaryota; kingdom Viridiplantae; phylum Streptophyta; class Magnoliopsida; order Poales; family Bromeliaceae; genus Tillandsia; species Tillandsia fasciculata. The sequence goes on from CM054950.1 coordinate 5,036,302, forward strand.
CCCAAGGTATCAATTTGCTGGGAAGTACCTAACTCCTGGATTGGGTACTTCTCGTTTTCCCGATTGGCATCCATTGATTGCCGCGAGTTTGGCAACATGGTTGTAAGCAGGTCCATTAATTGCTGATGCCTTTTAGCATTCTCCTCTCGCAACCTTTCATAGCTCTTGTTTTCTTCCACTCTCAAGGCTTCCCACCTTTGCTGCCATGTACGCTGTGAGCTATCCATCCTCGGGGCTAGGCTCCAACCCTTTCTCTGGTTACAGTAACTATGCCAAGGTTGCCAATGATTCCCTGCTGAGGCTAAGTTGCTGATTCGGCTAATGGAACAGTGACTGCCCTTCTCAACCTTGGTAAATTCCTCAATAGCTGCAATATAGGAAGTGATGGCCTAAGGTAATACTAAAAGCGAGTTGCTAGCGCGGGTTACCTTGCGTCCATAATGTTTGTTGAATTGCCCCCACCATGCTTCACTTGTTGCAATCTGATGCCACTGATCTGAGCTCTTGCTTGAGGTACTACTTGAGACCCTTTTATCTTAACTTCTTCAATTTGATGTCCTTACTAACTTGATACAATCCAGGTGAAGGCTATTCGATATAATGTGGCTTAATTATGGAATTGGGTGGCAGCTACTATATGATGCTCTATTACCTGATGCCCGCAAGGTGTTTGATTAATTGCCTTCGGTTTATTGCGGCTCATGATCTGGTACTGTATGCTTGTTGCCTTCAATCTTCTTGTGGCCGTGGTAGCCTTTGATTTCTTGTTGCTTGTGGTTCTTGTTGCCTTCGATTTTCTGGTGTGTTGGTGCCGATGATGCTAGGCTGAGGCAAGGGTTTGCCGACGGAGTTTCATCGAACAGTTGGCGGGCTTCCACGCCTTCCCCCACTCCACTGGGCTGTACCCTGTTGCGCGGCTCGGGGTTGCCTTCGATTTAGAATGCCTGATGGCTGTTGCCTTAACTGCTGTTACCTTGGGTTTCTGGTTGCCTTTGTTTTCCTGGTTGCTTGATGTTGCCTCGGATGCTGGTAGATGATGTGTGCGCCGATCCCTGGGATCGTGCCACTTTGATACCAATTTGTAACAACCCGGACAATTTCGCAACCCGACGGTGATGAGGATGCTCTGAGTCGTGGACGGCGATTTGGATGATGGATCGTTACTGTGGGATAATTGGGGTTTTGAAGTTAAATTGAGGGGAGTTGTGAGTTGGGAAGAAGATGGGGAGTAGGTTTGGAGATAGAAAAGGGAATTTGGGAGAGAAATGGGGTTAGAGGAGATGGTTGGGGAAGGAGATGAGAATTGAGGGATTGAGGAGAGAGAGAGAGAGAGAGAGCTAGAGAGAAGCTTGAGGAAGAAGGTAAGAACTTGTATTAATTTCTTGATGATCCTGTTATATTCTACTTCTCTGATATATATGGTATCTCACTAATTACTTACTTGTAGCTAACTAATCTACTATACTAAACTATAGCAATTATCTTAATAACAGTAATAAGTCTCTAAGTCTGTTTGTTGGTTGCTACTATGGCCCTCGGATGGGCCCCTTCGGTTGGACTCCAGATATTGGGCCTTCTCGGGTTGGGCCTCTCAGGTTGGGCCTCCTGCTACTGGTCTCTTGGGAGGGGCCTCTTCCGGTTGGGCCTCCTCGAGTTGGCCTTCTCTGGTTGGGCTTCCCTAAGTTGGGCCCTTGCAGTTGAGCCCTCTTCCATGGGCTTCTTCAGTGGCTCTTCTTTAGCTAGGCTTGAGTGGTTATTCTTCAGTGGCCCCTTTATGGGAGCCCACAAGGAATGGGTCCGTAAGCAATCTATGGGAATCCCTTTAGTTGGGCTTCCTTCTCCTCTCTGGACAGCTACGCTCCACCCCTCCTCTGCTTCACCTCTCAACTGGCCGAGTGTATCCTGTCGCCTCCCTCCTCGGTGCCCTAATCCGCGAGCTGGGGTTGCGCAAGAGGCTTCTATCCTGCTCCTTCTTCTCCACCTCCGGTTCCACCTCGGCTCCTTCCCGTCTCTTCTCACCTCGGAGTCTCTCTTGTTGGCGTCGGACGTTACAGATATCTCACTCCAACAGTTTTTGAATGATATTCATGTAGTCCCAAATTTAAAAAAGAACCGACACTACACCCAAATTCCCAGTGCACAATTATATAAACCAAAATAAAACTGATAAGACAATAAAAATCATCATTATGATTTCTGGCCAAACTAACAACTATAATTAGCAAAACTAGGACAAACTAGAGTTCTAAAATGCCTTTATAACAGCTTATTTTAATTCTCTTTTCCCAATTGCCAAAAAGAAAAACTTATACTCACAAAGAAAGTGACAGCATCTTATAATAATAAGTAAAATAATTACCAAAATTAAACAGCTCTTGGCTTGCACCCTAACCTAATTTCTATCTAAGACTGGAATGCTGCATGTGCCATTCGTGCCAGTGGCACAACAATCCTTAGTAAGACTCAAAAGAATTACAACTGTTAAGAGAGGAGAATAAATTCAAACCTGCTTCTTTCCTTGCTTCGCTAGACCAAGTTGAGTTAAGACATCTTTAAGCTCCTTGATTCTAAAATATGCCAATTTATCCTGGTTTAAAAGAAACAAGTTAAAAGGAAGAGTTTTACCAAATGCATAGAGAAACAAGTATTCAAGGCCAAAAGTTGTATACAGGTACTATTTATGTTGTAAATTGCAAGCATCCAATTATATGTATGAACTGACAAATTATACTACTAAGATAGTCAAAAGATTTGAGATACAGCTAGAAATATAAAAAAAATAAACCTAGCATTTAAACATAGCTTACAATAATATAGTACTACACATATTCCTTCCATCCAAACTGTAGATTAGTAAACATAACTTAAGATTGTGATTACAACATAAGATTTGCTTGCAATGGCAATGAGAATAGGATCATCGCTAGCAGCTGGCATTTCCTTTGAACCGCTACCCTGAAATTCTAAAGTCATAGTTACGACGTCCTCAAGTCTTAGGGAAAACTATTCAACTGGAGATGGATGAAAGTAATAGTCAAATTGAACTTTTTTAATTGGAACTAGACCTCTGTTTCAGAATCATCTCATTGGATGCAATGATTTCATCAACTGTGTTAATCTGAATTTATTTCAGGAAAGAAGATGACTAAGTGAAAGTAAGAAAAAAAAATAGAACTTGGCATCTTCCTCGTGCTTGTTAGAACTGAAAAGTTGGGAGAAAGATTATGAAATGAACTTCTAGATTTTTTGTTACATATTCTTATTCCACTCTTGTAAAAATTTCCCTCAATAGTAATATTTCAGCACTTCAGTTATATTAATTTTGGTATACAGGAGACCTCCAAAATTTTGTGATAAACACTTCACGATCTTCTTCCAAAACCATCAATCAGCAAACTTCTGATACCAACCTAATTTCCTACTACTATCTTTAGAGAAATGAATATACATTAAGAACAACAAAAGTGTTCACTAGAATTGAGGTTGGGTCAAGCTGGTACATTCATTCAAACATGTAATTCAATGAGTTCGTTAAGTAATATCATAAAAATTAAGGGCCGTTTAGTTCACGGTTTATAATATTCCAATAATCCTCCATATTTTATATTGAAAATATTCAAATCATTACCATTCAACTCAAATTGGATAGTTGTAAAAAGTGTTAGTGAAGTAGTAGAATCATTGTAGACTTCCCGTTGGTAGGAATACTAGATTATCGTGGGTTAGGAGGTATCCTCCTTTCCATGCTTAATGGGAATCATTAGTAGTCCATTAATAAGAATATACTAGTTCCTACCGCCCTCTCATCCCAAATAGCTTGATAAGTTGGTAACAAACTTGCCCTTCCCAATATAAAATATAAGAAATATAACAAACCGTGAACCAAACGGCGGCTCCTTAAAGATATCCATCATAATACCAGTAAACATAATTTTCCTCTAGCCAAGAGGTTGTTATAATGATTACATTAAGTACAAATGTAAACATTTCATATCGCACTACCGAGCATTAAGATTCAGGACGCATCAACTTAATCCTTACTTTTACAACTAAATTAAGACTAAAAAACTAAACAAAAAAGAACCCAAATTCCACCAACTTCCTGCACAAGCTCTATCCACTAATTAGAACTTCAGAAACCCCCCCCAACCCACCCGTGAAAACAAAAACATTAAAAAAAAAAAAAAAAAAAAAATGATTACATTAAGTACAAATGTAAACATTTCATATCGCACTACCGAGCATTAAGATTCAGGATGCATCAACTTAATCCTTACTTTTACAACTAAATTAAGACTAAAAAACTAAACAAAAAAGAACCCAAATTCCACCAACTTCCTGCACAAGCTCTATCCACTAATTAGAACTTCAGAAACCCCCCAACCCACCCCTGAAAAAAAAAAAAAAAAAAAACATAAAAAAAAAAAAGAGATAAAAAGAAAAGAAACCCTAGCACTCAAAACAACTTGTAACAAGCAAATTGAACGAGTAAATTGGAAGGCAACAGCACAAACAAGTACCTTACAACTCGAAACCAAGTCCATCGGTCCAATTGCGGTGACTCTGTCGCCGGAAACACAGCGAATTGCGAATCAAACACCCTCAATCAACTAATGTCACCATCCACGCCCCACCCTCCGCCCGATCAGCACGCAAAGCCGCCCGCGTCGGGCCCCAAAATCCCCCAACTCCCCCAATACCTATCCCGATTCCGATCGAATCCGCGCCGATCCAACGCGAATTCGATCCGAATCCACCTCCCGCCGACACGAAAAAGGGGAAGAAGGAGACCAACGACTACCACAAATTGCGTGCTAGGGTTTGGTACCGCAGTACGGAGCTCGATCGGAGAAACCGTAGGCGACGATAGGGAGAAAGGAACCGATGGGAAACCCTAGGGGGAGAGAGAGAGAGGAGAGGCGGGTGGGGTTGTTGTGTGTGCGCGCTTGGAGTGCGTCGTCGCATTCGAGAGAGATCCCGACAACTTCTTCGTTTCTCTCTCCACACCTTCTTCGTTTCTCTCTCCAAAACTCTCTTCTTTCTTTCTCTCTCCTCCCCCACCCCATTTGCCGAGGGGTAACACTATAACGCGACCACCGCGGCGGACGTATAGTGGCGATTCAAATCCGATTTGTAGTACCCGCTCGCGTCCGCGCCGTGAACCGATCTCGGAGTACATAGTCCTCCTGTCCCCGGTGCATCCGTTTGTCCTGCACCTAGCGTTCCCCACCGCCCGTTCCATCTCGAGTGCCGATCTTGACCGTCCATCCTTTTCTCAAATTAAGCATTATTTGAACATGAAATATGTATGGAGATTCCTGCACCCGGTGCATTTATTATCCTGAGCCGAGCGTCCCCTATCCGTTCGATCTCCCTCGAGTTGCCAATCTCTACCGTCCATTCCTTTCTCGCCTTTTTTAGTGTAGACGTTATTTAAAGGCCAAAATGTATGACAACCGCTTCAACTATACATTACTCACCTCAACTTATCTTTTTCTTTAATTGACGCATCACTAATATTTATTTTTTAGAAATTAAATTTTTTAAATTAATTAAATTAAAAAATTTTATTAATGTTACAGCTCAATAAGGTAGCTACTTATTTCAGCTGCCACCGCTATAAAATAATTTAAACTATTAAATTTAATAAAATTATTAATTAATTTGGTCTCACTCAAATAACATATAGTTGAAGGGGCTGTTTTAGAACGAACTAGAGAGCTATCAATAAAAGATAATAAAAGCAGAGTTTTGCCGAGCCTCCGTGGAGACCTCTCAGCGATCCCGAGCCGACGTGGCGGCGTTCATGCTTTGTACGCCTGCTTTGGAGTTTCTCTTCTTCTTTTCTTTACTTTATATCAATAATAAAAATCACTTTATATCAAGTCCATGTGCAAGCACATGGACTTGTCTGCAGATTTTTTTTCTCTCCCTCTCACTCTCTCTCTCTCTCTCTCCTCTCTTCTCCACGCCGGTTTCCCCGCACTCCTCCACATGGGTCGCCCTGTACCGCACTCGCTCTACCTTCTTCGGAGATCTCCGAGCTCGAGAACTCGGCGCCTCGAAAGGTACACAATCTCTTCTCCCTCATCTTCCTTTTGCCCTCCGTCGTCTCGATCCGTCGCTTTTAACGATCTTCACGATCCTCTAATCTCCAGGCCCGAACCTACCTTACCTCGCCGACCTCTCCTCCGACCCCGGCGGCCGCGGCTGCGGAGTCCTGGCGGTCGAGCACTTCGGGGGCTCCACTCCTCCCCTCGCCATCTCCTCCTCCAAGGTTTTGCTTCCCCTCCCCCCCAATCGATCCCTTCTTGTTGCTGAATTTGATTGTTTTTGCTTTTTTTTTTCCTCGCAAAAATCCTTCCTTTTGATGCTTTTTTTGTTCGTAGTTGTAAAGAGTATCGCAAGTTTTTGCCTCCTCGCTGTTTCCGATGAGGACGGATTCGTAAGCGTTTACGACACCCACCAGAATCTCCCGTCGTGCGCCTCTTCTCGGGAGAAATCAGGTCGGTCGAAGGAGTTCGAATTAGGGTTTGCTTTGCTGTGATTTGATTTTTGGGGTGAATGATTTTTGGCACATTTAATTTGGGGTTTCTTGCCCTGTTCAGCTGAAGCTAGGGTTTGTGATTGGCTTGCTCATAACAATGCTATTTTTGACGTGTGTTGTGTAGAGGTGCTCCTTTTCTTTCAATTTACTATTCTTTTATTTTTCTCATTTATAAGATTACTACAATTAATCTCTATTATATTTTAATTTGTTTAATTCCTTCAGGATGATACACAAATTCTAACTGCTTCAGGCGATCAAACTGTAAGTGTTGGAAATAGCTTTTAAGTACAATCTTACTCTGTTGAAAGATGTTGAAGCTGTTGACTTCTAAATCTGCAGTTTTTTTTTTCCTCTAATCTATTTAATCATGTAGTAGTGCTAATTTTATGGGAATTAATTAATTGTTACATTGTCAGATTAAGATATGGGATGGAGAAAATAGGAAATGCCTCGGAATCTTGGTAGGTCACACAGGCAGTGTAAAATCACTCTGCTCGCATTCGTCGAATGCAGGTAATGTTTCCATTTTTGTCCCAACTACTTAATTGGTTTCATTTCATTTAGGTTGGTTTCTCGGTAGTTGTTTGACACTTATAACTATTGCTTCTATTCGGATCAGATCTCGTTGTTTCGGGCTCAAGGGACGGATCTATTGCTCTTTGGGACCTGAGGTACAAGTCCAATTCGACTAACAGCCGAGGAGAAGCACGCTTCTCGTATGTCTGTAATTCTTTGCTATTTAATGTGTTCATATCAATAAGCATTTGTTGAGTTCTGAAACTGGTCGAGAATTGTGAGGTTGGCGTTGATTATAAATGTTTGCCACAATTCAGATCTGCTGCTCTTGTCAAAGTGGCACACAGTCTTACGCAAGGAAAGCGAGCTAGGCGAGGAAAGGTTTGTAAATTGAAATAAAATTGTTAGTTCTTGGGACTGTCTTTCATCAGCAATTAACTGAGTCGCAAACAGAGTTGTTGGTGAGGATTCAAGGGATGAAATAGGTAGAGATAATGGTGTATGCTCTCACTCTTATCATATTTACATAGGTAAAAATGCATTGGGACCTTTAAATTACAGGCCGTTCTTAAATATAACGCTTAACTTTATTTTGTTTTAATTAAATTTGAGCATTTTGTTATGTTTAACAGCAATTTCACTAAATTTAATGACTTTTAACAGCTTTCTAGCGAATGAAACTGCAGATTTCGTCAACAGTTAGTGGCTAATTACTTCACAAAATCGCTTATATACTTAATTAGAATAATTTTGTTAAATTACATGAAACAATTACGCTAGGAATTTGGTGCGACTCTGAATTCAGAATTTTTATTTTTTTAATACCATGTTAAATTATATGAAATAACAGTCATTCTCCGAAAGCTTAAGACTTTTAATATTTGTATTCAACGGACTCAATTCATAAAAGTAAAGTGGAGGGGAGTGATTTAGAATGGCCTATAGTTGAGGGGTCTCAACATGTTTTAACCTTATGTATATGTTCTGCTAGGTTAATTATAATTAGGTGATTATTCTCCTGCAGGAGGTGCAAAAATGGAGGTCAACTCTGGACACACAAGTCAAGACATATAAAGTTGTAAGTCTCTCTTCTTGGGCTTTTATTGGGAGCTTATTTGTTAATTAACTTTAAAAATGTATTATTTATCAAATCAAAGTAGTAAAAGTTTGATGGATCTATCCAATTTTTTCGCCACATTAGGACCAGCCTCTTCTTTTCTTTCAGTTATGTCTCCACAAGATGATTCAATGTGTTTGGGCGGCGAAACTGAGTAAACAGTGATATGGTGAATTTTTAAATGAATCATTTTTGAATGAACATGGTCAATGGTCATAAGATTTCCATGTGCTGTTACATGCTATTTCTGTATCAATTTATTAGAAGTCAACTGAAACGTTCGGAACGGAGCGGTGCTCGATTGGCCATGCTTTGTGCAGCATGATATGGTCAATTCGTAGCTTGTGGAAAGGTCAATTTGACAAATAATGTTCCTAGGGCGATCTCTCCCTCTCTGAATAATTTCCTAAACCAAACCAATCTAATAAAATGCCGTTCATTTGCATGTACACGTTATTTCTCTCTTCTTTTTTTGTGTTTGCTACTACTGGTTAATTACAGGGTACGTTCTTTGGTGAACGTTGGTATGTCTCTATCAACTGATGCTCTATTTCTTTTTGGAATGTATATGCACTTCATTTGATTTTCATCTCCTCTAGGTTCCTGTACAAGTAGAATGGTTGTTTTTTTGTTTTTCTTGTAATCAAGCTAGAAATGATTAGCGCTTTACAACTTTATGCTAATTTTGTATGTTTGTGGAATTTTAAGAACACCTTTTGAATTAGTGAATTTAGTAGAATTGGTGGTTGGTGTCAGTGTATGGCCTGTGAGCATTTGGTGTTGGTGGTTGGTGCCAGTATAACATGAGAGCATTTGTAGTTGCAACAAACCTTTCAAACTCAGCATATAAAAACAAAGTCTTTCTCTTGAAAATGGCGTGATAAAGATAACCTCTATTATGCTACTGCAAAATGTTGCTCACAAATATACATTTTTTCTCATTTTTCTTCTTTTTAAACTTTGTTGGATGCAGGATATTTTCGAGCTCAAGAAAGAACTCAATAGTGAGTTGAACCAACTGAGAACTGTAAGTCTGGGGATCTTTTATCGTCCCATTTTTTGGTTTGTGTTCTTCTTTATCATGTAATAGTTTTTGACACCAGGAATTTAAGGAACTAAAGACCAATCTTCAAGTGCGACAAGACAGTTTGACGAGCGGCCGCAGGAATTTGGTAGTTATCATTATCTTCTTTCTCAGTTCTTACATGCTTTAACATGAGAAATGTTATCTTCCTAGACTAACTCAGAAATACAATAAATAGATTAAGTACGGGGAAATTTGCTGGTCACTCGAAGCTTTTGTTTAGCTCACCAGGCATAGGAGAATATCAGATTTGAAACTGTCTATAGCAGTTCATACAATACTGTATTTGTGATGTCAATGCATCTTTCTCAGTTCTTACATGCTTTAACATGAGAAATGTTATCTTCCTAGACTAACTCAGAAATACAATAAATAGATTAAGTACGGGGAAATTTGCTGGTCACTCGAAGCTTTTGTTTAGCTCACCAGGCATAGGAGAATATCAGATTTGAAACTGTCTATAGCAGTTCATACAATACTGTATTTGTGATGTCAATGCAAATACAAGGTTGTAATAAGAGATCCATGAGAATGTAAATTAAAAAGCCATACAAATATCTGTAGAAGCACAGCCTAGAGGAAAAGAACAGCTTTAAACCATTTATTCATTTGATTTTCATTAAGATATCCGGCAGCTGCGAAGCACTAAACATTTACGTCTTCTTATTAGGCATGCTGACGATACTCCACCCACAAGAAAACTTAATTTTTTATGAATTCCTTTTCATCTCCGACCGTGATTTTCAATGAAAGATTTGCATTCACTTGATAGATCAAGAATGATTCTGAACATGCCCAAGAATCTGAGAGTCCAATAGCGAAGGGAAGCATGCATAAAGCAGCAGCAGCAGCAGAAGAAGCTTCATTGTCGGACACTGAAACTCAAGCATAAGCACAGTTATCACCTACTCTCAAGGTAACAGTAACATGCTGTTTGCTGTTTTTTGCAGGGAATTCTACATACCAACATTATTATTATAATTATAATAATAATAAAAAAATAATAATAGATAGTAAGTAATAATTAATATGTAGTGATTGATACCCACAATTAATTGATGACTTCTGCTTTAACTAATTATGGAACAAAAGTGTAAGCGCCACTGTTTTCCACATTGTTTCTTACCTTCTATCTGCTGGAAAGGACCCAGCTTTTGTTACCTCTGCATTGCTACTGTTGGATTTCTGAGTTGCTGGAGGTTCTCAGTGCATGGTCCAAAGGACTTCACTTTTATTATTTTCCCATGGGTACTGTCGGATTCTTCGGTCGTTAGCTTCTATCCCTGCGGATTCTCAGGTTGTTGCAAAGGAGGTGGCTTTTATTACCTTTGCATTCGTGTTGTCGGATTTCTGGCCATTCTTCTGTCACTGTCGGTCTACCTGTGCAGCCCGTCGCCTGCAGCCGGTCGCGCTTGCAGCCCTCGCGCCTGCAGCCCCTTCGCCCCTCCGCAAGCCTGAAGCCGCTGCATCCCAATGCCGCCCCCCCTCCCTTCCTCACTTTATATAGCAATCGCTAATAAGTTCAATTCTCGATCTAGAGTGCTTTTTAGAGAGAAAAAAAAATCCATAAAGTAGAGAGATGGTGAAGATCACATCCGTCAAAGCTCGGCAGATTTTCGACAGCCGCGGAAATCCCACCGTCGAAGTGTGATTCCTCATTACCCCCTCTTTTTTTTTTTCCTTTTTCTTTTGTCTAATTTTAGCGGATTATTAATCATGATGATTTAGGTCAACTAAATCTTGCGTTTTCTTTGATCTAATTTTCTTTTTGTTTCCTTTTTTTTATTTTTTTATTTTTTATTTTTTGTTTCGGATCCAGCAGAAGAGTTTAGTGATTTCGATTTTGTTAAATTTAAGTGGTCGAACGTTTTCAACTTGTCTCCAGGCGAAAATCTGTGTTTTCAATGCTGTTTTTTTTTTGCCCCTTTATGGCTTGCATATAATGTTATTCCTGTTCTTTTTTTTTTTTTTTTTTTTTTTTTTTTTATCTGGTATGGAGTTAGGTGATCGATGTTTTCGACTTGTTTATAGTGAAAGCCTCTGTTAATTTTCTGCGTTTGTTTTGTTTATGATCTACTCAGTGACATTGTTGAAACAAATGAATTAGTACTCACCAAATTTGCCTCCTTTTTATCACTTTCTTTTGCTATCTCTGATTTGATTGTGTTAAAGATATGGTTTTGTTTTGTTTTTTTTTAAAATAAATCAGATTGATTACTTATTACGCAGGCTTTGATTTTTTAGATCTGTGGATTGCTTGTGTAATAAATGTTAGTGATAATTTGAACAATTAATACACTGCAGGTGGATGTTTCCATCGATAACGGCATCTTCGCCAGAGCCGCAGTGTGTTAAAGATATGGTTTTGTTTTGTTTTTTTTTTTAAATAAATCAGATTGCTTACTTATTAGGCGGGCTTTGATTTTTTAGATCTGTGGATTGCTTGTGTAATAAATGTTAGTGATAATTTGAACAATTAATACACTGCAGGTGGATGTTTCCATCGATAACGGCATCTTCGCCAGAGCCGCAGTGCCCAGTGGTGCATCAACTGGTATAGAATTTCTCTATCTACACTAAATTTTCCTATTTTTATTAAGTTTGATGTTCATCTTTCTTGATTTGGTTACTTATTAGTTAATCAAAGCTTTTCAATGCTCTTTTAGTTGTGGAAATCTCTTTTTTTTAAAGGTCTCTATGAGATGGGAATTGTAGTTTCCAACTTTAAAGTCTTGTTTTGTTTCCGAAAACAATCTGTGTGTATGTTAAGAAATACAAAAGTTTATCGTTTTGCTTCTGTGAGAAAGATGAGGAGAATAGTGTGCTGTGAAGCAATTGCCAGTATCATCATATTTTCTCTTTCGGCCTTTTTGATAAATAACCTCTTAAAAACGGTCATTCACTCATCATGGAGTTATCTTATTAGTTATATATAGGAAGAATCATAATCAGAATGTTTGAAATTCAGGCATCTAATTTTCAGTTTTGGAAACTAAAATAGTTGAATTCTATTTTACTATACAGGGATTTATGAAGCATTGGTGCTATCGATAGTATTTTAGCCGGAATATATATATATATATATATATATATATATATATATATATATATATATATATATATATATATATATATATATATATATATATATATATATATATATATATATATTGCAGTATGGTTGGAAAAATAATGTTTCGGTATGCTTCTGCATGATAAATAATGCATCTTTGCATTAGTGCTGTCGGATTTCTGGGCCGTTCTTCTGTCGCTGTCAGTCTACCTGCTTTGGTTGGTATTTTACTCTCCTTCATATATTCATGCTGCCCTTCCTATTTTGCACAATCCATATACTTCCAGATGAGGAAATATATATATATATATATATATATATATATATATATATATATATATATATATATATATATATATATATATATATATATATATATATATATATATATATATATATATATATATATATATATATATATATATATATATATATATATATATATATATATATATATATATATATATATATATATATTGTGGTATGGTTGGAAAAATGATGTTTCCGTATGCTTCTGCATGATAAATAATGCCTACTTTTCCTGTGCCTTTCTCTTACATTTTTATGTTTAGAAATCAAGGTGGTTCTTAAAATGATTATCATTCCTGAGGTAAAATTTGCATGGGAATGTGCTTCGGTGGTTGTTCTTATCCTCTGTGCATCATTCCTGTTGATTTTTTACCCCTATATATAGTGCTTATGTTATTAACCTACCATGTACTCACTTCTCGTGCTTCTCACTGTGCAAATTATTATATGTATAGACACTTTAGGTCCCCCATTTGTCAATACCTGTTCTTTGCCATAAATAGCTACTTATTTGAGGAGGAGCAAAAGATGTGCTGTTTGTTATCCTAGATAACTAGCTCCTTTCTTGAGGAACAACAAAAAAAAATTGCTGTGCAGAGAACCTAATATTTGATACCCTCTTACTGCAACGTTTTTTGTTTCCCCTTTCGCCTTTACATTTTCCCTCGAGAAAGAATTTTTGTCTTTTATCGGCAGTATGTGCGTACATATTATCTGTTGGTCCTACACAGCCGGGCGCAGCTGGCCCATCCGTATGCTGTTTTCTCAAACATTCTGACCTGTTTCCTTTACCCTTTTTGTGCACTTTTTAACATTTGGTTTTGAATATAATTGTGTCCTTCGAATGATGTTTATAGTCCTTTTTACACAACTTAAACTTTTCTTTTGTTTTTGCGTTCTTTATTTTACGAGGCGATGATGATGTATGGAATTAACCACAAATTTGGATGGTTTAGGGCAAAAAAATATTTTAATTTCAGATGGTGTTGAGAAGCAGTTTTTTCGTCGACAATGATACCGTGCAAAAAAAAATTGAGACCTTCTGAAATGGTCTTTACAGAAAGTGGTTATTACTTTATGGACAAAATGTGACTTCGCCTTTATGGACAAAATGTGACTTGGCCTCATTCTTTTGTTCCTTTCACAAGTTGTGATATTCTCAAATGGTCTTTAGAGAAAGTAATTATTACTCGAAGAACAATATGTGGGTAAACCTCATACTTTTGTTTCTCTCACAAAGTTTATTACATCTACGTTTGCCTCTTGCCTAATTAAGAAAATAGTGTTATTTGTTTATTGCCTTAAGCAACCATTTGCGGACTGTACATTTCTTATACATGACGAAAAAAAAAGGTATTTGATTCTCTGTTCTTTCTTTACATTGGAAAGAGAAATTATCTGAGCCTCATATTTTTATTTTGTTTCCCTTCGAATTAAATAAAATTTATTTTAAGACCTCCTTTGTGAGCCAAAGAAATTCTTTGTTAACAAAAGAGGTTATTTCTTAGCAAAAGACATCTTCGCACATTGAAGGTGATTGGCATATTTTTGTGACCCATTATAATTGACCAACCAATAATCTGTTGCTTACAACCACTCCAAATCGCCAATATCTTTACACATCATCATTAGCCCGGTAAACATTAATCAAATAATGAACACTATAAATTACTTAGAAAAGAACCATGAATCAGTTAAAGAAAGAAATTTTGAAGTTTATTATGATTTCTTCCTCTTATTTTGTGTGTTCCTAAAATGTAAGTCTAATTGTCCATTTTTTCTCTAATCGTTCATTTTTCGTTCCTTCTTTCCTCTGTTCCTACGACGGTTCGTCTGAAGCAGGGTCTGCTTCTTAGGTCTAAACTTAGTTTCCCTCTAAGTGACATTCCCTCTCCTTTGTTTTTACCTTATGAAGATACGGCCCATTCCTTTTGAGTTCTAGCTTTTACTGAGAAATTGTAATATGGTTGGGTCTTGCATTTACCTACTAATGTTGGGTTCCAAAGTTTTTTAGTACTTTACATGTAACTCCTAAGTTGCGGCTTTGAATCTAATTCACAAAGTGACTTCCGAAGTGTTTAACCTTACAAATGAGAAATTCCTAATAGTTGCTTCTTGTGTTTGCCTACTAATCTTAGATTTTAAAGCTATTGGTGTGCATGTATTTTTCCCCCCAAAGGTGGTTACCTCTTGCCTTTGCTTGTATGTTTTTTGTGGACTTTATGGTTTTAGTTGGCTTGAGTTTCCTAAATTGTGCCCTTCAATTTAATTTGTAGTTTCCAATCACTGTAGGTTAATATATAAGGTTCGTACTTTATTTTAAACATTTGGTTTTGCATATGTTTAGACTTCGCAAAATACCTTCCAATATGCTTAAATTTTATAAATTAGAAATTTTTGATGGTTGCCAATTTACATGCAGCTTCTAAGTTGTGCCTTTGAATCTAATTTGTGCCTTCCGACTTTCGTTTTCTTTCTTTTTTTGTTTTTCTTTTTTTCCCTTCTTTTTGTTTTTTCCCCTCTGTGTTATATGTATAAATAATATTTGGCACAAATGTGGTATTGTTTAGTCTTATTTTTACCAAAGGTTGTTCCTATCTCCTTTTGTTCTTGAATTAAACTTGGAAAATTTATAGTTCTTAATTGAATTCGTGTCTTTTTACCCATATCCAAGTAAGAACTTTAAAGAGATAAAAAAATTAAGAAAATAAAGTTGGTGCATGTTATATTTATGTAGACCAAATGCATGTAAAGTTATTGAGGGACACATGTCCAAATTGACTAGGTGAGATGTCAAATGGCTCTTAGTTAACTGATGGCCTATTTTTACCAAAGGTTGTTTCTATCTCTTTTTGTTCTTGAATTAAACTTGGAAAATTTATAGTTCTTAATTGAATTCGTGTCTTTTTACCCATATCCAAGTAAGAACTTTAAAGAGATAAAAAAATTAAGAAAATAAAGTTGGTGCATGTTATATTTATGTAGACCAAATGCATGTAAAGTTATTGAGGGACACATGTCCAAATTGACTAGATGAGATGTCAAATGGCTCTTAGTTAACTGATGGCCTGCTGAAGATTGTTGAACAGAGACAAAAATATTCACGCTTTAGATGCTTAATAAGTGGGGGTTGCACTTCTTTGTTGTTGCAGAAAAGTCTTATTGAAGGATATTTGTTATGATAATTATGGTAGAGAGCTTTACCCAGTTACTGTTTTTGACCTTTATGAGCTGATTTCACCAATAATTTACTTAGTGACATCAATAAACATCCAAGTTTTCTGAGCTCTCTGGAACTCTCTATTACTGATTAGCATTATGAAAATATAATTGATAATAGTCTGAATGCATTTCCACTTGCTGCAGGAAATAAGGCACCTATGCTCCTATCTGCAAGATCTAACGAAGGCTTCTGCTGAAGAGATGCGTTGAAATGTTGACGCCAACTATTCAGCATTCATTAGATATGTATCTTAAACACCTTTTATTGGACATTTTGTGTTCTGCACCTTTAGTAAACTACCTTCTGGTCAATAATCTTCAGCAATTCTCCTTTAGTGAATGTTTAATTTGATGTTCCTAAATAATTACATGCCTAACTAATTAAAGTAGCTTCATAAGAAGGTTCTTAGCTTCAGGAGCCTTATGTGCTAGGACAACATCACTGCCTGAACTACAGTAGATTGTGGGATGAGTTTATGAACTTTGGAGGTTAAGATTTAAGTGCTTTGTATTATTTCGTGTTTTGTTATATCACTGTTAAGTTTCTGACAGAACTTAACATCATCAATCGAAGTCCGAAGACGAGGTAGTGGAACAAAATATAATGAAAGTTTAGGTATTTCTCGAAAAAAAAAAAAAGAAAAAAAAAATTGAGGAAAGAGGAGAGGTTAGGTATTTTTTTTTAAAACTGTTAGTTCAGTCATTTCAAAATGTGCTATTTGTCAAGTAGTGCCTGTTTGTTGTTACATTTAATTTCTCGCCTAAAATTATCGTTAATGGTAGAAATGCAATTGACAGAGGTTTTCATCATTACAGAACATCAAAGGATATATCAGATCTAGAAGGCGAGCTTCTATCCATTAGAAATCTTCTATCTACCCAGGCAGCTTTAATTCCTTCTTCTTTTTGCTACCTTTGAAATCTCTTTCTTAACAAACTTGATTTCTTCTCTCTTATTCCCAAGATTCCTGTTCTACATCCAAAGGTTTGCACTTGCCTTACATACGTACACATGCGTTTTCTTCATGAGTATTGTGAAATTTTTTGTTCTTTCCTATATGATTCCTAATGTTGTCGTTTTATATCAAGCAGATAAGAGCCATGCAGATAAGAAACATCCTGCATGGCTAACTAATTCCTATCTTTCAATTTGTTGGCATCAATTCTATAATCAGCTTTTACCCTATCGAGCAAGCATAATTATGAACATCATATCTAATGTTGATTACAATTTGCAGGTTTTGAAAGAGCAAAAGTTGCCATCACTTTACCTTTCTAAAAAAAATAAATAAATGCCTATGGATTAAGTGTTGATAGCTGATTTGAGGTATGTTATGCTAACTTCCAATTTATTCATACTATCATGTAAATTTCGCTAATTTCGTTTAAAAATTCAGCATGAAAATGAGTACAAACCTATGGAGAAAAACAGGAGAATGTAGATTTTTTGAACCTCACCTATGGGAAATTTGACTTAGTGTAACAATAGCCTCCGATAGATAACGAAGAAATTAACAAGTGCGAAATAAAAATTTACTTAAAAGTTGTAGCATATCACATTGTCATAACTATTTACCTATCATAGTAATTTATGATATAAACAAGAATCATTTCAAACTCCAAAGGATCAGATTTTTTAGTATACACACATACAAAAAAATAGAAGAAAAAAAAAATATTGTCATTATACAACACTAGAAACAGAGCAGGTCTGATTGGGGGTGCCACAACCTATAAACACCACATGCAGGATATCAAGTCCAACACCTGGTGTGCCCCCTATTGAAGCAAAAATTTCCCACAATTTTACTATCCTACATATACATAATAAATTATAACTATTCGGGGAAGGGCATGTTTATATGTATTAGATATTAGGAGAGGGGAATGAATTTAAACCAACCATTTTATTTATGCCCAAAATACATGATGAGTTGAGGTGCCATTCCGCATCCCCATCCGATCTGCATTAGGGACTTAATTTAGAACCCACTTATTCCATGTAAATGGCAGACCCCACCTAAATCCAAACCCTCAGCCATCCTTAACATAGTTTCTAAAAGTTCTAGAAGTTCTTTTAAAAGGATTTCAATATGACTACAGAGATTCCTTGCATAAGGCAAGGACAACAACATGTGGTGAAAAGCATAGCATAACACAAGAGTAGAAGTGATTTAAAAGAATAGGCAAGCACTATTATGTCAGATTAGCGAAAAACAAAGATGAACAAAATGAGTAATATGAGCTAAAATGCATTGGTTATCCTGAGTTGAAATTTATTCCAGTTCTTTAATTTAGCAGGTAACTCCCTGAGCATGCCTATATATGTATCAATGCCAACCTTGGGTACTCTTGCCATCAGAAATCTCTAATATAAGGATGAGATTTTGAAAGGCTGATGATCCAGAGAACACAATATGGAAGATTGGATAAGCTGAGAAACCAATGTATTTGTAGGATCGAATAGATTGCATTGCAATAACCATATTGTCTAAGGACCACCCAAACAGTTTTTACTGTTCACAAGAATCAAAACATTAAGCAAAGATGGCAGAGCTTGTCAAGTATTTTAAGATAACCATGAATGCAACAACAAAAATGCTACATTAAAAAGCAACTTAGTTTAATAAGTTTCATAACTATATACACTTCGAGTTCAATTAAGTTTACCCTACAACTTATTCTTTGATATAAATTGAAATGCCAGAGTTGGCACTGAATCCTTACATAAAGGATGTTTTTCCTCTAATGAATTAAGAAGAGCAAAACATCGTTTCATTCATAATAAGATAGTATAATTAAGATAAAAACGATAGACTGTTGACTATCTAACTGCAGTTCCCCATGACCAATAAGCACAAATTAGAGAAAACAATTAAAATAATATTGAGGTTTAAGCGGCCAACCGCTACAGTAGAAAACACAAGAACTTGGACAGTTACAAATTTTAATACTAACGAAGCTTAAGTTGATACGGCCAGATTACTTGGCAATATCAGCTCTATACATAAAGTAAAACCTAGAGAATCATAAAGTTAGAAGAATCATTTTAATAACCAGCTTATTATATTATTTTATAAGAGTCAAGGGTAATTGTAACAAACTTTCACTCACACAGATCAGAAATAAGGAAGCAGTTAATGATGAAATTCAATATATTGTTTTGACCCTTTTTTGCTTATATAGTCTACAAATGGAGTCTGTAACTGATAGTTCACAACTTCAGAATGTTTGAGCTGTATAATTGTTTGCTCTCAAAGTAAGTCTTAAAACTTTTCTCAGCCTTTCATAAATCTACACTTAAATGCAAACTTTCAAGAATTACTGAAGTTTTCCCTCTAATATCAGGTGTTACTTCTTCTTTTCGGGGCCATACTACTATCTGTGCATTACATTGGGAGTCCAAACAGGTTTGTTATATTTGGGATTTGTGAAGCTTTTATACATTCCTACCATGCCATCTTGACGAGGTTGAGCCATTATGACCTATTACCGCTGCACTATTGCTGCCCCTGCTTTCGATGAAACTACTTTTCCCAAATTAACTTTCTGCCTTTTATTTCATCAACAATTAACTGAGTCGCAAATAGAATTTGGTACGACTATACCCAATTACGCTAGGAATTTGGTACGACTCTGAATTCAGAATTTTTATTTTTTTTATACTATGTTAAATTATATGAAATAGCAGTTATTCTCCGACAGCTTAATACTTTTAATATTTGTATTCAACGGCCTCAATTCATAAAAATAAAGTGGAAGGAAGTGATTTAGAATGGCCTATAGTTGAGGGGTCTCAACATGTTTTAATCTGATGTATATATTCTACTAGATTGATTATAATTAGGTTATTATTCTCCTGCAGGAGGTTCAAAAATGGAGGTCAACTCTGGACACTGCGACCAAAGATTTTAGCCTCGAATCTAAGGGAAAAAATTCCAAGCTAAAAATCTCAGATTTGGTTTTAAAAAAAAGTAAATTTGAAGTAATTTGGTTAAGTAAGGCTTAAATATGAAGCATAACATTTATATAGAAGTAAAAGTCGTGATAAAATTATTTTTACCCGTTTTGTTTATAGTATTCATAGCTATTCCCGCTGAGGAGATTAAGAAAGTTAAATTGTCAAATGCAGGGAATGATCAGAATAAACACGTTTACTCTGTCGCGCGTGCTTCAGCTGTCGCAGCTACGGCCACTGCTGTGACTGCTCAAGCTGCTGCTGAGTTTGTTACGCTCACTGCCGCAACTACATTTTCGGGCAAACCGAGAGAGAAAGTTGCTGCAATCAAGATCCAAACTGCTTTTCGAGCATACATGGTATAATATTCGTGCACTTATTTGTAGGTTCTTACATCTGATGTTGTTTAATTCTATTCTCTTATCCCTTACATTTCCTACATGATTATTATTGTAAGGTTCTTTCTCTAGATTTGAAGTGTGGCTTCAGTCAAATATCCTATTTATCTAGATGAAATATATCTACAAGAAGTTTGTTCCAATGTTGATAAGACAAGAAGTGAAACAGATTAAATTGTTTGAATGAATATGGTCAATGGTCATAAGATCTCCATGTGCTATTACATGCTATTTCTGTATCAGTTTATTAGAAGTCAACTGAAACATTCGGTACAGAGTGGTGCTCAATTGGCCATGCTTTGTGCACATGAAATGGTCAATTCGTACCTTGTGGAAAGATCAATTCGACAAATAATGTTACTAGGGCGACCTCTCTCTCTCTCTCTCTCAATAATTTTCTTAACCAAACCAATCTAATGAAATGCGGTTCATTTGCATGCAAGCATTGATATATATATGTATCCAGGATTTATTACTTAGATCAAGGTCAATTTTACAGGATGCATATTAATGTACAATCTCCGGAAGGGGTTAACTCAAGCCACAGAGTGCTTTGGCGGTTTAGTGACTTTTTGAAGCTGCTTTCTGCTGTAAGTATATAGTCCTTTTGCCACATTTGTCAGAATGGGAATCATCATGCATGTTATTTTCCTTAACTTCTCAAATACATTTAGTTTGTTTGGATGCTTAACTACTTGCTGTCTACTCATAAACTTATCTAGAACTTCTGACTGTTGAATCAAATTATTTACTGTTGGGGTATTGGTAGTGAGAGGGTACCAATATGTGCAGGAATTAGGATTGATAATTAAAGCCCAAAAAAAAGACCTACTTTAGAAGATTCTACTGGTCAGAGGCATGCAAATAAGTTGTACAAATTCTTGCTCCAATCGTTTAGGATTTATCAACTTAAATCTTGGGTTTAGGAGCTACAATGCTTTTAAATCCAGATTTCAAAGGTAAAATTTCATGAAAAGACTTTAAGCTCTGTTAAGCGTGCATAGTCAACAAAGGAGAAGAGTAAATATAGATTCAACGTATCTTTTTCTTTTTTGAATAAGTAATGAGTTTGAGATCACATTTGCAAGAAAGAACTCCAACATCATGAATTCTTTTTGTACTGCAAGTTTTTAGTCATATGCTGTTTTAAGAATCTTATGAGGTATGAAACTTTTTATATCGGAAAAAAATTATATTAGCAAAAAATCGTATCAAATGAAGCATAAAATTTAGATTTTGGTAGTTCAAAATTTAATTTCCACGGAACAAAATGGTAAGATATATTTGTTGGTTTGCCTCTTTGACAACAGCAGGAAAAGAAAAAAAAAATAGAAATCGGTATCGAATGAGGCCTAAAGTTTAGTTTTTTAATGTTCAGAGTTTGCTTTTATCGGAAAGGGATGACTAGAAAGTGTTTGTTGGTTTCCTGTTGATTCAAGAATTGGATATGACGATAATCAAAATGCAAAAAAATAACCAACTTTGGATTGCCTATTGTTTAGGCAACCAGTTGGAGAAGTTGGTTGGCGCCAGAACTTAACTTCTGATCATTAAAAAGTCTAGCTTAAAAGCATAGCAATTAATGGCTTGCACTAGACATACATTATACATTCGGCAATTATGAAGGGCGAAAAAATTGGGACGAAGCAATCATTTCTCAAATACAAGAGGTGGCTAATTTACCAAAGTTTGCTGCTGCTGGTTGAGCCACCAGCAGCAACAGCTCGAACTGCTACTGGTGGGGCTAGCAGCAGCAGGTCTAGCCGCTGCTGCAGACCCTGCTGGCAAAGATGCTGCTGCTAGCAGAGATTAGAGTGAGATAGAGAGAGAAGAGCACCTATAAAAAAAAACTGAGAGGGAGAGGGAGAGAGTTAGCCTTCTTCTTCTTCTTCTCTTCTTGTTGTCAACAACTCGGATGACATCGAAGCTCATTCTTCCACTGCTAATTAATTACACCTGTTTTCCTTCTTAATAATTTTTGAATCAAGATCTAGCTCTCAAATAAAAGTGTTTGATTGTCTTGCTTTTTTCGGACATTTTCTTTCCCTGTCGAGAAGTAGCAAGCTCATCATGATAAAACAGTACAAATTTGTTATACCACTTTCAGAATTTATTGTATTACAGATACTTCAATTAGCTACAGATAATGGAATGACCTCTTTCTCAGTGAATTGTGACCCTGCTTCTCTTGAATTGTTTGCACTTCTCCTTACAGCTTTGGGAGGGTTTTGTCTTTTGGCATAATCACTGTTGTGCATAGTTTCCGATTCTGTAACTGCTTGGCTAGAAGTTCTTGAGAACAAAGATGTTGTTTAGCTTCGCTAAATTCACTTGCGGGAGAAGGTTAAAATCATATAGTTGATCATGTTATTTGAAAATTTACGCTGAATTGTATTCCCGGGTACGGACCGAAGCATCATGTAATACAAGATCAGAAACTGAGGATAATGGATAGAAATACTATTATGCCAACGTTCGCTCGCCGTAGGCCGGTTACTATTTTTTCTAATGGTTTTCGGTACCTCTTCGTTAGCTTTGACTTTTTTATACAGTCATTCAGATTCAAACCTCGTGGGGCTAGGGCACGAAGCCACCAAGGATGATGAGAGGGCTGTTTTGCTTGAAGAAGGGCAAGCAAAATTAGCATCTGTAAAGTTTCAAAATGGATCTGTCCGATCAAATTTAGTAAGCTTATATCAAATAAGAGAGAGAAACATCAAGTTAGAAGAACTACTCCTCTTTATTCCTAATAGTTAATAACTTTGGCATTTCCATGTAATGCAGGCTCCTAAGAAGGGACGAGACTTTTTTACTTGAAAATCGTGCATTACTAAGAGCAGTGTAAGGTTCTTCAATTTGTATGCTAACTGAAGTTTCCAATAATGCAGTTTTCCTCTCACTGCACTAAATTTCAAATGCCGTGCAGGTCGAAATTTAGGACAATCCTCATTTACTTCTATCTATGTGATCGCACAAATCTTTTTGCAGAATCTAAAAAGGTGATCATTCTCTAAATTATTTGCTATAGTACTGTTCATTAGAATGATTGATTTGATGATTTGCTGTAGATAAGTGCATAACTTTAATATAAATTCATGATATCCTCGAAACTAATTATTGTTAGTAGTATTGATATATCTTTATACTGTGTGTTGACAAAGGTTTGATAACATTCTAAAGTAACACTCTATGCATTTTATAATGGGTGTGTAAGCAAAATACAGACTTGCTTATTTACATCTTTTAAATAATAAGATACTTGCATGTTGACAAAAAAGAAAACACACAAGTTGATCTGATAAAACCAGCCAAAAGTAGCAGTTCTCTTCTACTAATTGATGTCCTACGTTTACCAATCTATATCACCTTGAACAATTGATCAATTTTGCATGATGTTTTCTCCACCATCCATCGAAACTGATCAGGCGAAAATTGGTCGGTCGATCGGTGTGCGCTCGGTCGAGCTCCTTATCGGAACTCCTCACCAAAAGCCGGAGACCAGGAATCAGCTCCGTTGTCTCCAACATGAAGCATGATCGACACAGGAACCAGGCATAGTCCTCTACTACTCAAATCCTTTTGTGGTTCCTCACAAGCAACATCCTGATGTTAAACACAAAGCATGTAGATCAAATAATTGTGCACTACTTAATCCTAGCCATAAACACTAAATAATTGCAACACAATAACAATTATTTATACTTGAAAGTTTAAATTCCTGCTCTACACCCCCTGATGGAATGGAAGATAATTACTTGCAAAAATATTTGAAGAACATTTTCTCCAAAAAAAAAGGAATTATTTGAAGAACATCGAAAAATAAAGTATAAAGGGACTTAAAAAGAGAAGCATATGATTTTGAGTGGAAAGTGATTTGGTACGGCCATAGAAAAATTTAGCAACTTTTCATTAAGAGATGGATTACTTTAGTTTAAACATGTGAGTTTGCTTTCATAATGTTCTAATTTCATAAAAAAAATATATGAGCTTTGTTTGATGAATGATAGTGGATGCGACTTCATGTATGGACTCCATTGGGTGGATTTGCATTTGCACTTATTTATTTACTTGACTTTTGAGACATACACTATATTTTGAATGTTCTATTATTAAAAATAATGATTGAGAATTGTCACTTATGAACTCCCTGTTTTGTTTTTTGAATTCTATATTGACTCTCCAGGCCAAACACTTCGATGTTATTTTATCTTCTTCTTTCTTATGCTCTGATCATTATAATTCATGTTAGAAGAAAGTAGTCGTTATCTTGGACTTCATTGGAAAAGTAAAAGCTTTTGAACTCAATTTTGCAGGGTACTTCTTACACATTGCTGACATGCGTTGTCCTTCCTTTCGGATCATGGATTGCCCATGACAGACCTGTGCGGATGCATTCTCGAAGGACCCCACCGCGCGACGCGCGTGGCAAGGTCGCAAACATCTCCGTACAGAAACACAGCCTCACCGGATCCATCTCTCCCAGCTCATAGAATTCTATGATTAAGCTTTATGGTTCTACAAGATACACTTGTCCAATATATAAAAACAGCAATTAATTCCAATTCCAATTTTGTAAATAAATTGAATGAAAAATTCTTGCTGGTTTATAGGTTTTTATGTAATATTGAAAGATGCTTGAATGTCAGTGACATTCTTCCTATTCCAACAATGCCTTTACTTTATGTTGTTCTGTCTTCATGGTTAATAGCCTAATACTCATAGATTGCCCAAACTTTGCAACCTTTCTAAGTTTTCATTTGCACAATAATAATTGTTAAAAAAATTAGACCCGCAGCGCAGCGCGGGTACTTCACTAGTTTTACTTAAATCACACTAATCTATACTTCGGATCTGTTTGGTTTGGAGATTAAAGGAAATATTTTTCTTTAATCCCCGCATTTTGAAGAGTGTAGCTCTCCACCCCCTGATTGGTACAAGGTTGTCCCCACCTTTTAAAAAAATAATAATAATAATAAAAAGTTTTAAATTTTAAAATTTATAAATTTTAAAAATTTTAAATAATTTTTTTTACACACAATAAAATATAAATTTTAATAAAATTTTTTAATAAATATCTTAAATTAAATATTTAAAATCATACAAGTAAAATTTTTATTTGTTTTAAAATACTATTATGATTAAGGGTAATTTTATTATTTCATATAATTATTACTCTCTATTCCTCTTATTCTTCATTATTATACCAAAACACATTTTTACAATGTTCCATCTAGTTTCCACATTTATACTTATCTCCGGTACAACTAGTTCTTTCTTATCCCACAACCAAACGAAGCCTATGGATTCTGGCGGAGCTCGCCACCCCTACACCACAGATACTTGTCGTGCTCCTCTTTGATGATGCTATGCCGAGGCACTGCACGCATCTTAAAGCATTGGAAATGCGCAACTTTTGCTATTCCATTTTTTCATAAATTTTGCCTGCAATTTTTTATTTTAATATTTTATTATTTTTATGCAGAGAATAATTAAGAGAGTCCGTGTTATCATTAAAATAATAAATTTTTTTCTTCTCAACTGCAAGGTGTTTTAATTTTAATTTTTTATTATTTTCTTGCATAGAATAACCTTGTAACATAATACTCTAATCTTTGGAAAATGATACATGTACACCCCATTAAGGGGTGTAGATCCTACACCCCTTAATGGAGGGTCTGAATTAACCAGAATATACTTATTAAAAAAAGATGTGATATTGTCACTCCTCAATTTTTAGGGCATACTCTTTCCCTTTTTTTTCTTCCCCCTTCTGTATAGAGCACCTCAGTCCTCTCATCCCGCTCTCTCTCTTTCTCTCTCGACGACAAGTCTCTCTCTCTCTCTCTCTCTCTCTCTCTCTCTCTTCGACGATCTACGACGCTTTCGCGAGGGCGACGCCCCCTATCAGGCCACGGTCCCTTACGTCGACGACAACTCTCCTCTCTCTCTCTCTCTCTCTCTCTCTCTCTCTTGTTTCGACGATCTACGACTCCTTCGCGAGGGCGACGCCCCCTACCAGGCCACGATCCCTTACGTCGACGACAAGCTCTGTGCATTCTTCAATCCCCTAACAAGAGTGTACAGGTACATTTCACTCTCTTAATTTCATTCTCTCCTTTTTTCCAAGGCCAATTCCTCAGGGGAAAATGCTGCTCTTCCTCAGGATTGTGTACTGGTACGTGATGTTCCGGTACACCGTGTTACATTGTGTACCGGTATATGGTGTACTGGTACACCATCCTTATACCGGTACACTATCCTGAGGAACACCTTGTACCGGTACGCTAGTATTACATTGTGTACTGGTACTTGATGTTCCGGTACACTTTGTTATATTGTGTACCTGAGGAACACCTTGTGTTTCTGTGATCTATTTGGTTGATTGTAGCTTTCTATAAACATAATGTGGGGAACTGAGCTGAATCCATTCCTTTGTTACATTGTGTACCTGAAGAACACCTTGTACCGGTACACCTTGTAATATTTCAAATTAATTCAACTTGCTTGAGAAAGGGATAGGAATCTTATTGACCTAAATGTAAAGTAATTTTTCACTCTAGTCAGTGTTTGAAAAATTATTAATTAAAAAAATATTTGGAAAAGTAAAAATAGTCTAAAGTTGGCTTCTGTACACTCATATATACAAAAGGCTACCCTTGTAGGCAATCCAAATTCAAGGAGATATGTAAAGATTGTCTAAAGTTGGCGCTGTTAATTGGTGTAGCTTTGTTAACAGAGGGAACACATCCATATGTAGGTTTGCAAATATCTCCAGTCCAAATTCAAGTAGAAGCTGGCAATTGGTTTATGGAACGGCCATAAATGTGTTATGTACAGCCATATATGCAAAAGGAAACACTTGTAGGCATCATTGACTTTGTGGTATATATCTCACCATTCCAAATTCAAGTAGAGATTTAAAGAGAGTCTAAAGTTGGTGCTATCAATTTGGTTAGGGAACATCTATAGATGGGTTCTTTACAGTTAAATATATAAAAGAGAACACTTGTAGGCAATCCAATTTCAAGAAGAGAATTAAACAAAGGGGCTAAGATGCAGGCATCATTGGTTTGATGTAGTCTCTTTAAAACAGGGAACACTTTTGTCCATATATAGCTCTTTGAATCTCTACCGTCCAACTTCAAGTAGGCATTGCCAATTGGTTTAGGGAACAACTATAGATGGGTTCTGTACAGTCATATATACAAAAGTGAACACTTGTAGGCAAAATTGATTTTGTGGTACAGTTTATATATAGCTCTTATCATAGTTGTGTAGAGATTTCAAGAAAGGGTGTCACGCCCCGGGGTCGAAACTGCGACCCGGGCTCGCCAACAGATCCGCCACCTATGCAAAATCGAGCATAGGCGAAGCGCATAACCTGCAAAAGATAGTACTATAGCTACGCAAATATCAGAGTGAAAATAAAATGCTGTAAAATAAAATCCAATCACTATACAACATGAAATAAAGTACAATATCCACCTCCTCAAATACAGATAATCATCATACAATGTCCTCAGTACAGCATCTCTCAACTATAAAAGGGAGATCAACTAAAACTATAGTATATCAGTCACAAACATCAGTCTCTCCAAATACAAAAGATCTATCTCCAAAGTAAACAGTAAAACCAGCTGACAGCTACAAGGAATCTCCAACCAGGGGATACAGCTACACTCCTCGGGCGGTAAGGATCTAGCTCGTGACTCCCTCGCCTCGAACAACGACCGAAAGATCAGCAACTCCCGCAGAAGACTCTGCAAAACAGGAGGAAGAAAAGAGGAAAACAATAATGGGGGTGAGAACCACTAGTAAACCAGTAGCCTCCCCCTGTGGGTAAAGCCTCAAACTCCGGCGTACCCATTAAGTCTACCAGAGGCAAGAAAAGAAACAAATGGCAAAGCTGTAAACAGAACTGCTGAATAAAGGGAAACCACTACTAGTATGCCTCTAAATGCAATACTGAAAGAAATGACTGTAAGAATGCATCAGGAAACAGTATCTGACCAAATAAACCCAATCTAGACACCAGTAAAAACTGGTATTGCCTGCTCTGTCATCAATCTCATGAACTCAGTATCTCCACTGTCCAAATGACTGGAACCCAATACGGTCTAAAGCCTACTCCGGAGTGGCACTCGAGGGGAGCGACCCACACGAGTAAAGTATCTCTGTATCAAGCATCTCTGTAACCAATGTCTCATTATAGCAGGACTGGATCAAGACTATGATCAAAGTGGGAAACTCCGTCCACTAATGAAGTCCCGATCGGATGCAATAATACTCAATAAGGGGGAAACACCATCCACTAGAGGAATCTGAAACCCAATCTGATGCATAAGTAAACATCCGGTCAACCGCCCAATGTCCGCAGTCGCCGCGACACCCCACAATCGACAATCAAGCTCAACAACCGACACCCGGTCAACCGTCCAAAATCCGCGGTTACCACAATAACCCATAATCCACAATCGGGTAGAATAATCAATATTCGGTCAACCGCCTACTGTCCGCGGTTGCCGCAATACCCCACAATCCACAATCGGGTAGAATAATCAATATTCGGTCAACCGCCTACTGTCCGCGGTTGCCGCAATAACCCACAATCCAACATCAAGTATACCCTGTCTCCGACCCCAAGGTCCCGACTACACTATCCCAAACCCCCGCTCGAACCCGAGCAACAAGACTCGAAAGTCTAAATAAGAAGGAAAAGGAAACAATCATGGTTTCTCCTAAGTCAAATCCCAATATGATAGTGTAGCAATAAATAGTGGCCTATCTAGATGTCCATACAAGCATGCAAAAGTCCTCATGCAAGGTGAAAGAGAGAATATCAAATAACAGTTCCACATGTGTAACAAATAATAAATCCACATAAATATAACCCTCATGCTAAAATCATCAGTCAACTACACATGTATATAATCCCTAATCCATAATAAATTCCAAAGTGGTACCCGCACATAGATATGTCATTATGTCCCAATAATTAGTCCATTTTATCAACCTTCATAAAATCTATGTGCTAATATGGTATGTTAACTATCACTATGAAATATGTCCCCGCAATCATGTTTCCACAATACTATTATCCCAATAAGATTCCCAACATGCTATATCCACATAATTAATCTCAAATGATAGGCTCACATGTATATCAGTCAATTATGCATGGTAATCAATCAATATGTTCAATAGTGGGCTTCTCTAATAAACATAGTGAGCAAGTTAGAAGTAGAGGCATGCAACAACCACCCGCCTTGATCGCAGAGCACGAGAAGCACAGCCCAAAAACGCCCTCACATCAGATCATCACGGCACACTGCACGGTAAACCAAACAGCGCACAATCAATCCCAAAAACTGCACAAAATACCTACTGTCCAAAATCAGTCCCAAAAAGGCTAAATTTCACCTCTCTGCAGTCCTCTGAAAAAAATCTAAAAAAATAACCACTGCGATCGTCGCGTCGATACGATCGAAACGAGTACTCGCACGTTCCGATCCGATACCTGTAGGTCAAGTTACAAATAAAACACCGCGGTAAGCCGCAACGCCACATAACCAAAATTCTGCGGTACATAGTCCACGAAAAGCTTAATTGTCACCTTTGAATCAATCTCCAAAAATCCCAGAAAAATCACCACTGTGTTCTTCGCGACGAGTAGATCAAAATCGAGCCCTTATACGCCTTGATCCGATGCTCCTAGGCCAAGATATAAAATCGACAAGCCCATGCTGTCCAAAACCCATTACAAAAAAAAGGGGGCCAAAAATGCCTCGAGAACCGTGCCAAAGTGCGAAACAGGGTGAAGTGATCAACACAAAAATCGAAGCCTTACCTCTTAGGGACGCGCTGTCGCAGAAATCTTCGAAAAATTCCTCCTGGTTTACCCACAATGAATTTTTGACTGAACTGTGACGGTAATGGGCCGAAATGGGGAAAAACCGAGACGAACTGTAAAATCGATATCGCCATTGCCGAGCCTCCAAAAATTCCGGGGATCCACCACGAGATCAAGAACATCAAGGGGAACAACTTCTCTAAAGATCTCTCCCTCTCATTCTCTCTCTAAGCTGCGAAAAAAGGAAGAGAAGAGGGAGAGGTGGGGTGCTTATATAGGCCCAACAAAACATTTCCAAAAATGACGGTTATGTCCCGGTTTCGGGCGCCCGAATCTTTCGGGCCCCGAAACCGGGCCCAAACAGTAGCCCGGCCCAACGGCCCAAGAGCGGCCCGCCCCCATCCGCACAGTGCCCGGGCCAACCCGGGCGCGACACCTGTCCCCGAACAGGGAACAGCGGATCCAGCCGCTCCCGTGCTGCCGCGTGGCCTGCCCTGGTCAACGGAGTGGTTGGCGCCCGCCAATGGCGGGCCGCCACGTGGCGCACGCGTGCGCCACGTCGGCGCCGTGGCCGCCACGCCAGCCGCCCCCGCTGCCACGCCGTCTGCCACGCCACCTGCCCCGCCGTACGCGCACAGTGACGCGCCCAATCCCCGCGCGCCATGTGTCAAGGCCCCGCGCTCGCTGCACCCGGTGCACACACTCCGTGCACCTGACGAACCACAGACTGCCACGTGTATAGTAGAATAATGTCTTTACATAAAAACTGTAAAAATACTAATCCTATATATACATTATATATAATTTTTCTTAAATTCCACAAATATTTTCTTCTTTAACCACTATTTCAAGTTTGTATTAGGACTAAATATGATGTGTTACAGGTCAGAATTATTTTTAAATATTTAGACGCACTCATCATTATCAGTTATTGAGTTTGAGATGGATGAAGAAAGAAACAATAAGGTCACAGATATATCTAATTTGGTACCAGAAGTTGGAATGCATTTTAATAATATGAAAACAGTTATGGGCTTCTATAAGAATTACGCACAACAATTAGGATTTGGTATTGTAAAGAGGTCTACTAAATTGAGTAACGGCAAGCCTGCGTATGTAATCATTGCATGCTCTCGTCATGGAAAAGTAAATCGGGCCGTGACTAATCTCCGGCCTCATCCATCGGCAGCGAAGACGGACTTTCCTGCTAGGATAAATGTGAAATTTAATTTGGATTTATCTTGTGTGATAAGTATGGTCAAACTTGACCATAATCATGGATTAAGTCCTTGCAAGTCTCGATATTTTCCGCGCAATCGAGTTATAGATTGTAGTGTTAAGAGGCGGCTTGATCTTAATGATCGTGCCGGAATCAGATTGAATAAAAGTTTTAATTCTTTTTGTTGTTGAGGCTGGTGGGTATGAAAATTTGACATTTGGAGAGAAGGATGCCCGTAATTATATTGATAAAATGTACCGTTTACGACTTGGTGAAGGTGATGGCGAAGCCATTTGTAATTATTTTAGAAGCATGCAAGAGAGAAATGCAAACTTCTTTTATTCCATCGATTTGAACGATAATTCTCGTATTCGCAATATATTCTGGGCAGATCCTAAAAGCAGAGCAGCCTATGAATGTTTTGGAGATGTAATTACTTTCGACTCGGCATATCTAACGAATAAGTATGATATGCCGTTTGCTCCATTCGTGGGTGTTAATTATCATGGTCAGTCAATCTTGTTTGGATGCGGCTTACTCTCTATTGAAGATACAGCTTCGTTTGTATGGCTTTTTCGGAATTGGCTGTCATGTATGTCCGACCATGCCCCCAAAGCAATAATTACCGATCAAGACAAAGCAATACAAAATGCTATTGAATTGGTATTCCCCGATGCCAAACATCGATGGTGCTTGTGGCACATAACAAAAAAGATACCGGAGAAGCTAAAAGTTATGGTGAATATTATTCGATTAAGAACATTATGATAGATGCTATTTATGAATCACTAACAGAACTTGAATTTGAGGATAAATGGAAAAGAATGATAGTTTGTTATGGACTTGAAAAGAATGATTGGTTGTCAGTACTGTACGAGAACAGACGCAAGTGGGTGCCAGTTTATGTGAAGGATACATTCTGGGCTGGAATGTCCACGACACAGAGAAGTGAAAGCATGAATTCATTTTTTGATGGGTACGTGAACTCGAAAACGACGTTAAAACTATTTGTGGAGCAGTATAAAAGCGCTATAAAGAATAAAGCTGAAAAGGAGGCACAATTAGACTACAAATCATTTAGCTCCATCATCCCATCCATAAGTTGTTATGCATTTGAGAAGCAATTTCAAGATGTGTACACAATTGCGAAATTTCGAGAATTTCAAGTGGAGTTAAAGGAATTAATGCATTGTGAGACATCTTTACTAGCATCTAATGGTACCGTGCATTCGTATAGGGTTAACGAATATGTACAATATAGCGAAGGAGGCAAAGACATAGTATTCACTATATATTTTGATGAGTCTAGCTCCCGAGTTAGTTGTATTTGTCGTCTATTTGAGTATAAGGGTATTTTATGCCGACATTCTATTGCCGTCCTAGTTAATAGAAAGATGATGATTGTTCCAACTTTTTATATACTAACACGATGGAGGAAGGATGTCAGACGGAGGTATACTCGGGTGAAAGCATGGCATAAGAGCTTAGGAAGCAGTGCAGAAATTAGCCGATATGAGCTAGTATGTAGTTGTATTTATGACATTGCAGACATAGCTGCTAAGTATGATGACAAATGTGAAATAACACTACGTACACTGCAAGATTTGAAGACGAAATTGGAGAACACTTCGTCATCCAAGGGAAGCAATGATGTCCAATTTACCGAAAATGAGGGAACTCCTACGAGACACAATTCAGATGTTAGAAGTAACGACAAGAGAGTAAAGAGCCCTGTCACGCCCCGGGGTCGAAACTGCGACCCGGGCTCGCCAACAGATCCGCCACCTATGCAAAATCCCGCATAGGCGAAGCATCTAACCTGCAAAAGATAGTACTATAGCTACACAAATATCAGAGCGGAAATAAAATGCTGTAAAATAAAAAAAACCAATCACTGTACAACATGAAATAAAGTACAATATCCATTTCCTCGAATACAGATAATCAACATACAATGTCCTCAATACAGCATCTCTCAACTATAAAAGGGAAATAAACTAAAACTATAGTACAACAGTCTCTACATCAGCCTCTCCAAATACAAAAGATCCCTCTCCAAAGTAAACAATAAATATCAGCTGGCAGCTACAAGGAAACTCCAACCAGGGGATACAGCTACACTCCTCGGGTGGTAAGGATCTAGCTCGTGACTCCCTCGCCTCGAACAACGACCGAAGGTCAGCAACTCCCGCAGAGGACTCTGCAAAACAGGAGGAAGAAAAAAGGGAAACAACAATGGGGGTGAGAACCACTAGTAAACCAGTAGCCTCCCCCTGTAGGTAAAGCCTCAAACTCCGGCGTACCCACTAAGTCTACCAGAGGCAAGAAAAGGAATGAGCGATAAAGCTATAAACTGGACTGCTGAATAGAAGGGGAAACCACTACTAATATGCCTCTAAATGCAATACTGAACGTAATGACTGTATGAATGCATCAGGAAACAGCATCTGACCAAATAAACCCAATCTAGACACCAGTAAAAACTGGTACTGCTTGCTCTGCTGTCGAACTCAAGAACTCAGTAGGGGACCAGCACATAAGGCTCGAAATCCCAATCAGCACTCACAACTCACCAACTGACCGGCGCTCGGCACGGTCTAAAGCCTACTCCGGAGTGGCACTCGAGGGGAGCGACCCACACGAGTAAAGTATCTCTGTATCAAACATCTCTGTAACCAATGTCTCACAATAGCAGGACTGGATCATGACTATGATCAAAGTGGGAAACTCCGTCCACTAATGAAACCCCGATCTGATGCAATAGTACTCAAAAAGTGGGAAACACCATCCACTAGAGAAATCTGATACCCAATCTGATACAATAGTAAACATCCGGTCAACCGCCCAAAGTCCGCGGTCACCGCAATAACCCACAACCCACAATCGGGTAGAATAATCAAGATCCGGTCAACCGCCTACTGTCCGCGGTTGCCGCAATAACCCACAATCCAACATCAAGTACACCCTGTCTCTGACCCTAAGGTCCCGGCTACACTATCCCAAACCTCTGCTCGAACCCGAGCAACATGACTCGAAAGTCTAAATAAGAAGGAGAAAGAGAGCAATCATGGTTTCTCCTAAGTCAAATCCCAATATGATAGTGTAGTAATAAAATAGTGGCCTATCTAGATGTCCAAACAAGCATGCAAAAGTCCTCATGCAATGTGAAAGAGAGAGAATGTCAATTAACAGTTCTACATGTGTAACAAATAATAATGTCCACATAAATATAACAATCATGCTAAAATCATCAGTCAACTACACATGTATATAATCCCTGATCCATAATAAATCCCCAAAGTAAGACCCGCACATGGATATGTCATTATGTCCCAACAATTAATCCATTTAATTCACTTTCATAAAATCTAGGTGCTAATATAGCATGTTAATTATCACTAATAAATATGTCCCCGCAATCATGTTTCCTCAATAATATTATCCCAATACGATTCCAAATATGATATATCCACATAATTAATCTCAAATAATAGGCTCACATTTATAACAGTCAAACATGCATGGTAATCAATCAATATGTTCAATAGTGGGTTTCACTAATAAACTTAGTGAGCAAGTCAGAAGTAGAGGCATGCAACAACCACCCACCTCGAAAAGCGCACACGGCACCAAAAGAAATCTCTCGCTGCCCGCTGTCCTCTAGCATCAGTATCCACCAAAAACTGTGTCCCACTGCACAGAACAATGCACACAATTAACCCCAAAACTGCACAAACACCAATAGTCCAAAAATCAGCCCCCAAAATGGCTAAATTTCACCTCTGTCCAGTCCTCAAAAAAATCCAGAAAATTCATGGTCGCGTTCCTCGCGAAGAGTAGCCCCAAAACGACTACTTAAACGTCCAGATCCGATACCTGTAGGCCAAGATAAAAATAAAACACCGCTGCATACTCAAAACCTCCCACAACCAAATTCTGTAGCAATCTGTCCAAGAAAAGCTTAATTATCACCTTCGAAACGATTTCCAAAAATCCCAGAAAAATCACCACTGTGTTCCTCGCGACGAGTAGATCAAAATCGAGTCCTTAAACGCCTTGATCCGATGCTCCTAGGCCGAGATATAAAATCGACAAGCCTCCGCTGTCCAGAATCCATCACAGAAAAATAGGGGTCAAAAATGCCTTGGGAACCATGCCAAAAGTGCAAAACAGAGCAAAGCAATCAACACGAAAATCGAAGCCTTACCTCTTAGGAACATGCTGTCGAAGAAATCGTCCAAAAACTCCTCCTGGTTTGCTCACAGCGAATTTCCGACTGAACTGTGACGGTAATGGGCCGAAATGTAGAGAAAACCGAGGCGAACTGTAAAATCGATATCGCCGTTGCCGAGCCTCCAAAAATTCTGGGGATCCACCACGAGCTCAAGAACATCAAGGGGAACAAACTTCATAAAGAACTCTCCCTCCCATTCTCTCTCTAAGGCTCGGAAAAGGGAAAGAAAGAGGGAGAGGAGGTGGTATTTATAGGCCCAAAACAACAATTGGCAAAATACCCACTGTGTCCCCAGTTTCGGACGCCCGAAACTTTCGGGCCCTGAAACCGGGCGCGCACAGTAACCCGGCCCAACGGCCCAAGCGCGGCCCGCTCCCCATCCGCACAGTGCCCGGCCAATCCGGGCGCGATACCTGTCCCCGAACAGGGAACAGCGGATCCGACCGCTCCCGTGCTGCCGCGTGGCACACCCTGGTCAACGGGGCAGTTGGCACCCGCCAATGGCGGGCCGCCACGTGGCGCACGCGTGCGCCACGTCGGCGCCGTGGCCGCCACGCCAGCCGCCACCGCTGCCACGCCGCCTGCCACCTGCACGCCAGCCGCCGTACGTGCACAATAGCTCGCCCAATCCTCGCGCGCCACGTGTCAGGCCTCCGCTCTCGCTGAACCCGGTGCACACACTCCGTGCACCCAACGAACCAGAATCTGCCACGTGTCCACCTCATACCCAATGGAAAACCGCCACGTGGCACACCACAACCCTGCACCTCCCGCGCCTGCCCGGCCTGCCCGCGCACCCCCGCGTGCGCCGCGTCCACTGCACCGATCCAATGAAGTGCTGCCACGTGTCCCCGCTCCGGTCCACCGTACACCGCGCGCTCTCCCGTGAACCAAAAGAAATCTCTTGCTGCCCGCTGTCCTCTAGCATCAGTATCCACCAAAAACTGTGTCCCACTGCACAGAACAATGCACACAATTAACCCCAAAACTGCACAAACACCAATAGTCCAAAAATCAGCCCCCAAAATGGCTAAATTTCACCTCTGTCCAGTCCTCAAAAAAATCCAGAAAATTCATGGTCGCGTTCCTCGCGAAGAGTAGCCCCAAAACGACTACTTAAACGTCCAGATCCGATACCTGTAGGCCAAGATAAAAATAAAACACCGCTGCATACTCAAAACCTCCCACAACCAAATTCTGTAGCAATCTGTCCAAGAAAAGCTTAATTATCACCTTCGAAACGATTTCCAAAAATCCCAGAAAAATCACCACTGTGTTCCTCGCGACGAGTAGATCAAAATCGAGTCCTTAAACGCCTTGATCCGATGCTCCTAGGCCGAGATATAAAATCGACAAGCCTCCGCTGTCCAGAATCCATCACAGAAAAATAGGGGTCAAAAATGCCTTGGGAACCATGCCAAAAGTGCAAAACAGAGCAAAGCAATCAACACGAAAATCGAAGCCTTACCTCTTAGGAACATGCTGTCGAAGAAATCGTCCAAAAACTCCTCCTGGTTTGCTCACAGCGAATTTCCGACTGAACTGTGACGGTAATGGGCCGAAATGTAGAGAAAACCGAGGCGAACTGTAAAATCGATATCGCCGTTGCCGAGCCTCCAAAAATTCTGGGGATCCACCACGAGCTCAAGAACATCAAGGGGAACAAACTTCATAAAGAACTCTCCCTCCATTCTCTCTCTAAGGCTCGGAAAAGGGAAAGAAAGAGGGAGAGGAGGTGGTATTTATAGGCCCAAAACAACAATTGGCAAAATACCCACTGTGTCCCCAGTTTCGGACGCCCGAAACTTTCGGGCCCTGAAACCGGGCGCGCACAGTAACCCGGCCCAACGGCCCAAGCGCGGCCCGCTCCCCATCCGCACAGTGCCCGGCCAATCCGGGCGCGATACCTGTCCCCGAACAGGGAACAGCGGATCCGACCGCTCCCGTGCTGCCGCGTGGCACCCCCTGGTCAACGGGGCAGTTGGCACCCGCCAATGGCGGGCCGCCACGTGGCGCACGCGTGCGCCACGTCGGCGCCGTGGCCCCCACGCCAGCCGCCACCGCTGCCACGCCGCCTGCCACCTGCACGCCAGCCGCCGTACGTGCACAATAGCTCGCCCAATCCTCGCGCGCCACGTGTCAGGCCTCCGCTCTCGCTGAACCCGGTGCACACACTCCGTGCACCCAACGAACCAGAATCTGCCACGTGTCCACCTCATACCCAATGGAAAACCGCCACGTGGCACACCACAACCCTGCACCTCCCGCGCCTGCCCGGCCTGCCCGCGCACCCCCGCGTGCGCCGCGTCCACTGCACCGATCCAATGAAGTGCTGCCACGTGTCCCCGCTCCGGTCCACCGTACACCGCGCGCTCTCCCGTGAACCAAGCGCCCTGCGCCCGCCAATCCGGAGCTGCCACGTGGCTTCCCGCCTGGTCCACTGCACCAGCGCTCCATTCCATGGACCGGGAAGCTTGCGCCGGCCAATCCGTGGCTGCCACGTGTCCCGGCCGGCGGTCCACGGCTCCCCCATGCACCGAAACACACCAGAAACTTCCGGGTCTCCGTTTTTGGGCGTCCGGACTCCGAAAAATACAAATAAATAGCCGTTTTTCAACGTTTTTCCGTGCTGAATCCAAATACGGAATCCGTTTTGCCCAAAGCTCCTTCTAAAAATTCAACGGGAGTATCCGAATATGCTCGGTGTCCATTTCTTCAGTCCGATACATCCCCAAACACTCTCATAGCATAAGATAGTCCTCCAGAAGTCACTGATCAAGCCATAAACCCCCAATGAAGATCCGGGTCATCACATCCTCCCCCACTAAAAGAAAGTTTCGTCCTCGAAACTAAAACAGCTCAAAAGGGAGTCTCAAAACTAGGGTAGGTATCCATCAACCCCGTCTCCAGCTCCCCAGTCACTACTCACTCCCCGTGATTACTCCTCAACAACAAAAACAACAACCAGTACGGCATGGCCCGATTGCACAATTCTCTCATCACACGAGCCAGAATTTGCAACGGGCGTCCCTCGTACTCCAAACATTCACAAAACTCAAATGGAGCGAGTCAATCACGGGCGAGGGATCCAAAACACATCACCCATGCTGAGACGTGGGAAAACCTCAGGGACTCCAACAAAAGGCTCGGGAAAAAGGGGGGAGAATAGTACAACACACACCATGGTACCAACTCGACCAGTACAACCCAAACCACCCCCACCGATCATCCAAGAAGGGAAGAAGTCTTAACAAGCCAGGGTCCTCGCTCGGTCATTCCCAAATCATGACCATCCGAGTGGGCTGCTCCACCGCAGTCTACCATCAAAAGGAACCCCCAGGGACACAACCTCGAGCCCTGGTCACCTCAACGGTCCCACACAGCGCCAGCTACGAAATCATCAAACTCAACCCCAAATAGCTCCCCTGCTCCGGGTATCCGCCACCACAGTGGCCTTGTCTGGGTAATACTGGATGCTCGTCACTAATCCAACTGTAACTTCATAGCCACTATGGGAGGCATCACTGTATCTCACAAATCCATCTCCCATCACTGGCGATGCTAAAATCGGCGCTGGTATCAGTCTCATCACCTATACGTCGAGCTCTGCTGGCACTATTCGGTCCAAAAGCTCCTTACCTCAACAATAAATGCCTATCTCGGCCAATCTCGAATAGCATCCATTTTGGCCGAATTTCCACCACCGCCTCTTATGGCTAGAATAAGTAATTCAAGAAGATATGCTCTCGAAGCTAAAACTTGTACCACAACAACTTGGCATATAGCTTCTTTCTCACAGACCTTGTCACACCATTTACAAGTGCTCCACAAGCTCTAAATCACACAGAGATGGGGTAAAATCAAAATATCCCGGGAGAATATCTCCAATAATTCTTTCAAGTGCAGCTGGAACACACAATTCCTCTAATCTTAAAGACGACAGGGCATTAGTCATTCCATTTGGCCTCACTGTACTCATAATGTCCCTATCGTGTCCTGAACGCTATCTTGGCGAAATACTCAGCTGTATGTTTCCAAAAAGATACATGCATCATAAGCAACAACTGCCGGAGTATAATTCCATCAAAAGGTCCTAAACAATATCCAGACCTGCCTGTGGTCACCCCACACAAGGACCCTCACTATTGTGTGTCAACGACGTGGAATCACCACCGTGTATCAACGGTGTGGCACTAGGTCGAACAGACCCTCGATCCATCAAATCCTGCGACTGCGCCATCAGCTCTCCCAGCTCTACAGGTGATATCTAATGAGGTGCTATCGGGGTTGGCATGGTTCCCAGAACCACGTCAATCGCAATCTCAATCTCCCTAACCGGCGGCATCATCATCAGCTCCGGTGGAATCACACCCGGGATCTCACGCTAACAGGAATATCCTTGCGTCCCGGTGCCGCCGTAGGCACCTCTCGCATTGTCGCTGCAACCTGTGTGCTCTGACTGTCTCAATGAACAAGTCTCTAATGTCTGCCTTGCAGAAGATCATAACCTTCTCTCTCCGCAGTCATACACCATGTGACCCTGTGCCAACCAATCCCACGCACTGGGTCAAACACTGACCAGGCACAAATACCAATAAGTCTGCCGATACCACTCGAGGTCTCAACTGCACTGGACATGATCCACAAGCCTCCTCCACATGCACCACACCAACAGGAACCTGTACCTCTAGTGCATGTGGTAACAAATCTGCCTCTAGTCCATGCAGAAATGCAACATGCTCTAACTCCGACTGCTATGATGGAATCACACCTGCGACGACCCGATCCACTGCCTTGGTGCCCTCCGACCCGGCGGTACAGGCTCATCCGCTTGACGCAAGTGGTCATCGCTCAGTCTGCCTGAAAATCAAGACTATCCACATAGAGAGCACGATCTCTGCCTTTGCTCACACTGAGGCGATGAATACGGTCCTCCGCAGATAATAAATCCACGCTACCGCTGCGCCACTCTGATAACGATGCTGATGCTGCCACCGGGGTCCACCCGACCTCTGATATCTTAGAAAAATCCATTAGTGCAATCGTCATATGACAAAACACAATTAATTCATGCAATTCCTTATACAATTATCCTTACTAAGCTCACCCCTCAATCATATATATTGTACCCCAAACATGCAGGTTAATAATCACAAAGGGCAACATTCCCATGGGTAAGCTTTACATAATCCGTCCACAAGGATATCCACCATCTGGGAAAGGAAAACAAAAATGCCTCTGCCGGCCGATCTGTCCTCCAACACCTAGCGCCAAGCGCCCCCATCCAAAACTCGTCTCTGGCGGCAGGTCCCTATCCAAGGAACTGCAACGCTACGCTCCGTACACAATGCCTACTCCATCGAGGCATCCAAAATTCAAAACGGAGGGATCAAATAAACTGAAAGGTATCCTAGCGCAATCCACTCCCAGTCACACATATCCTATGCGCCTCGTCCCTCAAAATCTGGAGCGCGCAGTTCAACAACTGCATAAACTCTCTAGCACAGGGAGACTCTCAATTGACCACTCTATCACCACCAACCACGATTTTGCCTCCAAAGGCTCCAACTCAAATCCATGAATCGGGGTGGTTCATCTGCCAAAACTGGCTCCTTCGATCAATGATGTCCCACAACTCATCCACTATCAGCAATCCACCCCGCCTCGGTGCCGCGACACTAAACATTGGCACGGAAGGGGCTACTCACTAGTCCGACAACTGTGTCACTGCTCCGACAACTGTGCCAGCCAGACCAGCGGCTCACTCTGCCGCTGATATACCTCAGACAATCCTGCCATCGGGGCCTGAAGCTCTCTAACCTCAATCTGGGTATCCGGCCCCAAAACAATCCGCTCGAGCTCCACCGCTACGACGAGTGCACACCAATCCGCACAACGCGTCGGGGAGACACCGCTCACCACGACCAACTGCACCACAGCACAAAACAAAACTCGACCCAATCCGGCGAGAGTCTAGAGCATGTCAACCGTTTCGCCGCATTATGTTGTCTGCAGCCAACATAATTGCTTAGGAGAATAAACATGCCAATCACCCATCCCATCACTTGGGAGAGGTATAAAACTCAATCAGGACTCTCGCTAAAAATCACGACTCTCACGAAGTCATCCTAGGGTCCAACCATAAGCCTAGGGTTTCTACAGTCCCAACTGACCTATCCCTAAGCTCTGATACCAACCTAATCTGTCACGCCCCGGGGTCCAAACTGCGACCCGGGCTCGCCAACAGATCCGCCACCTATGCAAAATCCCGCATAGGCGAAGCGACTAACATGCAAAAGATAGTACTATAGCTACACAAATATCAGAGCGGAAATAAAATGCTGTAAAATAAAAACAAATCACTGTACAACATGAAATAAAGTACAATATCCATTTCCTCGAATACAGATAATCAACATACAATGTCCTCAATACAGCATCTCTCAACTATAAAAGGGAAATAAACTAAAACTATAGTACAACGGTCTCTACATCAGCCTCTCCAAATACAAAAGATCCCTCTCCAAAGTAAACAGTAAATATCAGCTGGCAGCTACAAGGAAACTCCAACCAGGGGATACAGCTACACTCCTCGGGTGGTAAGGATCTAGCTCGTGACTCCCTCGCCTCGAACAACGACCGAAGGTCAGCAACTCCCGCAGAGGACTCTGCAAAACAGGAGGAAGAAAAAAGGGAAACAACAATGGGGGTGAGAACCACTAGTAAACCAGTAGCCTCCCCCTGTAGGTAAAGCCTCAAACTCCGGCGTACCCACTAAGTCTACCAGAGGCAAGAAAAGGAATGAGTGATAAAGCTATAAACTGGACTGCTGAATAGAAGGGGAAACCACCACTAATATGCCTCTAAATGCAATACTGAACGAAATGACTGTATGAATGCATCAGGAAACAGCATCTGACCAAATAAACCCAATCTAGACACCAGTAAAATCTGGTACTGCCTGCTCTGCTGTCGAACTCAAGAACTCAGTAGGGGACCAGCACATAAGGCTCGAAATCCCAATCAGCACTCACAACTCACCAACTGACCGGCGCTCGGCACGGTCTAAAGCCTACTCCGGAGTGGCACTCGAGGGGAGCGACCCACACGAGTAAAGTATCTCTGTATCAAGCATCTCTGTAACCAATGTCTCACAATAGCAGGACTGGATCATGACTATGATCAAAGTGGGAAACTCCGTCCACTAATGAAACCCCGATCTGATGCAATAGTACTCAAAAAGTGGGAAACACCATCCACTAGAGAAATCTGATACCCAATCTGATGCAATAGTAAACATCCGGTCAACCGCCCAAAGTCCGCGGTCACCGCAATAACCCACAACCCACAATCGGGTAGAATAATCAAGATCCGGTCAACCGCCTACTGTCCGCGGTTGCCGCAATAACCCACAATCCAACATCAAGTACACCCTGTCTCTGACCCTAAGGTCCCGGCTACACTATCCCAAACCTCTGCTCGAACCCGAGCAACATGACTCGAAAGTCTAAATAAGAAGGAGAAAGAAAGCAATCATGGTTTCTCCTAAGTCAAATCCCAATATGATAGTGTAGCAATAAAATAGTGGCCTATCTAGATGTCCAAACAAGCATGCAAAAGTCCTCATGCAATGTGAAAGAGAGAGAATGTCAAATAACAGTTCTACATGTGTAACAAATAATAATATCCACATAAATATAACAATCATGCTAAAATCATCAGTCAACTACACATGTATATAATCCCTGATCCATAATAAATCCCCAAAGTGAGACCCGCACATGGATATGTTATTATGTCCCAACAATTAATCCATTTAATTCACTTTCATAAAATCTACGTGCTAATATAGCATATTAATTATCACTAATAAATATGTCCCCGCAATCATGTTTCCTCAATAATATTATCCCAATACGATTCCAAACATGCTATATCCACATAATTAATCTCAAATGATAGGCTCACATTTATAACAGTCAAACATGCATGGTAATCAATCAATATGTTCAATAGTGGGTTTCTCTAATAAACTTAGTGAGCAAGTCAGAAGTAGAGGCATGCAACAACCACCCACCTCGAAAAGCGCGCACAGCACCAAAAGAAACCTCTCGCTGCCCGCTGTCCTCTAGCATCAGTATCCACCAAAAACTGTGTCCCACCGCACAGAACAATGCACACAATTAACCCCAAAACTGCACAAACACCAACAGTCCAAAAATCAGCCCCCAAAATGGCTAAATTTCACCTCTGTCCAGTCCTCAAAAAAATCCAGAAAATTCACGGTCGCGTTCCTCGCGAAGAGTAGCCCCAAAACGACTACTTAAACGTCCAGATCCGATACCTGTAGGCCAAGATAAAAATAAAATACCGCTGCATACTCAAAACCTCCCACAACCAAATTCTGTAGCAACCTGTCCAAGAAAAGCTTAATTATCACCTTCGAAACGATTTCCAAAAATCCCAGAAAAATCACCACTGTGTTCCTCGCGACGAGTAGATCAAAATCAAGTCATTAAACGCCTTGATCCGATGCTCCTAGGCCGAGATATAAAATCGACAAGCCTCCGCTGTCCAGAATCCATCACAGAAAAATGGGGGTCAAAAATGCCTCGGGAACCATGCCAAAAGTGCGAAACAGAGCGAAGCAATCAACACGAAAATCGAAGCCTTACCTCTTAGGAACATGCTGTCGAAGAAATCGTCCAAAAACTCCTCCTGGTTTGCTCACAGCGAATTTCCGACTGAACTGTGACGGTAATGGGCCGAAATGGAGAGAAAACCGAGGCGAACTGTAAAATCGATATCGCCGTTGCCGAGCCTCCAAAAATTCTGGGGATCCACCACGAGCTCAAGAACATCAAGGGGAACAAACTTCATAAAGAACTCTCCCTCCCATTCTCTCTCTAAGGCTCGGAAAAGGGAAAGAAAGAGGGAGAGGAGGTGGTATTTATAGGCCCAAAACAACAATTGGCAAAATACCCACTGTGTCCCCGGTTTCGGGCGCCCGAAACTTTCGGGCCTCGAAACCGGGCGCGCACAGTAACCCGGCCCAACGGCCCAAGCGCGGTCCGCTCCCCATCCGCACAGTGCCCGGCCAATCCGGGCGCGACACCTGTCCCCGAACAGGGAACAGCGGATCCGACCGCTCCTGTGCTGCCGCATGGCACACCCTGGTCAACGGGGCAGTTGGCTCCCGCCAATAGCGGGCCGCCACGTGGCGCACGCGTGCGCCACGTCGGCGCCGTGGCCGCCACGCCAGCCGCCACCGCTGCCACGCCGCCTGCCACCTGCACGCCAGCCGCCGTACGCGCACAGTAGCTCGCCCAATCCTCGCGCGCCACGTGTCAGGCCTCCGCTCTCGCTGAACCCGGTGCACACACTCCGTGCACCCGACGAACCAGAATCTGCCACGTGTCCACCTCATACC
The DNA here is from genome assembly GCA_029168755.2 of Tillandsia fasciculata. Taxonomy (NCBI): domain Eukaryota; kingdom Viridiplantae; phylum Streptophyta; class Magnoliopsida; order Poales; family Bromeliaceae; genus Tillandsia; species Tillandsia fasciculata. The sequence goes on from CM054950.1 coordinate 5,081,262, forward strand.
CAATGGAAAACCGCCACGTGGCACACCACAACCCTGCACCTCCCGCGCCTGCCCGCGCACCTGCCCGGCCTGCCCGCGCACCCCCGCGTGCGCCGCGTCCACTGCACCGATCCAATGAAGTGCTGCCACGTGTCCCCGCTCCGGTCCACCGTACACCGCGCGCTCTCCCGTGAACTGAGCGCCCTGCGCCCGCCAATCCGGAGCTGCCACGTGGCTTCCCGCCCGGTCCACTGCGCCAGCGCTCCATTCCGTGGACCGGGAAGCGTGCGCCGGCCAATCCGTGGCTGCCACGTGTCCCGGCCGGCGGTGCACGGCTCCCCCATGCACCGAAACACACCAGAAACTTCCGGGTCTCCGTTTTTGGGCGTCCGGACTGCGAAAAATACAAATAAATAGCCATTTTTCAACGTTTTTCCGTGCTGAATCCAAATACGGCCTCCGTTTTGCCCAAAGCTCCTTCTAAAAATTCGACGGGAGTATCCGAATATGCTCGGGGTCTATTTCTTCAGTCCGATACACCCCCAAACACTCTCATAGCATAAGATAGTCCTCCAGAAGTCACTGATCAAGCCATAAACCCCCAATGAAGATCCGGGTCATCACATCCGCTGCCAGTTCGCATTAAAGGCCGGCCACCAAGCAAACGAAAGGAGTCGATGACCGATAAAATTGTACGCCGGCTTAAGATGAAAGCCAACAAGCAACAGGTATATCTTTACGTACGTAAGTCTATTATTGTTGCCTTATAATTTACGGTAGACGACATTAGTTGATATATTCTATTTTATTTAAATAGATGCCTCAAGATTCTAGGGACAGGTTTTATAATGGTGAATGCTCAATCTTTAATCGTTTCTCATCGTCGCCCTCGACCTCCTCCCAACAGAGTGTAAATGTTTTATACTTCTTTATATGTTCATTTGATTGTCTTAATATATGATTCATAGTTCGATTTTACTAATTTGTTTACATAATTGTGTATCTTCCATGTTCCCCCCCCCCTCCCGGTTTATTAAAATAGGTTCACCTGCAAAGTCCTACGATTAACAACTCCCATAATGCACTTACCTTATGGAATCGATGTACAGAGCAATCCTGCCATGATATTAATGGTAATGTTTTTTAACTTTCTCCTAGATGTTTATTTACTATAAATTTGTCTTAAATACACATATTCTAATTTTTTTATTTTGTTATATATGCAAGACAACGTGGGGCCCTCAAAATATTGAGATGCTGACAGACCCTGTCAGGTACCCTCCTAGATCGGATACAAGTCCAAAATAAAATAATGAGATTCCTACTGGCTGTACGCAAATGTCACACTCTATGCACTTCCGACAGGTATTGATAATTTATCGTTACAATTTCTATATGTAAAATTATAGTTTGCCTTTAATTTGAGTTGCTTAAATATTTAATCAGATGCACGAAGATGACATATCGCAGCAACAATAAGTGCAGCACAGCAAAGACGAAACGGGCAATTGAAAGCGAGATCCATGCAATGGACTATGTTATTAATCCATTAAGAATTGATATGTGTTGTACACTCTATATCGGAAGAGTTTATATTTAACACTTAACATTTTCATTCGGCTCTTGTACTATTCATATATATCATCATGATATCATCATGATTAATTGTAATAATATACTTATATTTTTCCTATATTAAAGTATGATTTTGTATATTTCCTTTCTATGTTATAAGAACTACGTATATATTTATGTTTATATGGCAAATCTGTATTACAATATGTCATACAATGTGTAATTATTTAACTCGATATTGCTCCATCTTTCATTCTGCTTTGATATATAAATTCGCAGACTGGTACACCCATATGTTATATGGGTGTACTAATCATTGCCGCCATCCAATATATAACAATCAACCTGCAATGTTGGGTTAGTAATGTGCATTTTTCCCCGACAAACCACAATATTATGTCGATGTCATATCAAAATGCACATTCCTATATGACTTTCCCTGCGTACAAAATAGCGAATATTAATATTTTATTAAGAGTGAAGAAAATGCATTTAGATGCAGGGGATAATTTATAGAGTACATTAAGGGATATATTTTGGTTTTGTACAGTCAAATGTCAAAAGGGAACACTTGTAGTCCTAAATTGTAAACACACTTTTGGTACACTTGTAGGTATAAGGGTAGAAGGGAACATCTATATATGGGTTTTGTACCGTCATATAGCTCTTTAAAAAAAGGAACACTTTTGTCCATAAAACTGGGAACTCTTTAAATTTGTACAGATTTAAAGAGTTACCAGATTTTGTCCATCAACCTGTCAGCTCTTTTAATATGTGCAGTCCATATTCAAGTAGGCGCTGCCAATTGGTTTAGGGAACAGTTATAGATGGGTTCTGTACAGTCATACGCTAAACGGACACACTTTTAGGCACCATTTATAAGGGAACATCTATATATGGGTTTTGTACACTCATATGTCCACTGTCTAAAAATTGAACATTTTAGAAAGGAACACTTTTGAGTAAGAACAGGTATAGATAAGTTCTGTACAGTCATACGCCAAAAGGGCACACTTTTAGGCACCATCTAGAAGCGAACATCTATATATTGGTTTTGTACTGATATAAAGGGTTACCAGGTTTTGTCCATCAACCTGTCAACTTTTTTAATCTGTACAATCCATATTCAAGTAGGCGCTGCCAATTGGTTTAGGAAACAGTTATAGATGGGTTCTGTACAGTCATATATATAAAAAGGAACACTTGTATGCAGTTTAATTTCAAGTGTTACATCTTGTATATATGAATGTTCAGAACTTATCTATAGCTGTTCAGATCACTTTTAATGAACAACCATCTAGTAGTAGCTGCCAATTGTCTTAAGGAACACCCATAGATGGGTTCTGTACAGTCATATATATAAAAGGGAACACTTGTATGCAGTCTAATTTGTAGCTGCCAATTATCTTAAGGAACACCCATAGATGGGTTTTGCACAGTCATATATATAAAAGAAAGACTTGTATGCAGTCTAATTTGTAGCTGCCAATTGTCTTAAGGAACACCCATAGATGGGTTCTGTACAGTCATATATATAAAAGGGAACACTTATATGCAGTCTAATTTCAAGTGTTTCATCTTGTATATATGAATGTTCAAAACTTATCTATCGCTGTTCAGATCACTTTTAAGGAACAGCCATCTAGTAGTAACTGCCAATTGTCTTAAGAAACACCCATAGATGGGTTATGTACAGTCATATATATATATAAGGGAACAGTTATAGATGGGTTCTGTACACCCATATTCAAGTAGGCGCTGCCAATTGGTTTAGAAAATAGTTATAGATGGGTTCTGTACAGTCATGTATATAAAAAGTAATACTTGTATGCAGTCTAATTTCAAGCGTTCCATCTTGTATATATGAATGTTCAGAACTTATCTATAGCTGTTCAGATCACTTTTAATAAACAACCATCTAGTAGTAGCTGCCAATTGTCTTAAGGAATATATATAAAAGGGAACACTTATATGTAGTCTAATTTCAAGTGTTCCATCTTGTATATATAAATGTTCAAAACTTATCTATAGCTGTTCAGATCACTTTTAAGGAATAACCATCTAGTAGTAGCTGCCAATTATCTTAAGGAACACCCATAGATGGGTTATGTACAGTCATATATATAAAAGGGAACAATTATAGATGGGTTCTGTACACCCATATTCAAGTAGGCGCTGCCAATTGGTTTAGGGAATAGTTATAGATGGGTTCTGTACAGTCATATATATATATAAATGAACACTTGTATGCACTTTAATTTCAAGCGTTCCATCTTCTACATATGAATGTTCAGAACTTATCTATAGCTGTTCAGATCACTTTTAATGAACAACCATCTAGTAATAGCTGCCAATTATCTTAAGGAACACCCATAGATGGGTTCTGTACAGTCATATATATAAAAAGGAACACTTGTATGCAGTCTAATTTCAAGTGTTCCATCTTGTATATATGAATGTTCAAAACTTATCTATAGCTGTTCAGATCACTTTTAAGGAACAACCATCTAGTAGTAGCTGCCAATTGTCTTAAGGAACACCCATAGATGGGTTCTGTACAGTCATATATATAAAAGGGAATAGTTATATATGGGTTCTGTACACCCAGATTCAAGTAGGCGCTGCCAATTGGTTTAGGGAACATTTATAGATGGGTTATGTACAGTCATATATATAAAAGGGAACACTTGTATGCAGTCTAATTTCAAGTGTTCCATCTTATATATATAAATGTTCAAAACTTATCTATAGCTATTCAGATCACTTTTAATGAATAACCATCTAGTAGTAGCTGCCAATTGTCTTAAGGAACACCCATAGATGGGTTCTGTACAGTCATATATATAAAAGAAAACACTTGTATGCAGTCTAATTTCAATGTTGGGTTAGTAATGTGCATTTCCCATATAAAAATTAATGTTATTTGCAAGTCATATAGAAATGCACATTCGTATATAATCATCCCTGCATACAAAATAGCGAATATTAATATTATATCAAGAGTGAAGAATAATCATTTACATCCATGAAATAATTTACAATTTACAGACATGGGCTATCTGTTGGATCGCAAGTCTCCCAGGACTCAATCACAATTCTTATGATCCATTCTCTATTGTCTACATATAGTGTTATTTGCTCCGGAATGATGTGAGGATCAATGCATTTGATCAGAACGCGATAGTATCTAAAATTTTCGCCACGTCGGCTAGGGTCATCCGCACTTATGTAGCGGGCAAAACTTGAAACGATTGTTTCTGCCTCTTCATACTGATGGCAATAAATTAGGTAATTATGTAGGCGAATCCATATATAGTATTGTAATGTTGGCGTTCTTGTCCCACGATTGGCATCCCATGGAGATACTGTCATCACGAATGTGTCGTTTCGAATTGGAGAACGACGAATAGCTTTATTCATCCTTCTCACTGTAGGGAAAATTACTATATAATTTCCGACTGGACCTCCTGCAAAATGGTAATCGTCAGCCTGCCCTCCTATCCGACTTGCCAGCAACGCAGCTACGGCATCCCGCGAACGTTCGTTATCGTTTGCGTATGCATCGACAACTATTTGTGCCGCCCGATCCAATTGGGCATCAGTCTCTTCATGCACAGGTGTCCAAGGAATGATGTAGTAGTTGTTGCGAGGATGGGAGGAATTAGAGGTAGAGCTAGAGCTAGAGCTAGCCATGATAACTATATTTGTATACGAGAGTGAAATTGAGAGGGGGATGAAGATAGAGTGAGATAGAGAGCGAGAGGGTTGTAGGGTGAGATTGAGATCAAGAGTGGGGTTGAGGATATTGGTGAACAAAGCGGATACACTTATAGGCCATAATTCTTGGGGAGGATTAGCATTGGATACAGTCATATATACAAAATAGCATTGGATGTTGTTTTGAAAACGGAGTAAGTGGAAAATCCTCCGGGTTCTATTGTGCTCAGGGGGTGTTTGAATCAAATATAACAATTGGCCACAACACTTTGCCCAAAAGATAGACCAAAGAATATATCTTAATTTTTCATAGAATATTGTTTTGATTTGATTTAAAGAAAGAGGGCTTTGAACATGTATATCATCATTGATAAACCATAGAATATATCTTTTCCATAGAATATTGTTTTGATTTGATTTAAAGAAAGAGGAATTTGAACATATATTGCTTTGATTTGATCATCATATAATATTTCTTTGATTTGATTTAAAGAAAGAAGGCTTTGAACCCATATATATCATCATTGGTTTAATTTATAAGTATGGGGCTTTGAACACTTTTGACAGTCCATATATAGCATCATTGGTTTAGTTGTCCAAATTCAATTACAGAATTAAAGCGAGTTTAAAGTTGGCGCTGCCATTTTGATTTAGGGAATAGATATAGCTCGGTTTCGTACAGTCATATATGACTAAAGGGCACACCTGTAGCCATCATTGGCGCAGTGTTATATTGCTCTCCATTCCAAATACAAGGGACAACTATAGAGGGTTCCCGTACAGTCATATATACAGAATGGAATAGCTATAGACGGGTTCTGTGCAGTTATATATACAGAAGGCAACACCTGTAGGTGTGACCCGCCTATTCCACATTTGGTTCAGTCATATATATAGAAAATAGTATTGGATGCTGTTTTGAAAAGTGGGTAAGTGGGTAATAGTGTGCTAAGGGGCTTTGAGCACTTTTGAGAATGGCAAATTATATTCAAAAGGGGACAGCTATAAAGGGGACAGCTATAGAGGGTCCCCGTACAGTTATATATACAGAACGGAACAGCTATAGCTTGGTTTCCCCCCTCAACCGGGACTAGGTTTTTTTTTTCTTCATTTTTTTTTACACGTTTTATAGAGGCAACTTTTTACGCATTTTTTCACTTTATTAATTTTAAAAGATATTTAAATTTATAAATTTTAAAATTTAAATTTTTTTTATTTTATAAATTTAAAATTTTTTAACTTTATTTTTTAATAAATTTAAATATTTTATTTTATTTTATTTGTTTAAAAATTATTAATTTTAAAATTTAAAAATTTATATACTTTTTTTATATAATTTTTTAAACAAATTTAGTGAGGTACTCAATACTGAGTACCCGTACTTAGTGAGGAATCCAAGAGTGAGGCTTTCGGGTTTTGAGGAGCTTGGCTGTGTACCGGAACCATGTGTACCGGTACTCAATCCTGAGTACCGGTACTGAGTAAGGAATCCAAGTGTGAGGCTTTCGGGTTTTGAGGAACTTGGATATGCACCGGAACCATGTGTACCGGTACTCAATCATGAGTACCGGTACTGAGTGAGGAATCCAAGTGTGAGGCTTTCGGGTTTTGAGGAACTTGGATGTGTACTGGTACTCAATCCTGAGTACCGATACTGAGTGAGAAATCCAAGTATGAGGCTTTCGGGTTTTGAGGAACTTGGCGTGTACCGGAACCATGTGTACCGGTACTCAATCATGAGTACCGGTACTGAGTGAGAAATCCAAGTGTGAGGCTTTCGGGTTTTGAGGAACTTGGCGTGTACCGGAACCATGAGTACCGGTACTCAATCCTGAGTACCGGTACTGAGTGAGGAATCCAAGTGTCTCAGCTTTCGGATTTTGAGGAACTGGGCTGGGTTCCGGTACCATGTGTACCGGTACTCAATCCTGAGTACCGGTACTGAGTGAGGAATCCAAGTGTCTCAGCTTTCGGGTTTTGAGGAACTGGGTTGTGTTCCGGTACCATGTGTATCGGTACTCAATCATGAGTACCGGTAATGAGTGAGGAATCCAAGTGTCTCAGCTTTCGGGTTTTGAGGAACTCAATTTGTGACAAGGCATTAAATAGAGCGTTAATTCCCTTGCTGTCACGCCCCGGAGGTCTCAGGATAAGCGGAAAACGTGTATATTTTTTTTTTGAATTAGATAATCAACAACCCCGCCTGCCGGTGCGTGCCAGACCCGCCACATATACAAATTCACCCTGCACACGGACAGAGTCTCCTTTGCATATGCACGGCGTCTCAACTACTTTTACATGAATCACATTACACGGCATTGATCACACAGTCACCGAGAATAAGTACAACAAGTATCAACATTGAAAGAACCTAGGAGTTCGCAAACGGTGTCCACTCGACACCCAAGTCTTTAAAACTTCTAACATTCACATGCAGGCGGCTACATTGTTTGAAAGGATAAATCTCCAGGGTTTTCAAAGTGGTGCCCACACGACACCCTATTTTGAAAAGCGTTTTCGAAATCCTTTTTCGTCGTAAAACGGCCGCACAGTTAACATAAAACATAACCATAACTAAACATTTTAAAAACACATGTCCACATATCCAGCATGATCCACATAACCACTCAAAATAGCATAATGAGGAAAGAGAGAGATAACCAAACTAAAAGTCTCAACAAAGGGCCTCATTCGGCCACGCTAAATCTGCGGCACCTCACCACCGTCCCGATGTACACACCTATTAGGACCTGTCACGGAGTGGGTAAAGTCAGTGACAAATAAAGTAGATGCTTTAACAATATTAAACAAGAGTTTAGAAAGAAATACACCGCACCGGAACCTTCGCTTTCCTTCGCCCTGAAACTTACTTTAATTACTTTGTTTACTTTAGTTACCACCGTCCCGTCAGGGTAGATCGATGATCTCCCCACGTGACACGTCCCGTCAGGGTAGATCGATGATCTCCCCACGTGACAATTGAAGCTCTAACCCCTTCACGATGCGTGGCGCGACACGTTTAGCCATCGTGAAGTGGTCCCCAAACAACACACGTGGGGCACACGGGTCTTATAGACCACTTCTCCGGAAAAGTACACCATTGCGGGGGCCTATTCCGCCAGTGTACGTGCAGCATTCAAAACAGGGATGCCGAAATCGGCGTAGATTAATTTTTACAAAAATATGCGAAGGATTAGCACCTGTCATCTACTTTATTAACCGGTTAGCAATAAACATTTTAGTGACATGTTGCACTCAATGCACTTACAGCACTTGATGCAAAGAACCCACCTGGTCGCGGAAAAATCGGGCACTACGAGTCTCGGGCACTTTCCCGCTGCACACCTGGACCTAAGAAAAGTCCACAAGGTCAAATCAACACCTTACCCTACTTAGGTTAAATCAGTGGTCCCCACCCACTGCAACAATGAACCCACAAAACCAAAATCATCATACCTAGGGGACCGAGACGTCAAACGAAAACCAACAAGTCAAAACCCTTGGGTAAAACCGAAAACATCAACGACTAACAACCACCGGACCGCGACCACCTTGTCGCGGCCTCCGTCGGAACCCAAAACCGCTAACGGAAGCCAACAAAACTCATCCCTCAATCGATAGCCCTCTTGGGGCGTCAATGGTTAAACTAGGAAGGCCCCGACGGCAAAACGACGAGAAGACAGTCCCGACGGCGCGCCCCCGACAATTTCGTCGAGGCGCGGAGCGTCGGCGAAAACGACACCCAACAAAATAAAAAAAGTGACCAAGAAGGTCCAAGGCGGCCATGACATGAAAGCCACGGAAATAACGATCCCAACGGCGAAAACCGCGCTCAAAACGGTGGAAAAACGGGCAAAAACGGAGCAAAAGAACTCCGGGCTGTCGGATGGTGCACGGGGCAACCGTGGACCGGGTTTACGGCGACAGGCGACTGCGACATGCGCCGGGTGCACGCAGGGGGCGTGCACCGGGCGGTTTGGGCCGGGCCGGTGCACGACCCGAGCGTGCACCGGGCTCACGGCCTCCGCACCGCGGGGCGTGCACCGGGTGCACGCCCGGCCGTGCACCGCGCCTAGGCGGGCCGGGCCGGCGCACGAATTGGTGCGCCGGGTCTGCGCCCTCCACACCGCGGGGCGTGCACCGGGTGCACGCCCGGCCGTGCACCGCGCCTAGGCGGGCCGGGCCGGTGCACGAATTGGTGCGCCGGGTCTGCGCCCTCCGCACCGCGGGACGTGCACCGGGTGCACGCCCCGGACCATGGACCGCCGGCCGAACTTGCACAGTAAACCCTAGTTTTCCGCCGTTTTCGCGCCGTTTTCGCTCCCGTTTCGCGATTTCTTCTCCGTTTTCGCTCCCGCGCGATCCCGGCGACGACCCCGCGAACATGGTAACGACGGCGGCGGCCTCCCGTCTAACAACGGCGGCGGCGGCCTCCCGTTAACCCACTATGTCCCGCCGAAGTCGCCCGGAAAATTCCCGAAAAATTCCCGAAAAATTTCCGGAAAATTCCCGGTAAATCTAATAACTAAACCAACGACCGACGAACAACCAAAACGTCGATCGGAGGTCCGATAACAAGAAACCGGTTAAAAACCATCAATTAAAATCCGATAAGAAATCCTCGATCACATCGGATCAAGAACGAGGATAAAATATGAATCAAAACCCGACGAAAATCCGCGAACGATGTTCCGATTAAAATAATCTAACAAGAACACGGAAAACCCCCGATTAATTTAACAAACGAAACGATGATAACTAACCTTAAATTTATCGGAATAAAAGATCCGATCTTGTTTCTCGCGGCGTCGGAGATCCGGATCCGCTCCCCGTAGACGATGGCGTCTCGTTTTCCGATCTCCGGCACGTAAATCGGGGCGATCGAGTTTCTCCGCTTTCTCCTTCTTTTCCTCTTTTCTCCTCCGGTTAGGATTTTCCTCTTTCTTTTCTAATTAGGGTTTCGTTTGGTTTTCGGTACGCACGAAAGAGGAGGGTTTGAGGAGGCGGTATTTTAAATTAGGGTTTCCATTCGGTAAACGGGGAATAAATAAATCTCGTTATTTATTTATCCCTGTTTGTCTTATTTCATGCGTACGCACCGTCAAAATCCTCCTCGAATATTTTGACTCTAATTAATTAATTCATTAATTAATTAATCCCTTACCGATAATTCCTACTGTTTAATTAATTTCCACTTTATTTTACACGTACGTAACAAGAAAGACCCACAAATATCCGAATCTTATCTCTTATCCACACCACGAGATAAAATCCCACCTTTTAAAATTCTGATCACCGATTATTTAATTTACTTAATTAAATAATCATGGAAAATCAATTCCCAATTGGATTTAAATCACCGGTTACTAATTCTCCAATTTTAAATCCTGGTCACCGATTATTTAATCACCTTCATTAAATAATCATGGGAAATAAATTCCCAACTTTAAATACATGTACGATTAATTTTCCCCCTTTTATTCGTACGTAAGAGGATTCCAATTTCCGTCAACGGATAATTAATTACTTAATTAATTATCCTCCTACGAGATAACCCACCTTATCTCCTACGGGTGCAAGATATTTTGCACGGATTCCGATGCGTGACTAATCACCGCATTACTAAAAATCCCGTTCCGAGGGTTCCCGACATCGGATTTTCGATCCGATCGCACAGTCGGTCATTATTTTTCGCGCTCTTTCGCAGAAAAATACAAGCACCACACACATCGACCGACAAACCAAAAGTAATATTCCCGGAGTACTAAGGAAATACTAAAATAGAAGGAGGGTTAAATATTACAAAATACCGTGTCATTACACTTGCCATTGTAAGAAGAAGCATCAATTTCTTCCTTAGTCCACTTCTACCTAGGTTTGATGGTGACAACATCGACAATAATCTCAGTAGGATTTGTCCATCCAAACTCAATTGATTGCCAAACCCGTTCATCAATGGAAATTAAAAACGCTCTCATGCGTACTTTTCAATATGCATAATTTGTTCCATCGAAGAACGGTGGTCTATTGATGTTTCCACATTCAACCATTGTTTACAACCCTATTCCCGCTCTGATACCACTTGTGGGTTATGCTAATATGGATCTGAATAGAGAAAAAACCACATAGATGGGGTGAATAGGTGTAAACAATAAACACACCAAATCGTTGCGTAAAAAATAACCCAATGCGAAAAATAAATAAAGTACGCAAGATTTACGTGAAAAACTCCATCACAGGAGTAAAAAACCACGGGACCGATAACACGGCGAAATCCACTAAGATTAAACACGTACAAGGTGATTTACCGTAACCCTACGACTCAACCTTTTCCATACGCTCCTAGTTGATCTTCTCCGCTCGCTCTGAACGCTCCTCGAATCCACAATTTGCGTCCCAACGCCGAATCCACGACGTCTAACCGAATCCACGGTCTTCACCAAAGTAGTACGTATCGATCACACGAACGTACCTCGCTCCGAATTCACGAGAGCAGTAGCACCTTGAATCCACAAGGCCACGCAAATCCACGCGCCGATTTTTGGGAAAATCGTTGTTTTTGTTGGTGATGATAATCCGCCGAATACTTAAATCAAAAATAGATAAGAAAACACCATCTAAGTATTCTTCAATTTGATTCTACAAGAAATAGGAGTTTGGAAACCCTAGAATCAAATTGAACAATATAGACGAAGAAACATAGATTAGATCATGCTTTCCTTTCTTCTCTATATATGTGGATTTTTTATATTTTTTCCAGTTTCATTTGGTTTTTGGATTAACCCTAAAAGATGAATGTTAGGGTCTATTTATAGGTTAGAAACCTTTGGAAAGAGATAAACATAAAAAACTGACTTAATAGAATTTTTCCCGTACGGCGGTCCGAACTGGATTTGGCTGATCTGGACTGTCATCTTTTTTCAGCAAATTTCCTGAAAAAACAGTTCGGGGTCCGGACTGGAATTTCCTGATCTGGACTGTTCATGCGATTTCAGCAAGCACATAGTTCGGGGTTCGGACTGACTGGGGACTGTTCCGGACTGGAGTTACGAATGAACTCAACTCTGTTCGGGGTCCGGACTGGATGGTCCTGATCCGGATCCTGAACACTCAAATTGTCCAGTTTTTTTATTTTTATGCAATAAAGAATATTCCAAGTGTTTCTAAACTACAAGAATGTATTCGGATCACCAAAATTATTTAGTTAAACGCACCTGATCCTTTTGAATTCATTCTTCTTGAGATTGATGTATATGATCCATAATTCTTCATCTTCAATTTTCAAGACTTAGAACACTTCACGAAATACGCCAATACAAAATCCTTAACAGCAGGTGCTGTTGCTGTTGGTGCTGCTGTTGGTGTTGTGGTTGCTGGTTGTGCTGAGGTCAAAGGTCGCTTGCTCCTAGGAGGGGTTGGTGTATCATCAGGTTTTCGAGGTAGAGACTTCACAATGGGTAGAATCATTAATTATTCCCAAACTATGTTGGTAACTCGATGACTGAGTATCAACATTGAATTTCTTAAAGATCCTCATTATGATTAATGGAAACGGAAGTCTCTCCGTCTGATAAGGATGCTCCACGTACCGAGCCATCATATTCCAAATGATGTATGGAATGTTGATGTTCAAACCCTCCGCGGCAGATGGGTGTCCCAAAAGATATAAAAACAACATACGATCTCATCTAAGGACTTTGGTCTGTATGTTAGGAAGAATATTGTAACAGACGATAAAATTCAAAAACCTGTACTCGGGTCGGAGTTCTTTTGAAAATACGGAATTTTTCGCCGTCGAGTATCCGACATGCATATCCCTTCTATGACCGTTCTCCAAACAGTTGTGGTCAAAATCTGACCCTTCATAAAATGAGTCCCAGTCAGTTGAGATTTCATCCCAAGCACCTCACCAATTAATTGAGGCATAATCTTCAGCTTTGTGTTTCAGACCGTGGTATGAAATTCCATAGGTCATCCTTCTATTTCCTGAAGCTTATTAGCACACAAATAAAAAGTTCTGACAAGGTGAACACAATGACCTGTTGTCTCCGAAAATTTGCAAATCGGAGATAGGCCGGCTTGATCGAATAGACATCCAAAAGCCGCCGATCTATCTCGTAAGTTTTCAACATTAACATGTCTTTCACCAATGCATTCACGATTCTCAAATGATTTTATTCGTTGAGTGTCAATGTGATCAACATTTTCTTCAACAGGAGGTGGCACACTCGCAAGTGACTCTTCGATGTAATTCCCTCCACCTCGCGTTTTCTTGCGAGCAACGCTTTTCCTCTTTGTGGAAACCGGCTCCATCGGAGCTTTCCTTTTCTCAGCTGCGGTTGAAGATGTCTTTGCTTTCATTGAGGGAGGGGTTGCAGGAAATTTTCCCTTTGTTGCTGCCGTCGCCTTTTCAGTTATTTGTTCCCATTCTTCGAATTCAGTCTCCAATTCATCCAAAGGAATGAATTCCGATTCATATTGATTTTTCCTCGCTCGCTTCAACTTATTGGTCACTCTTGTGCTAACCAATGCTGTGATAAAGATGATTATCCAACCAAACACCATCTTTGACAGAGTTTTTTTTTGAAAAATAGTCCTGTGAGCAAGAACTCCCATATAAAAAAAAAAAAATTGTTTAATTTTAAAAATTTGAAAAATTATACCCAAACAATCTTTATGTTATATAGAAGTTAGGAATCAAGAAAGATTTGCAAAAAGAATTTTAAAAATAGATCAATTCCATAATTTTCGAAAATTCTCAAAATATGCCCTAAAACCAAAATTTCATAAATTGAAATCCAAAAATCCGTTTAAAATGTAAAGAGCAATCATAAAAAAGTTTCTTAGGCATCCAGAGTTCAATTTATACAAGAAATTTTAGAGAAAAACATCAAAAATTGAAATCGGGACATGAATTTATCTCGTTTTGAAGAATAATAGCAAAAACAAAGATAAAAATCAATATTTGATCATGAAACTTACTTGGATCGAGTGAAAACCACTCGAGAAAGATCCAAAAGCTTTTAAATTCTAGAGAGAGACACTCAGGAAACCCGAATCAAAAGTTTAGAGAGAATGAAAAATCCAAAACCTTCCATTTTTATTAAGCCCTAGCGTGCGGTCCAGATTGGCTCGGGAAGTCAGTCCGGATCGGCTTTGCGCGCAGAATCCCATCGTTCGGGATCCGGACTGACTGATCTAGTCCGGACTACCTGCAACTTTTTCTCCAGAAAAATTCATAAAAATTTCAAAAAATTCAAAAAAAGTATGTAATCATTTTTGCATATCAACTTTATACGAAAAGTATCGTTTCATATAGAAAGTAATAGATTATAATAAATCTATCAAAATATCCAAATTTCGAAACGAAAATTTATAAAAATTATATCCTTTAAAGTTGAGCAAGTGCGAAATATCAATCACGATCTAATGAGTAAAGAGTTTATCAAATCATCAATTAAGTAAAGAAAATGAAGAACAAAAATTGATAGATGTTTGAAATTCCTAATAAGTTAGATAATTTTCTTTAGTCAATCAGTTTTAGGGAGTGGCTCTTTAAGTATCTTTCAAATATCCCACCTTATACCAACCAAGGAATTATTGAATAAATCAAATATTCCAATTAGCATTGTTCTAAAATAAACATTAACACCATACTTTTCGAAAACATGTAGTAGTTGCACACACTGCTCGGACGACCGAGGTGGTAGTTTTCACACTCCACTAATGGATATAACTCTTTCCACATCTTATGAGCATGAAAAACTAAAAATTAAACTCCCCCTCAATTGGCTATCAATTATATAAGATATTAAGTATTCAACCAAAAATTGATCTCGTGTTTATACTTATTTCAATCATCAAATTAAATAAAAATAATACCAAGAGATCATTGAGTGAGGTATTGATTTTGATCAATTAAAGATGAAATAATTGATATAAATGATCATTGCATCAAATGGGTTATAATGATGTCCAAATTATAGTAAATTTCTCAAGGTATGAAAAGATGCAATTAAAGTAAATATTGTTAATGCTCCATTAATGTTCTAGACAGCATATATAAACAAGAAGAACAAAAACACAAAATAAAACCTAATCTAAGCAATGGTTCAAAAAATTGTTATTTCAAAGAAAGCATACCAATTGTTTTTCGCAAGTGAATAAAACATTTTTGATCCAAAGATTTTGTCAAAATATCAGCTAATTGATTATCAGTTGAAACATAAGAAATTTGCAAAGTACTTGATTCAACTAGCTCTCTTAGAAAATGATATCTTAGTTCAATGTGTTTTGTTCTCGAGTGGAACACAGGGTTTTTAGAAATATTTATGGTACTGGTGTTATCACACAAAGTAATTACTGAGGTCGCAGGAATGCGAAAATCACTCAACACACTTTTCATCCAGATCAATTGAGTAGAGCAACTTTCCGCAGATATGTATTCCGCCTCGGCAGTAGATAGAGCAATGCAGTTTTATTTTTTACTATGCCATGCAACAATATAATGGCTAAGATGAAAACATGCACCACTCGTGCTCTTCCGATCATCCATTGATCCAGCCCAATCGGCATCCGAATATCCTATAATGTCGAGAGATGTTCCCATAGGATACCAAATTTCAAAATTAATTGTACCTTTAACGTACCAGATGATCTTTTTTACTGCTTTCAAGTGAATTTTCTTTGGTGCAGATTGATATTTTGCACAAATTCCTACACTAAAGGAAATATCTGGGCGACTAGCTGTAAGGTAGAGTAGACTTCCGATCATATTTTTATACAATTTCTATACACTTGCTGTTTTTCCAAAACATCACAAAGAAGGCCCCTTTTCACTTGAAATCTGTCCTCAGAAAAATCCAGAAAAATCACCGTTGCGATCCTCGCGACGAGTAGATACAAATCGAGTATTTATACACCCCAATCCGTGTCACGCCGCGGAGGTATAAGGATCAGCAGAAAAGCATATGTATTTTTTTTTTTTGTAAACGACCTCGCCTACCGGTGCGCGTCAGACCCGCCACATATACAAATTCACTCTGAAAACGGGCAGAGTCTCCTTTGTATATGCACGGCGTCACTTTTACAATAACTTCGTTAACCACACAGTCACAGTGAATATAATAAGAGAGAGTGATACTATTCATTCACATCGCAATTTTCATTCACGACATCAAGGGGTAACACTACGGTTTGTAAACTGTGTCCACACGACACCCAGTTTTCCAAAATATTTACATAAGTCATAATAAGGCGGCCACATTCTTTTTAAAAGGATAAATCGAGAGGTTTACAAAGCAGTGCCCACACGACACTTGGTTTTTGGAAAGTATTTTCGAAACCCTTTTGTTTGATAAAAACATGCCGCATACAAATAAAATCAAGCATATTAAAGTTCACAATTTACGATATCAGATTACTCTCGAACCAACATTCGTAACGATCCACATCCAAACAATTGAAACTTAAAAACTTAAAAGGGAAAGAGATGAGATAACCCAAGAGCAAAAACGACGGAAATAGAGCCCCCATGGGCTAATGTCCTTTAGACGCTGCCTCACTATCGTCCCGACTTCTACATCTAGACGAACCTGTCACAGTGTGGGAAAAGTCAGTGACAAATAAAGTAGATGATCCAAACAATTAAGGTACTTTTAAAACAAACCGAATACACCGGAACCTTTCACTTTTTCCCTCATGAGTCCATGTTCCTTGATTTATTTGCATGATACCTGTCGGGAGGTCTTATGACCTCCCTCGTGCACAATCACTTTACTTGCGTAATGCTTTTAACCCCTTCACGGTGCTAGTGCCACACTTATAGCTGGCGTGAAGGAGTCCCCACTCGGCACTTTCACTTGTGTGGGGTACACGGGTCAACGTACCACAATTCCGGAAAAGTACACCCCTTCGATGGCCAAACCGCTGGTGTGCGTGTAAGCATTTAAATACATAACTTGCCGAAATCGGCATGTAACAATCACCGCGACCCTCAGTCGCCACAATTAATTATAGCAGAAACGGGAAATACTCATGCGATAGGTTTAAACAGTTGATACATCTCATCTACTTTATTAGACTTGTTATTATACTTGTTACGAATACATAAAGCGCTTATTGCAAAATTACCCACTTGGTTGCGGGAAGATCGGAACAACTGGATCTTTGACACACTCCCGCTGCGCACTTGGACCTAAAGAAGTCCCCAAAACGACAATCAATATAATGCACCAATACCGCAAAGACGGAAATCCAAGATTCAACTATGCGACGAAAACCCAAAACTCATCATTGCGACGAAAACCCAAAACTCATCATTGCGACGAAAACCCCGTAACGGCGTGCGTACGGCGTTTACCCGCGCGGATGCCGCCGCCCGCGGGCTCCCCGCGCGGCACGAGGTCGCGCGGTGCGCGCCCGCGGGTGGTGCCCGCGCGGCGTCCGCCCGCCCGCAGGCGTCTGTAGGTCCGCGGGCGCCCCGCGCGGCATGGAGCCTCGCGGTGCGCGCTCGCGGGTGGCGCCCGCGCGGCGCCTTCCCGTACGGGCGCCGCCGCCCGCGGGTGGCGCCCCGCGCGGCGCGGCGCATGCCACCGGCGGCGGTGCCCCAGATCGCGCGGCGGCGGCGGCGGCGGTGGCGAGGGCGACGGGGACGGTGACGGTAACGACGGAAGAAGACCCGAAAACCCCAACGATACGTAAAACGAAATCCACTTACCGTAATTTCCGACGGGGAAGACGTTCCGATCGCTCTCCTCCTTCCGGCACGTTCCGATCGCTCTCCTCCGCCTTTTTCCTCTTTCTTCTCATTTTCCTCCGGTTAGGGTTTCGTTCTTTTCTTTTCTTTCTTTTCCTCTCCGGCTAGGGTTTCTCTTTTGCGAAGAGTGGGATTTTCTCTAGTACGTACGAATATTTCCCACCACTTAAATATTTAACCGCGAATAATAAATAATTTAATTAATTAATTACACGAGATAAACCCGTAACTTCCTCGAAAAGCGTGTGGAATACTTCGCACGGATTCCGATGCGCGCTAAGTCATCGCGACACTAAAAACCCTATTCCGGGAGATCCCAAGGTCGGATTTCAGATCCGATCGCACCGTCGGTTATCGTTTTTCGAGCTCTTTCACCGAAAAATACTCGTGCAACACATCGACCAACTTACAGAAACTCAGTAATTTCGATTCACTAAAAGAAGCACTTTATTAAAAGGAGGGTAAAATATCACTACAAAAGTCGTGTCATTACACCACTCACACTTTATAAGAAGTTTCGTCCTCGAAACTTATTCTCAACCCTCGCTAAATAAACCGGAAAAACACTCCCTCATCTTCGTTTCCAGTTCCCAAGTTGCTTCACGTTCCTCGTGATTGCTCCACTGGACTTTTACATAGGGGATGGTCCGATTGCGCAATTTCTTGTCTTCTCACGCTAGGATCCGCACCGGCGTCTCCTCAACGCTTAAGTCCTCTTGTAACTCGATAGTGGAGGCATCTAGGGCGTGAGAGGTGTTGAAAAGGTACTTCCAAAGCATCGAGACATGAAACACGTTGTGGACTCGATCAAGATTCGGCGGCAAAGCCAACCGGTACGCCACTGGGCCCACACGTTCTAGGATCTCAAACGGTCCCACATACCTCGGACTTAATTTCCCCCTCAGGCCGATACGTCGGGTCCCCTTTGAAGGCGAAACTCGGAGCAACACGTGCTCGCCCACCATGAATTCCAAATTCTTTCGTCTGTGGTCCGCGTAAGTCTTATGTCGGCTCTGGGCAGTCAGCAGCCGTTGCTTGATGAGGCGCACCTTTGCCTCGGTCTCCTCCACCAAATCTGGTCCCCAGAAACTTGCTCTCCCCCAGGTCATCCCAGCATATTGGAGACCGACAGCGGCGCCCGTACAGGGCCTCGTATGGCGCCATTTGAATGCTGGCCTAGTAACTGTTGTTGTAGGCGAATTCCACAAGGGGTAGGTATCGAGACCACCCTTCGCCCAGATCCAATACGTATGCTCGGATCATGTCCTCCACAATCTGTATCACCCGTTTCGATTGTCCGTCCGTTTGCGGGTGAAAAGCCGTGCTGAAATGCAGTTTGGTTCCCATTGCTCGTTGCAGACTCTGTCAAAAGTTCGACACAAATTGCGTGTCCCTGTCCGACGTAATGGATGCCGGTATCCCATGCAACCTTACTATCTCATTAATGTATATTTGCGCCAGCCGTTCCCGAGTCCACGTCGTATGTATGGGTAGGAAATGGGCCGATTTCGTCAAACGGTCCACTATGACCCATATCGCATCATGTCCTTGTGGCGATCTCGGAAAGCTGGTCACAAAATTCATGGTAATCATCTCCCACTTCCATTCCGGCACAGGCAACGGTTGTAACTTCCCTGCTGGGCGTTGATGTTCGGCCTTTACTTGTTGGCACACCAGGCAATGCGCCACGAATCGGGTCACGTCTCCCTTCAACTTAGGCCACCAGAAGGTTTGTTTAATATCCTTGTACATCTTTGTTCCCCCAGGGTGCGCTGTGTAGGGAGCAGTAAGCGCTTCCCTCAGGATTTCCTCATTGAGCTCCGGTACATCAGGCACGCAAATTCGCCCTCGGAACCATATTGTGTCATCAGAGCTTATGGCGAAATCGCCCCCTTGGTCTGAGGGTATTCTGTCTCGCACAAGTTGTAACTGGGTATTAGTCGATTGTCCCGCCAAGATCTTGTCGGGTAAGGTAGGCCTAACCACCAGGGTCAGGAGTTGTGCGACCGTTCCTGCCGGTACTACCTCCAGTCTTAGTTGCGAGAATTCTGCAATCAGACGGTCCTATTGGGTTACGGCATTCACCCCTGATTCTTCTATCTGCCCTTTGCGGCTCAAGGCGTCGGCCACCACGTTCGCCTTTCCGGGGTGGTAGTGAATCGGCAGGTCGTAGTCCTTTAACAGCTCGAGCCAGCGCCTTTGCCGCAAATTTAGCTTCTTTTGAGTAAAGAGGTACTTGAGGCCCTGGTGATCGGAGTACACATCGCAGTGAGTCCCGTATAAGTAGTGTCTCCACAGCTTGAGGGCAAACACGACTGCTGCAAGCTCCAAGTCGTGCACGGGGTAATTTCGTTCGTACTCCTTAAGTTGTCTTGACGCATAGGCTATGACCTTACCCCGTTGCATAAGCACACCTCCGAGACCGTTTCGTGACGCATCACAGTAAATCTCATAGTCCTCCCCGGGCTCCGGTAAAGCGAGCACCGGGGCCCGCGTCAACTTGTCCTTGAGTTCCTCGAAACTCTTCTGGCACTGGTCCGTCCAAATAAACTTCTCCCCTTTCCGGGTCAGGCGAGTCAGGGGAGTGGCTATCTTGGAGAAGCCTTCCACAAAGCGCCTGTAATACCCTGCCTGTCACGCCCCGGGGGTTTTTAGGTAAAGATAAGCGGAAATGCGTATGTATTTTTTTTTCTTAACAAATAAGTATCAGCCTCGCCCCCGGTGCGTGTCAGACCGCCACATACACAAATTCACTCTGCCAACGGGCAGAGTCTCCTTTGTATATGCACGGCGTCCTATTTACAACATCAACCATCAACCATCAACCATGCAGTAGACATAAATCACAAATCAGGGAATATTCATTTAGCTACTATTTTAAAAACCGGTGTCCACCCGACACCTTATTTTCCAAGTAACTCAACATATAAATCATTGAAGCGGCAACACCGTTTAGAAAGGATAAAACCAGAGGTTGTAAAATCTGTGCCCACACGGCACTCCGGTTTGGAAAAACGTTTTTGAAATCGTTTGGTTTTTCATCAAAACATGCCGCGCATGAAAACATCACCAAAAATAGCTAACCATAAAGAGTACATCCAATCCACAGTGCTAACAGTTAATTGTCCACGACTAACATAAGCCACAAAAGCAAATTAACTAAAGGAAGCATAAGAGAAATGAGATAAACCCAAGAGATCCTGACTACGGTCCTCGCGACGCAGTCTCACCGCCATCCCGGCTAACGCACCTAGTCAAACCTGTCACGGAGTGGGTAAAGTCAGTGACAAACAAAGTAGATGTCTAAATATCAACAAGGAGTAAAGAGCAAACCGATTACACCGGAACCTTTCGCTAAAACCCTGTGCATAATTAAGCTGGGCACCAAACCCAGATTTACCAATTAAGCTAGGCACCAACCCCAGATTTACCAATTAAGCTGGGCACCAACCCCAGAGTACCTGTCGGAGAGACGAAAGTCTTCCCTCGTGCACAACCCCTTTTGATGCTTTTAACCTCTTCACGGAGCTAGTGCGGCTCCTTTAGCTGTCGTGAAGAGGTCCCCACCCTACCCACGTGGGGCACACGGGTCATTCAGACCACTTCTCCGGAAAAGTACACCCATGCGGAGGCCAATCCGCCTGTGCACGTGCAGCATCCAGAACCATACTTGCCGAAATCGGCGTGTATTAAGCACCACGACCTCAGCCGCAACAATTATCATGTTAGATTATCCAGAACATTTAAGCGAAAGATTTAACATACCATCTACTTTGTTAGACAAATTAAAAGCCTTTTTATGATGATAGATGCACTTACTGCACTTGTTGCACTTATAGCAACTGTACCCACCTGGAATGAAGACAACCGACCGCGCCCGCGCCCCTCCTAAGCAAATCGGGACTCCTCGCGGCCTACTAAAATTTTCAAGAGCACCAATTAGCACCTTACCCTAATCCGATAAAATCAGTGGTCCCCACCCACTGTAACAATAAACCCACAAAACCGAAATCATCGTGTAAAACCGAAAACTCAGATCAAACCGGTAACGCCAAAGACTAACAACCATCGGACCGCGACCATTCCGTCGCGAATTCCGTCGGAACCCAAAACCGCTAACGAAAATCCAGCAAATCTCAACCCTCAACTGGTAGCCAAGAAAACCGCGGAGATTGTAATCCCAACGGCGAAAACGGCGCTCAAAACGGTGGAAAAACGGGCAAAAATGGAGCTACCGAACTTCCGGCTGTCGGATGGTGCACAGGCCGGGGCGTGGACCGGGTTCAGCGCTCGGTGGAGGCGGCGGCATGCGCCGGGTGCACGCAGGTAGCGTGCACCACGCGCTACGGGCCGGGCCGTGCACGGCGCTGGCGCGCGCCGGGTTCACGGCCGCGGAGGGCCGCGGCGCGCACCGGGTGCACGCTGAAGGCGTGCACCATGCGATGCGGGCCGGGCCGGCGCACGAAACCGTGCGCCGGGTCTTGTGCTTCCGACGCTGCGGGCGTGCACCGGGTGCACGCCTGGACCCATGGACCGCGCCGTACGGACAAGCACAGTAAACCCTAATTTCCGCGGTTTCTTTCCGTTTTCGCTCCCGTGCGACTCCGGCGAAGACCCCGCGACCACGGTAACGGCGGCGGCGGCCTCCCGTTAAAAAAACGGCGGCGGCGGCCTCCCGTTAACCCACTATGATCTAACGAACACCCACAAAAATCTCCGAATAAATCCGCGATAAATCTAACGGCTAAACCGTTGCTCTACGAGCAACCAAAACATAGATCGGAACCCCGATCAAACTTCCGACCAAGTCCGATAAAAACCATCGATCCCACCCGATCAAGAAGACGAACAAAACATTGATCAAAACCAAGATTAAGAACCCGTAATCATTGCATCGACTAAAACGACCACGGAAAACCCCCGATTAATTCGACCAAGGAAACGATGATCACTCACCTCAATTTATCGGAATTAAAGATCCGATCTTGTTTCCTCGCGGCGTTGGAGGCCCGGATCCGCTCCCCGTAGATGACGGCGTCTTGTTCTCCGGTCTCCGGACGTCAATCGGGGCGATCGGGTTCCTCCGCTTTCTCCCTCTTTCCTTCTTTTCTCCTCTGGTTAGGGTTTTCCTTTTTCTTTTCTCTCTTTTCCTCCCTCTCTTTTCAAATTAGGGTTTCGTTTGGTTTTTGGTACGCACGAAAGAGGAGGGTTTGAGAAGGCGGTATTTTAAATTAGGGTTTTCCTTCCGGTAACGGGGTTAAATTATCCTCTCATTATTAATTTATTTTATTCTTTTATTTTCCTTTTTATTATACGTACGTAAAAAGGAAAAATCCCGAATATTCGGATATTTATTATCTGACAATAAATATCTAATCCCACGAGATAAATCCCACCTTTTTAAATCCTAGTCACCGATTAATTAATTTCCTAATTAATTAATCATAGGAAATAAATTCCCAAATTTAATTTCTCGTCACCGATTAATTAATTCCTTAATTAATTAATCACACAGAATATCCAAAATTCCCCAAAAAGCGTGCCGGATATTTTACACGAATTCCGATGCGCGCTTTAAGTCACCGCAATCTTAGAAACCCCATTCCGGGAGATTCGTACATCGGATTCCCGATCCGATCGCACCGTCGGTCTTCATTTTCCGAGCCCTTCAACAGAAAAATACCCGCACCACACACCGACCGACTTTCAAACATTAGATAATTTTATTCTACTTAAAGGGCGTAATTAGTTAACATGTGAGTCACAAATACACGTAAAAGCTGAATCACTACACTGGTAGACCCAGGAAGCTTCGAATCTCGGTCACTGTTGTCGGCTGGGCCCAGTCGATTACAGAGTCTATCTTCCTCGGGTCTACTGCAATTCCAGACGCCGAGACGATATGCCCCAAAAAGTCCACCTCGCGGAGCCAAAACTCACACTTTTTGAGTTTGGCATAGAGTTTCTGGTCCCGGAGGGTCTGAAGGACTATACGTAGGTGCTCCTCATGTTCCTCATCTGTATGGGAGTAGATGAGGATATCATCGATGAAGACCACTACGAATAAATCTAAAAAAGGTTTGAACACCCTATTCATCATGTCCATGAACACCGCTGGGGCGTTGGTCAGCCCGAACGGCATTGCCGTGAATTCGTAGTGGCCGTAGCGAGTCCGGAAAGCCGTTTTGGGGATATCCTCACCCCTAACTCTGAGCTGATGGTAGCCGGACTGCAGGTCAATCATTGAGAACACCGTTGCTCCTTGTAGCTGGTCGAATAGATCGTCGATCCGCGGCAGGGGGTATTTGTTCTTAATGGTGACCTTGTTTATTTCTCGATAGTCAATGCACAGGCGAAGGCTTCCGTCCTTCTTTCTTACGAACAGAACGGGCGCGCCCCATGGCGACACGCTCGGTTTGATGAAGCCTTTATCCAAAAGGTCTTCCAGCTGCGCCTTGAGTTCCTTTAACTCGACGAAGGCCATCCTGTACGGTGCCTTGGTGATGGGTTTAGTGCCTGGGAGTAGTTCAATAGGGAAGTCGATCTCTCATTCGGGTGGCATCCCAGGGAGTTCCGCTGGAAACACATCTGGAAATTCCCTTACGACTGGGATGTCAGAAAGTGAGGGAGTGGGTCGAGCTGCTAAGTCCACCGAGGCCAAATAGGCCACGCACCCGCCCTCTATTAGTTTCCTGGCTCGTGACGCGGAGATGACGGTCAAGAAGGAAGTACTTTTACACGCCAGGTAAGCATGTTCCGAGAAACCCGGTTTCTGCAGTCGTACCTGACGTTTCTCGCAATTGATTACCGCCAGGTACTCGGTGAGCCAATCCATGCCTAGCACCACGTCGAACTTTTTTAACGGGATGACCACCAGATCCCAGGGGCAGAATAACCTTCCCAGCTTTATCGAGCAGGAAGGTACAAAACTAGTTGTTTTAATGGGTCCCCCAGGGGTCTGGACGGTCATCAGGTCGCATAGGGGTCTATTCTCTAGAAGATGTGTATGTGCAAAGGTACGGGAGATGAAGGAGCGAGATGCTTCGGTGTCAAATAGAGTTCGAGCTCGAAAATCGGAAATTGAAGTAATACCTGCTACTACGTCCTCCGGTGGTTCCGCTCCTCGCTGGCTCATGGCGTAGACCCTCCCTCTATTAGTGTCCTGGCTCGAGACACGAGGGTCACGTACCCAGTTTACTAGAAGCGTACAGACATAGTGCCCACGTTTCGACCGGACACAACCCACCTTGACGCCGGGTCTATAGTGGCCGTAGCCCCACTCGATTTATCGGTCTGCTGGCCCTATTGCCACGAGGCAGGGTGTTGGGCATACTTAGTTTCTAACTACCCAGATAACCCGCAATAGAATCCCTTTTTATCTTACTACATTAGAACCTATCCGCCTATGTATGCTAGGGAGGGCTAACCAAAAACTAAGAGGGGGTGGGAACCTCCCTCTGGGCATCGTCGGGTAAGACAGGGAAAGGAAAGGAGTCGGACCGGGGTAGGACGCTCGAGTGTATCCGGTTCTCCCAATCGAAAGCAGAGAGAAAAATACCACAAATCGTTACCTGCTATTTCTCATTCCGGGACGTCGCATCTTTCACTGGGGCGGCTCGGGGAGTCCGTCCGCAACCCTTGGGCCAGCGACGTACGGCGTGGCGGGGTAGGGACCTGGTGTCGTAAGAATCCGTCATGTGCTGACCGCCGGGTAGGTCCTTCTGCGGGTCGGGGGCTGCAGCATTCTCTGGTTCCTTGGGTTGTGGCGCCGGGGCAGTGGTAGCCGATTTCTGGGGGCATGTGAAACGTGAGTGGCCCGGCTTGCCGCACCGAAAGTAGTGGTCGTGTCTCCAAGGGCAGCTCGTCACTCGATGCGCTCCATCATATATGATGCACGGCTTCCCTAGTGGTTCGGGTCCTTCCTTCATTGCTTGACCAACTTTCTGTTCTGTCCTTGGGCGTTTGGTCGCCCGGCCCCTCTGAAAGGGGTCCTCCGCCGGACCGGGGTAGGGGTATCTCTGGCCCTGATGTAACCCGGGGTATCCTTGCCGAGCACGTGCTTCGGCGAGTTCTTGCTCCATCCGCATGGCCAAGTTGACCGCCTCATGGAAGGTGGGAAAGCCTGCAGGTGGCATCCCACGAAAATTGTCGTCCCTGGCGCCGCGCTGGAAGTGGTCGATACCCTCAAATTCTCGTGTCAGTAGGCACAAGCGTTCGGTGAGGGTCAGCAGTTGCCCAGCCACATCGCGCAGCTGGTTGCGTAGTAAGCGGTTCGCTGCGGCTGCAGTGTCCATTTCGCGTCGACAATTACTCACTGAGCCGGACTGCTATCTATGCACACAAAGAAATCACATCAATCCTAATATTTCTGACCTAACACCTTGACCTACCAACGCACCGAAGTTAAATCCCCCTCGTACACTCACGTTCTACCGCACCTACACCTTGGCTATCTCATGTTCAATTGTTTGTGGCGTTATGCATTGTGGATGTTGGTCACTGACTACTGTGGTTAAAGTTGTTTCTCTCTGATACCATATAATCTGTCACGCGCCGGAGGTCTAAGGATCAGCGGAAAAGCATATGTATTTTTTTTTTTGTAAACGACCTCGCCTACCGATGCGCGTCAGACCCGCCACATATACAAATTCACTCTGAAAACGGGCAGAGTCTCCTTTGTATATGCACGGCGTCACTTTTACAATAACTTCGTTAACCACACAGTCACAGTGAATATAACAAGAGAGAGTGATACTATTCATTCACATCGCAATTTTCATTCACGACATCAAGGGGTAACACTACGGTTTGTAAACGGTGTCCACACGACACCCAGTTTTCCAAAATATTTACATAAGTCACAATAAGGCGGCCACATTCTTTTTGAAAGGATAAATCGAGAGGTTTACAAAGCAGTGCCCACACGACACTTGGTTTTTGGAAAGTATTTTCGAAACCCTTTTGTTTGATAAAAACATGCCGCATACAAATAAAATCAAGCATATTAAAGTTCACAGTTTACGATATCAGATTACTCTCGAACCAACATTCGTAACGATCCACATCCAAACAATTGAAACTTAAAAGCTTAAAAGGGAAAGAGATGAGATAACCCAAGAGCAAAAACGACGAAAATAGAGCCCCCATGGGCTAATGTCCTTTAGACGCTGCCTCACTATCGTCCCAACTTCTACATCTAGACGAACCTGTCGCAGTGTGGGAAAAGTCAGTGACAAATAAAGTAGATGATCCAAACAATTAAGGTACTTTTAAAACAAACCGAATACACCGGAACCTTTCGCTTTTTCCCTCATGAGTCCATGTTCCTTGATTTATTTGCATGATACCTGTCGGGAGGTCTTATGACCTCCCTCGTGCACAATCACTTTACTTGCGTAATGCTTTTAACCCATTCACGGTGCTAGTGCCACACTTATAGCTGGCGTGAAGGAGTCCCCACTCGGCACTTTTGTTACGGCATTTTGGTGTTGGCATATTTCGTGAGTCAAGTCAGTAAGTTGAGTCGGAGTCTTAAAGGGATCAAATTGTCAATCAGCAATCAAAGACTTAGAGAAGATTCAACAAGAGCTCAAGTTGACACTCAGTGTCTTGTGTCTTGAAGATTGAAGATGAAGAATTGTGGATCAGTTACATCAATCTCAAGAAGAAAGTATTCAAAAGGATCAGGTATGTTTAACTAAATAATTTTGGTGATCCGAATACTTTCTTATAGTGTAGAAACACTTGGATGAATTTTTAATTGCATAAAAATCAAAAACTGGACATGGGACATGTTCAGGATCCGGATCAGATGATCCAATCCGGATCCCGAAGGGTATTAGTTCATGTGCAAATCCAATCCGGATCCAAGCCTATTCTGATCCGGATCCCGAACATTGGATGTTGCTGAAATTCATGAACGATCCGGATCGGAAAGTTCAATCCGGATCCCGAACCCTTGGATTTCTGGAATCGTCAATCTCGTTACGACGATCCGGATCGCAGTAATCCCGATCCGGATCGCCGTCCTGAAAATTTCCAAATAAGGTATGTTTTTGATTCTTATCTCTTTCCAAAGGTTTCTAAACTATAAATAGACACTTAGGGTTTCTCAAGAACGGGGACCAAAAACCGAAAACACTTGAGAGCAACCCTAGAGGCTAGGTTTTTACCGTTCTTCTTTATAGCCTCTTTTAGGTCAATTCGATGGTTCTTTCAAGAACATATCTTTTGTCGAATTGATCTAATCTTTGCTTAGAGATTCCTTCTACGGTTCTTCAATGATAATCTAAGCAAAGGATCACCATCGAAGCCAATATTTCTTATCGGCTGAGTTTGCGTCGTGGATTCGACGTGGCATCGTGGATTCGGTGTGCTAAAGGCGTTTCGTGGATTCGAAACGTGTGCTCGTGGATTCGAGTGGCGTTCGTGGATTCGAACGTGTGCAGTGGACGTGCAATCGGTGAGCGCAAGGTCCGAAGAAGTTGAAGGAGGGGTTTGAGTCCGTGGAGTCGGTAATCACCTTGTTATTCTTCTTTTCTTAGTGGATTGTTATTGCGTGTTGGTCCCGTGGTTTTTCTCCTGGATTGGAGTTTCCACGTAAATCTCGGTGTGTTGATTTTTATTTTCCGCATTGGTTTTTATTTTTGCACTGAGATTGGTTTTTATAATATTACACCTATTCACCCCCCTCTAGGTGTTTGATAGTACCTATTTAGATCCTTGTGGATCCTAAATAACTCTACAATTGGTATCAGAGCGGGTTTTAGGTTTATCTATCATGTCGGGTGAAAGTGGTAATATTTTTAGACCTCCTCTTTTTGATGGGACCAATTATGCATATTGGAAAGTGCGGATGAGAGCTTTTCTCATCTCAATTGATGAGCGTGTTTGGCAAACCGTGGAATACGGTTGGGTGCATCCGGTTGAGGAAGTAGGAAATTCTACTACCCCAAAACCTCGCTCTAGATGGTCCAAAGAGGAAATCGAAAGATCTTCTTACAATGGGAAAGGTATGAACGCTTTATTTAATTCTCTTTCCTCGACTGAGTTTACACGAATTTCCGCGTGTGAAACCGCGAAGGAAATTTGGGATATTCTCAAAATTACACATGAGGGTACTAATCTTGTAAAAATTCAAAAGCTCCAGATGCTTACAAGTCAATTTGACTCTATTCATATGGAAGAGCATGAATTGTTTACAGATTATTACACTAGACTTCAAGATGTAATTAATACATGTGCTAATTTAGGAGAAAAGATCCCGGAGTCGAAAATTGTAAGAAAGATACTTCGGACTCTTCCGGAACGGTTTAGGGCAAAGGTTACCGCCATTGAAACCGTTAGTCATCCGGATGAGATGAGTGTAGAGGAATTAGTAGGTGCTTTACAAACTTATGAGATGACTTTTCCTACTAATCAAATTTCTTCCAAGTCTTCTTCTAAGCTTACAGGTATTGCATTCAAATCAACAAAGGAAGAAGATGACGAATCAAGTTCCGACGATGAAATCTCTTTAGCCGATTTTGAAGAACAATTGGCGCGGATCACAAAGAAATTTCGTCGGAAATTTTGGAAGAATCGAACCGATGGATCTTCATCCACGAAATCATCTAAAGGATCATCGGGTTCTAAATCCTCTAAACTCAAAGGCGTTGCAAAACCTTCTAAAGAAAAAGAAAAAGATGATTTCGAAGGGGAAATCCGATGTTATCGATGCAAAGGCTACGGCCATATTTCAACGGATTGTCCTTCTAAGAAATCATACAAAAAGAAGGCTTTGCAAGCAAAAACTTGGGACGATTCTAGTTTCGATGAATCGACCTCAAGTAAAGAGGAAAAAGAAAAATTTGTTGCTTTTCATGCCTCTCAAATTCCCTCTTCTAATTTGTGCTTATCATCTTTAGTTACTGACTCTATTCCTTTGATTTTGCATGAAACATCAACATCCGGAGGAGAGTCATCAAGTGAGGGGGAGTCGGACGAAGAAGAACTCGTTGAGGCATACCAACAACTTCTTGCGGAATCAAAGAAGATGGCCAAGCATATCAGGAAGTTGAGGAAGCAACGACTTGAGGTTCAAGACGAGAATCAAGCTTTAAAGATCAAACTTCATGATCTCGAGGAGGAACGAGAGCGGTTATTGGATAACAATAAAAACCTCCAAGAAAAGCTAAACCAATCGGAGACGAACGCAAAATCATATATGGACAAGATTGGTTTTCTTGAAAAGCAGTTTGAGGAGATTCATGTCACCAATCAAGCTTTGACCAAGCAAGTTCATCAACTTAAATCGGACATACAAAGGCTTTCAACCGGTTCGAAGAAAATTGATTGTATGTCCGGATTGGGTCAAACAAGCAAGGTTGGTTTGGGATTTAAAAAGGACCAAACTGTGAAGGCTTCAAGTTCCACAATGAAATTGAAAGGAAGAACTTGTCACCTATGTGGACTTGAAGGACACTTGGTGAAGAATTGCCCGAAAAAGAAAAAGAAAAATCCATCGGCAACTTCACCTACAGAGCGGACTCAACGGAATCAAAAGACACATCAAGTCAAAGGAGTTCACTCAACCCACCAAAGGTCCAAGCCACAACTTCAATCATACAAGTGGATTATCGCGAGGCAAAGACCTAAGGTGGATCAACAGTCAAAGCGGACAACCCCCGGCCACAACGAATCAAGACAACCCAAAATCCAGCGATTTTGGATTCGGAAAGGTGATATCTTTCCTTGTCTTAAGTTCTAAATAGCTTATGACTGTATGTAATGCTTTGATTGGTTTTCCCTTCATATTTTTCTTAATCTTTGCATTACATGTTTTTCAATGCTCTTTGTTTTTATACTTTGTTTTTGAACAAAAGGGTTTTTAACGAACAAGTGCATTGAATAAAAAGGGTTTCACGTTCATTCACTCCAAATTAATTTTATATGGATTATCAACTTTACTCCATAATCATAATCTTGAAGATACTTCATTATAGGAGTTTTTTTAATTGAGCATAAATTATAATTGACTTTAATTGCATCCTTTCACACATTTAGAAATCTATTATGCTTTTGATATCATAATATTTCGATGTTGCAATGATCATTTATGTTAATTAAGTCATCTTTTAAGTGATCAAAGTCAATTTCTCTCTCAATGATCTCTTGGTATAGTCATTATCTTATTTGATTGCTTAGTCGAGTATGAATGCGAGATCAATTTTTGGTTGAATACCTTATATATTAAATAATTGATAGCCAATTGAGGGGGAGTCAAAGAAATGTAAAATGCTCAAAAGATGTGGAAAGAGTTACATCCCAATGAGGAGTGTGAAAACTACCACCACATGGAGGAAAAAGAAAAAGAAAAAGATACCCCATGTATGCAAAGCAAATTTTTTTGTTTTTAAATTATTGATGAAATGCATATTGAAATACTTGACTCAGTCATATTTCATGGTTGGTATAAGGTGGGATTTTTGATAAAAGATGCTCAAAGAGCCACTCCTTCAACAGATTGTCTAGATATATTATCTAACTTATCTGGGATTTCAAACATCTATTGATCTTGGTATTTCATTTTCTTTACCAAAATTGATGATTTGATAAAGGCATTACGCATAAGATCAGGTTAGATGTGATTGAAGTTGTTCAACTTTAAGGGTTTTAATTTTCATAAATTTTCGTTTCATTTTTGAGTATTTTTGATAGATTTGGTATAATCTATTTCTTGTTGCATGAAACGATGACTTTTGTTTAAAGTTGATGCGCTAAAGTGCTTACATACTTTTTCTGGTTTTATGGAATTTTTCTAAATTATTCTGATGAAAGGGTAGAATTCAAGATTGATGTCATTTGGAAATCTCCGTAAGTCATCTTTGTAAATTCGTTACATCTTGATAGAGTTTGGATCTCAAGATTATTTTTGATGACTTGTGTTTGATGAATATAACATGAAAAACTGTTTATAATGTTTTATCTTTGTTTTTCATGATTTAGGAGTAAATCTTTTTAATTTTGTGAAATTAATTGGATTGAATGACATCTTGTTAATTCATTGATTAAAGCACTTAAATTGATTTCTTGATGGAATACAAATCGGTATTTGAAAAGATTCTAAAATCTGGATTTGTTTCAAGAAATTATTTGATTTTTGCTTTCTGGTACCGGTACGCAATCTGCATTTTTGTTATATACCGGAACTGAGCTTTTATCTCTCTTTCTCTATGAACTAATGTTGTTAGTGATTTCCTTTTGTCTAGTATGTTCACTGTTTGACAATTTGTGACAAAAAGGGGGAGAAGAGAAATGACGGAGATGAGATCATCAAGAGAGGACAAACGAAAATGAAAAATGGGGGAGAACGGAAAATGATGATCGTATCACAAAGGGGGAGAACATAGATGCTCAAGAACATGGAGAACATGGAGAACATGTTAGAGATGCTCAAGATAGGGGGAGATAAAGAAAAAATTGAAAGAGCCGAAAAACAAAAGAACCAAAAGGAAGACGAATCAAATGTAGGATTTTAATTTCTAACGACTAACGTTTGATTTTGTTTGGAGTTTTGTTTTGCAGGAATTACATCACTTTAAGACTCCAAGTCCTAAGTCATAGAGTATGTTCTAGGACTGTTTGGTTCAAATGTAATTTTGTATTTATTGGATCTTTCACGCAAAGAAAATCAATGTTTTGGTGATGACATTGAATTTCGATTTTTTGGTTTAAGATGAGTGACTTGAGCGTTTTTATGTATTTTTGGGTTTTGTCACGAAATTGCCAAAGGGGGAGATTGTTACGGCATTTTGGTGTTGGCATATTTCGTGAGTCAAGTCAGTGAGTTGAGTCGGAGTCTTAAAGGGATCAAATTGTCAATCAGCAATCAAAGACTTAGAGAAGATTCAACAAGAGCTCAAGTTGACACTCAGTGTCTTGAGTCTTGAAGATTGAAGATGAAGAATTGTGGATCAGTTACATCAATCTCAAGAAGAAAGTATTCAAAAGGATCAGGTATGTTTAACTAAATAATTTTGGTGATCCGAATACTTTCTTATAGTGTAGAAACACTTGGATGAATTTTTAATTGCATAAAAATCAAAAACTGGACATGGGACATGTTCAGGATCCGGATCAGATGATCCAATCCGGATCCCGAAGGGTATTAGTTCATGTGCAAATCCAATCCGGATCCAAGCCTATTCTGATCCGGATCCCGAACATTGGATGTTGCTGAAATTCATGAACGATCCGGATCGGGCCTTCAATCCGGATCCCGAACCCTTGGATTTCTGGAATCGTCAATCTCGTTACGACGATCCGGATCGCAGTAATCCGATCCGGATCGCCGTCCTGAAAATTTCCAGATAAGGTATGTTTTTGATTCTTATCTCTTTCCAAAGGTTTCTAAACTATAAATAGACACTTAGGGTTTCTCAAGAACGGGGACCAAACCGAAAACACTTGAGAGCAACCCTAGAGGCTAGGTTTTTATCGTTCTTCTTTATAGCCTCTTTTAGGTCAATTCGATGGTTCTTTCAAGAACATATCTTTTGTCGAATTGATCTAATCTTTGCTTAGAGATTCCTTCTACGGTTCTTCAATGATAATCTAAGCAAAGGATCACCATCGAAGCCAATATTTCTTATCGGCTGAGTTTGCGTCGTGGATTCGACGTGGCATCGTGGATTCGGTGTGCTAAAGGCGTTTCGTGGATTCGAAACGTGTGCTCGTGGATTCGAGTGGCGTTCGTGGATTCGAACGTGTGCAGTGGACGTGCAATCGGTGAGCGCAAGGTCCGAAGAAGTTGAAGGAGGGGTTTGAGTCCGTGGAGTCGGTAATCACCTTGTTATTCTTCTTTTCTTAGTGGATTGTTATTGCGTGTTGGTCCCGTGGTTTTTCTCCTGGATTGGAGTTTCCACGTAAATCTCGGTGTGTTGATTTTTATTTCCGCATTGGTTTTTTATTTTTGCACTGAGATTGGTTTTTATAATATTACACCTATTCACCCCCCTCTAGGTGTTTGATAGTACCTATTTAGATCCTGGTGGATCCTAAATAACTCTACAACTTTCACTTGTGTGGGGTACACGGGTCAACGTACCACAATTCCGAAAAAGTACACCCCTTCGGTGGCCAAACCGCTGGTGTGTGTGTAAGCATTTAAATACATAACTTGCCGAAATCGGCGTGTAACAATCACCGCGACCCTCAGTCGCCACAATTAATTATAGCAGAAACGGGAAATACTCATGCGATAGGTTTAAACAGTTGATACATCTCATCTACTTTATTAGACTTGTTATTATACTTGTTACGAATACAAAAAGCGCTTATTGCAAAATTACCCACCTGGTTGCGGGAAGATCGGAACAACTGGATCTTTGACACACTCCCGCTGCGCACTTGGACCTAAAGAAGTCCCCAAAACGACAATCAATATAATGCACCAATACCGCAACGACGGAAATCCAAGATTCAACTATGTGACGAAAACCCAAAACTCATCATTGCGACGAAAACCCAAAACTCATCATTGCGACGAAAACCCCGTAACGGCGTGCGTACGGCGTTTACCCGCGTGGATGCCGCCGCCCGCGGGCTCCCCACGCGGCACGAGGTCGCGCGGTGCGCGCCCGGGGTGGTGCGCGCCGCGGGTGGTTCCCGCGCGGCGTCCGCCCGCCCGCGGGCGTCTGTCCGCCCGCGGGCGTGGCGCCCGCGCGGCACAAGGCCACGCGGCGCGCGCCCGCGGGTGGCGCCCGCGCGGCACAAGGCCACGCGGTGCGCGCCCGCGGGTGCCGCCCGCGCGGCGTCTGCCCGCCTGCGGGCGCCCCGCGCGGCATGGAGCCGCACTGTCCGCGCCCGCGGGTGGCGCCCGCGCGGCGCCTTCCCGTGCGGGCGCCGCCGCCCGCGGGTGGCGCCCCACGCGGCATAGCGCCGCGCGGCGCGCGCCACCGGCGGGGGTGCCCCGGATCGCGCGGCGGCGGCGACGGGGATGGGGACGGTGATGGTAACGACGGAAGAAGACCCGAAAACCCCAACGATACGTAAAACGAAATCCACTTACCGCAATTTCCGACGGGGAAGACGTTCCGATCGCTCTCCTCCTTCCGGCACGTTGATCGGGGTGATCGGACTCCTCCACCTTTTTCCTCTTTCTTCTCTTTTTCCTCCGGTTAGGGTTTCGTTCTTTTCTTTTCTTTCTTTTCCTCTCCGGCTAGGGTTCTCTTTTGCGAAGAGTGGGATTTTCTCTAGTACGTACGAATATTTCCCACCACTTAAATATTTAACCGCGAATAATAAATAATTTAATTAATTAATTACACGAGATAAACCCGTAACTTCCTTGAAAAGTGTGCGGGATACTTCGCACGGATTCCGATGCGCGCTAAGTCATCGCGACACTAAAAACCCTATTCCGGGAGATCCCAAGGTCGGATTTCAGATCCGATCATACCGTCGGTCATCGTTTTTCGAGCTCTTTCACCGAAAAATACTCGTGCAACACATCGACCAACTTACAGAAACTCGATAATTTCGATTCAATAAAAGAAGCACTTTATTAAAAGGAGGGTAAAATATCACTAGAAAAGTCGTGTCATTACAATCCGACACCTGTAGGCCAAGATATAAATGAAACACTGTAGCAAGCCAAACAATCCACAATACAATTCTGCAGGAAAAATAGTCCCAAAGAATCTAAATTATCACCTTCGAGGAGTCCTCCAAAAATTCCAATAAAAATACGGGTACGTCCCTCTCGAAGAGTAGATGCCAATCGAGTCCTCACACGCCCCGATCCAATGCTCGTAGGTCAAGATAGAAAATCGACAAGCCTCCGTTGTCCAAAATCTCATAACAGAAAAAGTGGGGCACAAAACACCTCGGGAACTATGCCAAAAACCCAAAACGAGGTGAAGTGATCAATACATAAATCGAAGGCATACCTCTCGTGAACGCGCTGCCGCAAAAATCGTCTCAAAATTTTATCAGAGTGATCCAGGGTGCCTCGCGGACTGAAATGCGACTGAAATGGGCCACCGAAGAGGAAACGTCGCACTGTGCCAAAATGCCGAAGTCGTCAAGGTCACGCCTTCCAAAAAATCCGAAACTCTAATGTGGCTTGGATGGCTGTATAGCAACTGCTACACAAGAAAATAAGCTCTTTAGCCAATTAAATAAGAAATATTT
The DNA here is from genome assembly GCA_029168755.2 of Tillandsia fasciculata. Lineage (NCBI taxonomy): Eukaryota > Viridiplantae > Streptophyta > Magnoliopsida > Poales > Bromeliaceae > Tillandsia > Tillandsia fasciculata. Next base: position 5,117,464 of record CM054950.1, read on the forward strand.
TTGTTGCCCACCCCTTCGACTTTTTGTATATGTGATGACTCTACTACAACCCTGATACTTCTTTTCCTGAACAATTTATACTCTCTTTCATTTGCTTAGATTTTTTGGGGGGAGATGATGATATATAAAAATAGCAGCAATTTTGGACGGTCTTAGGCAATTAATTACTAGTTGGGCAATGTTAGCATCTGAATAAAAAACTGATAATTGGATGGCTTTTACCAACCGATTGTTGGTTGAGCAACTAGTTTTCATTGTTTGCTGCTCATTTGGAGAAAATGTACGATATAACCTGCATCTGATGTTTTTGCTCCAAATCGGATTGCTTCTTAGGAGCGGTTTTTTTTATTCCTTGGGCTCACTGGTTGTGCATGTTACCTGAGCATAAAAATACTGAGATTTTTTAATGACCTTTGACAATCGATTGCTGCTTCCAAAATAATAACGGATGAAAAAAAAAAAGACTTTGATTTTCTATTCTTTCTTTTGATTGAGTAGAAAAATTATCTGAGCCTCACATTTTTACTTCGTTTGTTTACTTCCCTTTTTTAAAATCCTCAAGTTGATTTTCAGTTGGAAACCGTGTGACCTATAATTCAAAAGATAAGTTGACTTTCAAGTAGAAACTGGGTGAGTAATAATTCAAATGTTGTTTGTCGTCCTGTCGAGTCCTACTCTCTCCTCAATTGTTTACTTCTACACTTGGTAATTTTTGTTTTCCTACCCAAGCTGCCACCTTCATTTGTTCTGTGATGTATATTTTGCAACTTTTTATTTGAATTTCAACCTTCAATTTATAAAGTAATCTCAAGAGAAGGGTCACATTTTAGTTTTCTACAAAAGTAGTCCCAAGAGAAAGCTCAGAGATTATTTAGCTTCCATTTCTAAGATTTATGTTAAAGATTCAAAGATTTGTTCTAAAATTCTAAGATTATCTTTTTTGCTTTGTTTTTTTATTATGCATGTTTTCTTCTAACTAAGACAATAAGGATAAGAACAAATAACATCAAACAATCTCTTCTTGCTTCACTTTTATCACACATGCTATTCTATTCTTATCCCAATTTTGGCAAAAGAATTTGTGCTAAATAGGAACCTATAATCATCACTTCTTTTCATGCCCCTATTTTTTAAAAAATCATAATTACTTTGTGTTCCTCTCTTTTTCTCTATTTATTATGAATGCATCGTTCTTACTCTATTCTTTTCTTCATGTTTGCATTTCATGTTGGCTTAAACTTGGATGAACAAATTATGCATGAGATAAAATATTATCTCAGCATCTTACCTGTTTTTATGTTATCTTTTTAATTGAACACAAGCATTTGGTTTCTTTGCCATCAAACGTATAAATTTGTATATAATGTACTTGCAATGACATTAGTCTTTACTCTTTACTAAACAAACCATGAGAATGAATTCATTCTACACATTCCATGTAGTCTATTAGTTGTTGGAATATCTACCCTTCTCGATAAAATAATGGAAAAATCATGTGAATCCTACTTTTGTTAACTCATGGTGAGCACACTTTGGATGGCGTGGCCTACACGTAGACGGTTGCTCTGATCTGCCTTCATTTTCGCTCCAGTTTTAAAGTACTCTTTTCATAATAAAAGACTGGTTGTCTCTCTGATCTACCTTTATTTTCACTGCAGTTTACAAAATATTCTTTTCGGTAACCAATTGCTGCTTGCCCAATAATGATACATGAAAAAAAAAATACTTTTGATTTCCTACTTTTTCTTTGGATTGAATAGAGAAATTATCTGAGCCTCACATTTGTACTCTCTTTTTTTTTTAACCAAATGCAAGAGTTGGTATTTTTTGTGAATCCGTGTTTTACCGTATTCCTATCTGTATTGTATTGGTATCTAAATTTCAAATATAATATACAATTGCATCCTCATTTCTCTTCCTCATTACCAAATGTATTCGACACCTAAGCACTTACTTTCTATATGTGTAGACCCCCAGGTCATACTTCTTAAGCAACAAATATATAGATAGCTTTTTGTAAGATTGATATATAAATATGTATGAGTGTGCACACACACACACACACACGCAGTGTGCCCAGTGATGCCAAACAAATTCAATCCGGACAAAACGAAGGTAGAAAAATAACTCGATCCTCAATTCTTTACTTCTATACTTGCTAATTTCTATCTTTTCACCCAATCATTCGTCTTCAGTTGTTATGTGATGTATAATTTGGATTTTTTTATCTGAATTTCAGTCTTCTATTTACTTTTAGAATTGAACGAGGTTTGCTATTTGTTCAGTTTCATATTTTTTTTTCTCTATTATTCTATAGTTTTTCTCTATTACTCTATAGCTTACAGTGTTTAGATTTAATACCTTCAGTTCTCCCTTTGAGTTACTATTTCTGTTTTCATGTCGACATTTTGTATCCTGTGATGACTCTACTACAACCCTGATACTTCTTTTCCTGTAGAATTTAAGCTCCTTTTTATTTGCTTTGTTTTTTGGAGGGGCGATGATGATACATAAAAATGACAACAATTTTGGACTGCGGATCCCCGGCTGCATGGGCAGTTCTGCGAGGAGGAGATGGCATGGATGCTGATCGTCGGCCTCAGCTGCAGCCACCCTGACACCAAGAAAAGGCCGAGAATGAGGAAGGCCATTAGAATACTGCACGACACAGCGCCGCTGCCATCCCTACCAGCTCGGAAGCCGGCTGTCAGGCTGCTGTCTCAGCTGCCGCTGCAGGCTTCGTCGTCGACGACCGCCCAAGATACGTGCTCCCAATCATCCGGTGATGCTAGCACTGCCTACTTCAGTTGCAGCTAATAGAGCACGTATATGGATGTATATTCTAATGGGATAAATAAATTGCCTGTTTAGCACTCAAACAATGAGACCAGTGTGATATTCCACTGATACTTTAATATATTATAATTTTTCACTCAAATTTTTAAATTTACTATAATTAAATTTTATAATATAATTTAGTTGTACTAAATATTGATATTTTATTAATATAAAAATAATATAATAATATTGTGATTGATAATGCGCGAATAATCAAAATATCATATTATTTTTATATTACTGATGCGTCAATAATTATTATGTCATGCCATTTTTTACATTATCAATATATTAATATTTAGTCCATTTTTTTTTTTAGTATAGTTTAATTATACTTTAAAAAATATATTATTTTTTTGTGTGCAAAACGTTTTATAGAATAATATTTCTATGGATATAGTATAGTTTAACTATACTACATTTTTAAAGAATATCTTAAAGAATATCCAAACGGGGCTAATATATAGTTATACATACAGTAGTTCTTAGACATGATATATGTTCTTATATATATACATTTCTGATACATGATTTAGATATGTTGATTGTACATGTTTTGTATGTCTAGAGTGCGTCCCGTGCATATGACATATATCGCGTAATCTAAAATTTTTTGCTATTGACATTTAAAATTTAAAATTTTAATTTTAATTTTAATTTATAATTTAAATTTATATGGCCGTTGATTATGGATACGGGCTCAGCTCCCTATACAAAATATGCAAATGAAGAGAAGTCAGTCATATGGTTTTAATAATTTCTATAACTGCCGTTGCTGTGGATGAATCCACGTTTTTTCTTAATTTCTTCTCAAATAAGTAGACTACATCAACACAGCTCAACTTACTATATAAACCCTAAACCCTAAGCACTAAACTCTAATACATGCTCTGCATCATATATGATAATACCGATTGTCGATTCGAAAATAACTTAATATGACAAAAAGTTTTATCCTATTAACAGGATAATAGCTGGATTCTTAAAATTGATATAATCATTTATGCAAGGGGGAGCTAAAGCGCATTGTGGTCATTCGTAATGTAGCTTTGTTATTTCGTTATTTTAATAACATGATAAGAATGCTACTAAATTAGGGCTAATTTTTTTTATTTCTAGACATGTAATGCCGCTAAGCACATCAAAATTTGTGCTCGCCACATAATTTGCTGTATGGTTATCATTTATCAACACAAATATAACTACTTCGGCCACCTCAAATGCACCCAATTAAAGTTAATGTGTCAGCTTTATATATAGCATGCCAAACTGTTAGATAAGTCCCCATATTCGATATTAGAAGTCGTATCTCATATTTATAAAATCAAAAAATAATTGAATAAGTATCTTATAGACGTGCAATACTTCAAAAAAAAAAGTAATATTTAGAAGGTGCTTGTCAATTCATGATATAAAAAATTTCATAAGGAGATTTGCAAATTTGTATTCAATTATATTAGGGTAAATGCATTTTAATTGTCACATGTGGATAAAATTTCTATTAGACTTGACAAAAATAAAAAATATTAAAATAAAAAAAAAAAAATCAATATTCTTGTCAATTGATATAAAATTGCATAAGGAGAGCATTACTAACATTGTATTATTTCCATGTGGATAAAATTTCTATTAGACTTGACAAAAATAAAAAATAAAAATAAAAAATAAAAAATCAATGATTCTTATTGAATGAAATTGCTAGGGAGATTACCAATTTACTAAAAATTTTTTTTTTTTCACTACTTTTATCCTTTCTTCTTTATTATTATTATTATTATTATTATTATTATTATTATTATTCTCCTTTGCTTCCTTTCTAGTTTGGGCTCTTGGGATGTTGAGGTTCCACACCATGATTTGGGAGCAACCAAGAGGAATTCCCTTCAACTTAACGTCATCTTCCAATATCATCTTTTGGACGAACTTTATTGAATCCTGAGATTAATCACCATCGTCAATTTTCATATAACATTAAAGATAATAAAGATGTAAACTGACATGAAATAGTTGTTGTCTTTAAAAACTCAAACTTTTAGAAAATTTTTTTCTTCTCCCTAATGTCTTGGCTCAAATACTTTTATAGATCCAAAACATAGAACTGAATTAATCTGAGAAAGTTAATAATGATAGAAATTTGATGGGACTCAAATTGAGAATCTATTATTATAACACTATGTGAAATAATATAAAAAAACAGTTTTGTCTTTAAAAGTTTAATCTTTTAAAAAATGATGTTTAATTTAATATTAAATATTCAACAAACGAAAAGTGGATAGTAACAGCCAAAGGATTGGATTGAATCCCCAATTTACTTTTCCTTAATTTACATGTTTTGATACTCATATAATGATTTATATATAATGATAATGATGCTTACTTATTTTGATGGTTTCATTAAATGTAGATAAATAGGACAACTTGAGGTCTGATTTACCTTCAATTTAAATTTTCTATATGACCAACACCAAAATATTAAAAGTGAACATTAAAAATTCAATTCAAATCAACACAAATCATACTTTGCTCCGAAGCACTTGGATTTTTTTTTGAATAGTGGACCAATTAAACTTTATCTTAATTTGGTACCAAATGGAGTGTATGGGCTGAGATTACTAACCTGTAATGGTTTCATTAAACTCTTTTCTTTTTTTTTTGTAATTCATAACACGTGATGAATTAATAAAGATAGCGATTTTTGTAGGTACATTGAAGCAAGTCAGGATTCCACATTCTCTGTATCTAGCCTATAATATTGGTTTCATTAATATTTGGTCCCCTAGGCTACTAGTGTACTTTTTAGAGCCTGCTACTTCATCATTTGTGATGTTTTAATCCTCTAGGAGCACATAAAAAACATCTTACTCTAGTAAAAAGATAGACAAATTCTCAAACTAATCTAATTTATAAAAGTTATAATAATTACTCTACAAGTAAATCATGTTATTACAAATCCTGAGTCGTTTCCTATGTAATCTTTTCGGTAACATGATATCGGAGCAGTCTATATCTATTGTGCAACTGAGTAAGAGTGTTAAGACTTATTTTAGGCCCGCAAATCTGTAGACCATGAGAAATAAAATTTATAGTCCCATATCACCGTGTCATTCCGATGATATTTCCAAACAAAGACAATAGCGAGTTTTAAGATGTGAACTAGATAGTTCATCAAAAACAAACAACTACTTGGTGTTACGAACTAAGATTGTTTGGTCTAACTCTAGATTTTGTAAATGATCTATATAGAGGAACTAGCTAGCTGGAAATACCTATTGGTTGTGCAACCTATATTATATATGTGGATCGTTTGATGGGCATGGTTAGTGGTGGTGATAGTAAGCAGGAACTCCGAAAATTATGAGTACGAATGGACTATGAATCAAAACATATTCCAACCAATATATGGTATAGCCTACTTCTACTTCAGACTAACCAAACAAGGCGAAATAAATCCTCCAAACTTTTCATGTAAAAAACTTCCAATGCCCATTTGTTATAACTAAAAATAGAAATTTTAAATTGAAACTTATGCTTCTAGAGTTACGAAACATATATATATATTCTCTTTGCAAGTTAAATTTTAATTCTATTTGAAAAGAGTTTGAAGACAAACCTGCAACACATCTGGCTGAGAATTTGGACGGCTCCATCTCTCTTGGTCCCACAATATCGAGCTATTAAACGCAAAATTTGATATGTTAATCTTAGGAGGTTTGGAACCTTTTGTGACCTTTATTGTACCACTACTTATATCTTTTAAGAACCATCCAGCCACCTCTGATGATCGACATATTGGTCCTTCCACCGCCACCCTCCGCCTACCTCCGGTCCCCATTGCTACCGGCCAAGTGCCTAAAACTCTATAAATAAAATAAAATAAAATAATTTGGATCGGAGGTGAGAAATACCATGCAAAGAGAAATAGTACCAAAATAGTGTAGGTTTACGACGAATAGACTTAAATATATATATGCCCGTTTATGCTAAGATTTGTGCTAATATATATAACCCTCCTTTTCCAAAAAAAAAACGATCAAAATTAAGAAACTAATGAAATTTAGTGTTGCCAATTATTAAAAAAGGTAATAATTAAAATTTGGGATAAGATGGCTGCATAGCAGGCTATCCATTAGATACAAGTATTTAGGGCCCTTAATTATATAAACTTTGGATTTAATATTCAAAATTTAGTTGGTACATGATAGGCATTTTACAAAAAAGCAAAATTGGTGTTTCAAAAATATGACATTTTATTATTGAGTCTAATTCTAAGACCTAGATTATCAAGTATAGAGCCAAACCCTAATCAGAGACCTTCAGATATTTTCAAATTAGAAATTAGAATCATAGAGAGGAATATATACACCCAATATTTTATGTACTTCTTACTCTCTGGATATATATGACCAGAAAGTGATCCATTTCAAATTTATGATTTTGTTTTATGAACGTTAAGAACTAAGAGGAAAGCATGCGCAAGGGTTTGAAAAAAAAAAAGAAGTAAAATTAAGAAAATTAAATTTAAAAAGAAACAACTTATCCACAACAGAGACATAGGAAAAAAAAAAAAAAAAGTTAGGAAAAGTGAGTATTGGGTGGCAACTCATCTTATGGAACGTCAGTTTAAGAAGTCAAAAGTCAAATGATCATATTGTTTGGAGGGCACGATCATATTGTTTTATGGTAATTTGTTGCTTATTTCATTGGATTGTGCTATTAAAAATGCCAAATTTTTTATATTATAAAAAACAAGTCATCAAATATGGCTATTATTCGTTATGAATTTATCAATAACAAAAATTTCTCAGCAATAATTACGTGCATGTATAAAAATAATTTACAAGATTTGAAATTGTGCTTTCGTCCTTCCAATTTACTTGTGTTTACTTTTATAATAAATATTGACTATTTTTTTCTTATAAAAAAAAAAAAAAAAAAAAAAAAAACGCGTTATCAATATTGTATATATATATACCCTCTATCACGTCAACGAGCCGAACACGAGCGAGCTGAGATCGGCTCGTTTAATAAACGAGCCGAACACGAGCTGGCTCGTTTAAATATCGAGCTGAAAATTTTGGCTCGTTTATTAACGAGCCGAACACGAGCTGGCTCGCGAACAACAAGTTTGATTTTCATTCCTACTATTAGGTATAAAGTTGAAAGAAAATTTAAAAATTAAAATTTTAATCTAATAATTAAAATTCACAAAAAATTGATAGCCTAACATCTAAATAGTAATATATATATATATATATATATATATATATATATATATATATATATATATATATATATATATATATATATATATATTCGAGCTATTATCGAGCCGAACACGAGCGAGCTGATCCCAGCTCGTGTTCGGCTCGTTTACTAAACGAGCTATTCGATCTCGAGCTCATTTCGAGCCGAACACGAGCTGGCTCGCGAACAGCGAGCTGGATTGTCATCCCTACCCTCCACTAAAATTCAAAACAGCATATATATAGTTGGTTCAAAAAAATACTCTTATTTAAGTTATCCAGATCATGGGTGCTTCAGTTAGTTCTGAATTAGAAAAAGTACAATTATTTAGAAAAGATTAGTAAAAGTTTATGGAAGGATATCTATGTAATCCAAGTACCCCTTTTGGGCAGGGTATATTAAAAAAATATTTGGTTTCTAGGAGTTCTATTTCATACATAAAAGATTATGTTTTCGAAAGCTGTACACGGAAATTTGATGTTTGGTATTGAAATTGAACTTAAAAATTTAGCATTTATTTATTTATTTGAGAAAAAGATACGTAATATGCTAATTATTTTATTTAATAAGTAACTGAATTTAGCTACTAAATACGTAAGTTAAGACCTAAATAAGAGCAATAAAGATGCAGCAACAAAATTTAGCACTTATTCTTAAACGAGAGAAGCAATATGAAACAAATAGAGCAATACATAAAGAAGGCACAAAAGGATCCAATGGAAACGATGGCCATGGGGCAAGCTAACACGTTAATTAGTTACATCAAACTTAGTAATTAATATAAATTTAAACAAGTAGTTAAGCTTCAACTCAGAAGTCTAATTAAGTGAGAGATAAAAATTATATAAAATATAAAAGAATCTAGCTAATGTTAATGTTAGCTAATCCATTAAGTATTACAAGTTTGGTATTCTTGTGGACATCATCATATGTTTGGTAGAAAAAAAAAAAAAAAAAAAAAAAAAAAGTCCTATTACATATTCATATTGGAATAATCTTACATCAAATAATTAATAAGAAAGTAAATAATTGATATATATTAATGAATTCGGACGAAATAAATGTAAGGTTTGAATCGAATGAGTTTTATTGGATATGTCACATTTTTATCTTATTAGGGCTTGGGTTGAATCAAAATTTCCTAATAAATTTTAACAAATAATGAGTTTTTATAGTTTAGGGCCACTTGTACATTATTTTAGAAATATAAATCTTACATTTCACATATTGGCATATTGTTTTTTTTTTTGATTAAACAGGGGTATACCCTATTTCAGAGAAGTACAGAAAGTGAGTGTGGTGAGAGGGACGCCCGATACAATAGAAAGTGTCCAATCCCATCCCTAAAACTGTGACCCACAGAGGAGTAAGAAAACTATAAAAAACTAAAAAATTGGNAAAATTGGACAGCCCCCCCCCCCCCCCCCCCGACATAATGCCATTTGCACCTCAACACAGAGCAGGCAACAACAATCCAATTGTTCCAACCTTACAACCATAAGCAATTGACCCTAAATTACCACCAAACATCAACCAAACTTCCAGAAGAGGATTCCAGAAATGGAGTCCAATGATCCACTAGCCAGCTATTCGCAGTGTACCTCCCCGTCAGCGCCATTACCGCAGCATGTTTGGAGGGTAGTCTCCTCAAGAAGTCTGGCACCGGTCGAAAAAGCCCGCAGATAGTTTATCTCTCGAAGGGGCATTGCCCATTCTTCCATCGTGCCAGCCCCCCTCCCCCCCCTTGCTGTAGGAGCTTTCGAGCAGATCATTGACTTGTCCTGCTTACGTTCCTCCCAACGTCGACGTCCACAACGCTAAAGTGCTGGTAATGCTCCTGCCGCATGCGCCCGTGCTGTTGAGCCTGTCTTCGAAAATCCTGCGATTCCGTTCCATCCAAAGCTCCCAGCAAGTGGCTGCGACGCGCGCTTCGAGTTGCGCCTGATTGTTCCGTCCGGTCGCCAGTAGAATCCTGTTCCATCTGGTCGCAACATCCCCTGGCTCTTGCAGTAGAGAAGTCAGTAGGGGTTGCTTATTCTGTAAGGTCCCGCTCCAAACTGCGCGTGCAAAGCAACATTGGAAAAGAAGGTGCTCTAGGGATTCTTCTTCGCTGTAGCAACAGACGCAAATAGTTGGTCCGTACCACCCTCTTTTGGTCAGCCGATCTGCGGTCAATAGTCTGTTCCTAGCTGCCAACCAAAGGAAAATCTTGATGCGAAGAGGTACTTTGATGCTCCAGAGGTGGGGAAGTCTGCGGTCGTCGACTCCGTCGAACACTAAAAAACTATAAGCGCTCCGAGAGCAGAATCTTCCATTATTATTCCATCTCCATACCCACTCGTCCGCGCCAGTTAGCAAGGGAATATTCCTGACCACACTGGAGAATTGCACGGCTTCACGTTGTCCCGCGCTGTCGAGATCGTTAAAGTTGGCAATGCCCGAATTGCTCCTGGTCGCGTAACGCACCAGCCACCGCTTCACCGAGCACTGACGGGATGTGGATAGCTTGTACAAGGATGGAAATCTGTTTCGTAGCAGATTGTCGCCAAGCCATCTCGCGTGCCAGAATGGGGCTGTCGCTCCGTCCCCGAGCGTGCAGGTCGTGGAGGTATGGAATGGCTCCGATGTGCTGAGTACGCCCTTCCACAACGGAGCGCACCTCGCGGGGATTGCTCCCCCCGCACACGGCAATCTACGTCTGTAGTGTTTATAGTGTAACAACCGAACCCAAGGCCTGTCTTTGTCCTTGTAGAATTGCCAAAGGCCCTTCATTAAAAGAGCCGCATTTGCCGCTGCAAGGTTCCGGATCCCCAAACCTCCTACCGCCTTGGGGCGGCACACTTGATTCCAGTTAACCGCGCAGTGGAAGCCGCTCGTGTTGATCTTGCCTTTCCAAAAAAAGCCCCGCCAAATTTTGTCGATTGCTCTCAACGCCCAAACGGGAATCCTGAAAGCTGAGGAGAAGAAGGTTGGAACACTAGTGAGAACCGAATTGACAAGAATCAGTCGTCCCGCTCTTGAGAGAAGCCGGCCTTTCCAGCCCGCCAACCGATTGCTAATCTTTTCTATTAGCGGGATGTAGTCAGCCTTGCGCAGCTGTTTAGGTGAGAGGGGGAGGCCCGGATACTTGAAAGGGAAACCGTCGACAGAGCAACCGAAGAATCTGGCCAGCGAGATGGCCTGGGAAGTCTCTAAGTGGATAGGAATGATGCGGCTCTTTGCAAAGTTAATTCGTAGCCCCGACGCAGTCGAGAATGCGTCAAGCACGATCTTGATCACTTCCGCCGCTTTAGAGCTGCCATCGAAAAAGAGGAGGAGGTCGTCGGCAAATTGCAGCGTATGGATGGCGACCTCGCCCACGCCCACCGGCGCCAACAAGGAATTAGTAACCGCCGCCTGGAGCATCCTGTATAAGACATCAATGCACATAATAAAAAATAAAGGGGAGAGCGGGTCCCCCTGCCTAATCCCCCGTTTGCATTGGAAGAAATTGCCCGGGATTCCGTTGAGTAGAATCGCATTGGACGAAGAACTCAGGATCGCTTGGATCCAGCCAATCCACTTATCACCAAAGCCCCTCGCAATCAGGAGTTCGACCAGAAAGGTCCAGTTGATGTGATCGAATGCCCGCTCGAAATCAATCTTGAATAAAGCCGCTTGCTGGTGAGTGGAAAAGAGATGGTGAGACAGTATGTGCGCTGTGAAGAAATTATCCATTATCGTCCGCCCTTTGATGAATGCCGTTTGAAAAGGGTTGATGAGCGCTTCCATGTAACGTTGTAGTCTAGAGGCCAACACCTTCGAGATGATTTTGGTTAAACCGTTAACCAAACAAATCGGTCGAAACTCTCGTACATCCGTTGCTCCCACTTTTTTCGGTATCAGACATATCCAACCTTTGTTGATTTCCCGCAGGTCGAGGCGTCCATCGTACAGTCCGTGAAAGACTTCCACCAAGTCGTCTTTTAGTATCCCCCAATAACGCTGATAGAACCGAAGGGGGAGGCCGTCTGGCCCCGGGGCCTTGTCGGGCTCGCAGGAAAAGACGGCACTCTTTATTTCCGTGATCGAGAAATGGTCATGTAGACTCCGCAGCTCAACTTCATCGGAAGCAAAAAGGAAAGTTAGATCGATCGCTGGGTAGCAGCGAGACTCGGTGCCAAGTTGATCCAAGAAGAAGGCGAACAGAAGATTGGCCATTTCCTCGTGTCCCGATCGAATAGAAGTCCCTACTGTCAGCCGGGAGATATAATTCTTGTTTCTTCGTCCATTGGCGCAAATGTGAAAAAACTTGGTGTTCGCATCCCCCGCCCTCAACCATTGAACCCTCGATCTTTGTTTCCATTTGATTTCGTCCTGAAGACTTAGCTCCTCAAAGCGCTCCTTGAGTCTAACTCTCAGCAGACACTCCCTCGTCAAAAGCCTCCTAATCTTTTCCGCCCTATCGATCCAGCTAATCCAGAATAGGCACGTGTCTGCCTGTGTCTTTAAAGCAGAAGACAGGCCTGAACTCCAACCTTTAAGGGCCGAAGTAACCCGCCCGATTTTGGACGCGAATCCATCTACTTGCCCATTTCTCACTGAGCTTCCGGACCAGGAATTGGCGATAACATCATCAATTGCCGGATGTCGCAGCCAGAAGTTCTCAAATCTAAAGGTGTGCGGCGCAGGAATAAAAGAAAAAGCTGAAAGGATTATAGGCGTGTGATCGGACCTTGGGCGTGGAAGGGCACGGAGTGTCGATCTAGGAAAGAAGGTCTGCCAGTCGAGAGAAATAAGCGCCCGATCCAGTCGCTCCAGCGTGGGGCAGCGCCTCCCATTCGTCCAAGTGTAGGATTTATTGATGATGGGGAGATCCAGCAGTCCTAAGCTATTGATGACCTCTCTGAACGCCAACATATCATTGACATGCGAAGGCGGACCATTTCTATCACTGCTTGACAATGTGATGTTGAAGTCGCCCACAAGTGCCCACGCACCCTCCACTCTCGAAACTAAGGAACTCAGTTCTTGGAAGAAACCCCTTCTGAGCGATGCGCACGTAGGGCCGTAGATATTGGAGATCGTGAACGTTGCTCCGTCAATCTTCCTTCTCAGCACTATGTTTAACGAGAACCGTCCGACCCAGACTAGGGTACAATCAAAGAGAACGGGGTTCCATGCTGTGAGCATACCACCCCTGGTGCCCTCCGCGTCCAGAGTGCGAAAGTCGCGGAGGTGCGAACCGCAAAACGAAAGGAACTTAGCATTGTCAATGTGCGCCAGCTTTGTTTCCTGGAAACAGACCACACTACTCTTGCAATTTCTAACGAATGCCCTTACAATAGCGCACTTATCCCTCCCGTTAAGTCCCCTCACATTCCAAGATAAGAATCTGAACATCCTGTTACGAGTCATTGCAAAAAAATAAAAACAGCCGCACAATAGTGTACCTCGGTAAGGAGGCAGTCAGTGGGCCAACCGAGGCTCTTCAAGTTCGCCGAGCGGGGCGGTAGAGGCGGAGATTGTCTCCCCCTCCACAATGATACCGCAGCATTCCTTGATATTCCGGATCTCATCCTTCGAAAGGGGCGATCGGAGCTCTCTGGTTTGCCGCGACGCATCCTCGCCCTTCGACTGGGGCTCTCGGGGTGCCGGTGGGCTGACCTCCTCCCTAGGTAGGGCCAGGGCATCCGACCCGCCAGAAGGCGCCTCCAGGGCGAGCACCGTCGGGGCGCCGCCAAAGATCGAACGTCCCAGTGAGAGTTTCCTTCTCGTCAGCGCCTGAGCTCGAAGGAGAGAAGTGACCTGACTCCCTCCGTATTTCGCTGCAATCCTTGAGCTCCGCCTGCTAGGTGAGGTCAACCCGGAACCGGTCGGGCCTGAAACACCCAGCGGCAGACAACCCAATCGTGGTTCCCCCCTTACTATCGGGTCTACCTTAAGTCTCTGACTTGAAGTAACGGGTGGGGGGCCCCCTTCTGGCCCCGAGCTAGGGCCTGATGAGGAGGGAGCTTCTTGAGGCCGGCCCGTCGCGGCCCGTCTTGGGAATTGGGGGCCCGCAACCTCTAACTCCTTTTCCCCCAGGACCGCTAAAACCGAAGGTGTGGCATCGGGCAGGCACAAGGCAGTTGACTTCCCTAAAGGGGGGAAAGCCTTCTGCCAGGCTCCCCCCTCCTGGCAAGCAATGAAGCATGGGTTAGGCAATGCACCCTGACCAACAGTACCGCCTGGAAGTGGTAAGGCCCCCTGCCGAACCGCCTCGCTCCCCAGGACTGTCTCGCTGGAAGGGGAAGGGTGGTACGGAGGGGGTAGCGGGATTTCCAAGCACGCTGATTTTGAAATTCCTCCGCCTCCGGTCCGCCTAACCGTCCATACGCCGTCACCCCCCGGAGAGCCTCGGCGGACACCCGCCGTCCTGACCGAATCAGTCGCCCTAGGTGTGCCTTCCTTGCGAAGAATTGGCCCGGACGAAAAACCCGAAGATCTGATAAACTCGTTTTGCGCCTCACACGTGGTGATACCAAGATGATGGTCGAGCTCCTCACCCAGCAGGATGGGCTCGGCATCGGTCCACCCCTCGACCACAATCGGGATTCGGAACCGCCGGTCTTCCACCATGAGGGTAAGGGATTCCGGGATGAGAGCGGCGTCCTGGCAACGAACGCAAGCCCTGAAATGAGAGACAATGCCCACACCGGAGCTGGCATCGTCAATTTCCCAGAGTTCGCCGAAACCACTAACGGCCGCCTTCACGTCCTCCTCGCGCCAACACCTCAGAGGCCAGTTGACGAGGCGGATCCAAGCTTTGTGACGCAGGTGTCCCCGCTCCACTTCCCCCTCTTCCACCCAGTTGAGAAACGAGACAGTGCTCTCTCCCAACCGCATCGGGCTTCGACCGATGGCCGATTCCCTAGTGACCCAATTTGGAAACACGACCGCCAGAAAATCCGCCTTGTAAGCCGCCACCAAGTAATCGCTCTCCGCACCTCCGAAGAAGCTCGCCAGTTTTGCGGGGAGAGACTCCGATAAATCACCAAGCTCGAACCCAGCCGTGGCCACCCTCGCCACGCAACCCGCCAGGCAAGGGCGCACTGGCTGTGGTGATGTCGAAGGGGGAAGGAACACCGCCAAGGAAGCGGGGCGGTCAGGCGCTCTAGCGTCAGGAGCAGGAGCGCTTGCCGGAATGCGCCCCGCAGGTTCAGGGTGGCGAATGTAGCCGCACCGAGCGGCCTGGTGACCGGTCCTCATGCACAGTAGGCAACGCCTCGGCTCTCTGCACCGGCTCGCACGATGACCTCTCGCGAAGCACCGGAAGCACCTCCCCCGCAACGAAGGGTTGCGGAGGAAGTTCGATGGTCGAGCGGGCAAACCGGCGTTCGTCAGGAAGTACGAGTGCCTCCGGTCGATGGTCGATGGGAGGCCACGAGCTGGGGCCGACGCGGGTTGCGAGAGAACCGCCTCTTTGTAGGAAACACTAGGCCGCACTTCCCCGTGTCTCGGTAGATGAGAGATACGACCGGCGGGGGAGGGAGCGTCGACCGTGGCGGGGTGGGACATATTGGAGGAAAATACCTTCTCCGGCGACGGCGACGGCGAACGTGAGAGAGAGAGAGAGGAGGTTTTTTCCGCAGTCTTGATTATTTTTTTAACCGATCTTAGTGCTTGATGATGAATGGTATGGTTGAAGCATTTCCATAGATTGTTCTTTTCCTGGACGATGTCATGAATCGAAACCAAGAATCATAAAACAGAACAGATATTTCAGGATACAACGAAGAGTGCAAAGTATTGTAGAATGGAGTGGCCTCTATTAGTTACATCACTCCAGTTTAGAATTGTAGTACTATTTTTAAAAAAAGGGAAAAAAAAGGAAAGAAAACCTATACTTTTTCACTGCTTTGAAAGATAGCCTCAAAATTCAAGAGTTAATTAATTTATTTGAGCAATTAAAGATTAGCCTCTAGACACTTGAGAGATGAAAAAAAGCCCATGTTTAAATATGATGTTGTATCATCTAAATGTCACAATTATACTAGAAAAGAAAAATTCCAACTCCAAAATTTTGTTGCATTTTTTTTAGCATGAGTGCTTGAAGAGTTGAAGATGGAAATTACATGCAGAGTTAATTTTTATCATCCTTAGTAATTATGTATAAAAACATATTTTTATATAATTATTCTATTTATATTTCATTTATATTCAAAATTAAATTATAGGAATATATTATAATAATGTGCCGTTATATATTCTAGCGACTACACATGTAGAGATATTAATAACAAATGCCGATATTTTTGTCAGCGATATTTTTTAAAAATTTTTAAACTATTTAAAAATATCGATATAACATAATTTTAATTTAGTATATTACAAATTTCTTCTAAAAATAACTTATTGGTTCCAGCTAAGAAAATGTACTAAGGACCCTTCACTATTGGCTATTTTTAAATAAACCCCAAATATGACAAGAAAAAGTTCCTTTCTTTTCCCTTTTTTTCTTATTATACTTCGTTTTGTTAAAGAGATTAAAACCAGGGAATAAAACGAACACGCTAGGAATTGAAATTACGGCATGGAGAAAAAAATAAAAAAAATAAGGGTATAAATTACATTTTTCGTCACTGATTTTTTTTTGTAAATTTTTGTTGGGTTACACTAAACTTAAGTTTTTTTTAAAAAAATTAAGACACTAAACTTTAACTTTTATTTTAAGTGGGTCACTGTTCGAATTTTTATTATTTTTCTTGTGAAGTAATGATGAGACATGTAATTTTGGACTATTTTTTATTTCGGATTTAGTCCTTTTAAAACATTTAATTTTATAAATGATTCTACTAAAATTATAAATGCAGAAATGGCTACATGATGCATTTACCATATTTACAACAGTGTAAGGAGAGAAAAAGACAAATTTTATTGTTAAAAATATAATTATGTTATTTGACTAAACATAGTAAATAAATTCCCATATTTTAAATATGTGAGTAAATCATCATATTTATTTTAAATATTTCACATAATGCCTATGTGTCCAATGTAGATTATCCATTTTTGTATTTTTAATTTTGATAGAATTATTTGCAAAATAAAATAATTTGATAGGGCTAAATGTAAAAAGAAAGCCCTATAAAAATCTAACAAAATGATTTGTTTGATTACTACATCGTTTCGAAAAGATGATTTGAGTCAGATCATTTTTAAATGATAAATTAATTCCCATATCATTCCGTTTGAAAAAATATAAATATTTAATGAAATGAATAAAAATAAAAATAAAAATAAGATTTTAATGACTTAATTAAGGTCTATCTAATTGAGGCTCATCTAACCTAACAGACAAAATAGAACTAAAGCTTATAAAGATTTTTTTTTTTTTTTTTTTTTTTTTTGGATGAAATTATAGGAAATATATTGATTTTTTTGCAATATATAAAACACCATATTATATATGTAAATAAATAAGTTTTTTTAATCATTTATGTTATAGTAAACAAAAATACTTTGGAAAAAATATTTAATTTGTTTTTATATTACCTATATCATAATGAATCAGTTTTCTATATATGTTTTGATTATAATTCTATTTTGTGAAAGGAGTTGTTTGGTGGAATATAATTAAAATTTCAATACAATTAAAAAAATATAACAATTGCAAATAAATATATATATATATATATATATATATATATATATATATATATATATATAGTTCGGCTGGAATACTATCGATAGTACCAAGCAATTAATGCTATCAAGTTTTCAGCCGTTGGATAAAAAGATGTGCGGTTGGAATTATAGTGGTCCCCTAAAATTTTTTACTATTCAACCAACCACCCACTAAATCCTAAGGGACCACTATCATCCTAACCGCACATTTCAAAATTTAATAGCACAATGACTTGGTACTATCGATGGTATTTCAGCCGGAATATATATATATATATATATATATATATATATATATATATATATATATATATATATATAGTCCGGCTAGAATACTATCAATAGCACCAAACAATTTGTGCTATCAAGTTTTCAACCGTTGGATGAAAAGATATGTGGTTGGGATTATAGTGGTCCCCTAAGATTTTTACTATTCAACCAATCACCTAGTAAATCCTAGGGGACCACTATAATCCCAACCGTATATTTTTTCATCCAACGGCTAAAAACTTGATAGCACCAATGGCTTGGCGCTATCAACAGTATTCTAGCCTAATTATATATATATATATATATATATATATATATATATATATATATATATATATATAGAGAGAGAGAGAGAGAGAGAGAGAGAGAGAGAGAGAGAGAGAGAAAGAGAGAGAGAGAGAGAGAGAGAGAGAGAGAGTAGGGCTACTATATTCTTTAGGCTACGTTTGGTTCGGGGATAAGAAAAATTTAGTTATACCGAAGATAGGTATAAGTTATGGTATTAGCTGGAATTAGTGTAAATTTCTATTTGGTTGAGTTTAAGAGTTATACCGGGTTTAAAGAAAATTGTGTTTGGTAAATTATATAGGAATAAGAAGAATAAGAGAAATAAGAAAAAATTATGTTTGGTTGGGTATAGAGGAATAAGAAAATTTGAGGGGATAAATATTTTTATTTACTATTTTGCCCTTTATGATATAATTTAAAATTAAATAAATTTATGGTATTAATCAACCTTATATTTAATTTAGATAAATATTAAAAAATTCAAATAATATTTACAATTAAATATTAAATTATAATATTAATATTTAATATTAAATATTAATATTAATATAAATATTAATATTAATATTAAATATTAAATATTAATATTTAATATTTATCTAAATATTAAATATTAATATTAAATATATTAAATATTAAATAATAAATATTAATATTAAATATTAATATTAAATATATTAAATATTAAATAATAAATATTTAATATTTAAATATTAAATATTTAATATTTAATATTTAAATATTAAATATTAAATATTTAATATTTAAATATTAAATAATATTAAATATTTCATATTATTTAAAATTTAATATTAAATCCCTATTCCGTTATTCCGCTATTCCGCTATTCCGCCTAGGGGTGGGAATTGCTAAACCCACCCCTTAGCGGGTTATACTTGAATAACCCGCTAAGAATGGGTTTAGCTATTCCAACCTCCCAAAATAGCGTTGGGGGATAAATGGGGGGATAAGGGCTTATCCCCCCTTAACCCTCTAACCAAACGATAGCTTATGAGTATAAACCCCTTTGTATTCATAACTTTTTCACCCTTGGATAAAGAAATGTGCGGTTAGAATGATAGTGATCCCCCTAAAATTTATTAGGTTATTGAAAAAATAGTAAAAATCTTAGGCCTTGTTTGGAAGTGGATTAACTTGCGGAATGATATGCCCCCAAGTTAACCCAAACACCTTTTGAAACCCCCCCCCCCCCCCCGCCTCCTCTCTTGTTGGGACTGGTTTTCCAACCTTGTCCCCAACATGATTTTTTTTTTTTTTTTCCTTAAAAAAATTAAAATTTTTAAATTTTAAGATATTTAAGTTTATAAATTTTAAATTTTTTTTTAAAAATTTAAAATTTATAAAATTTTAAGTTTTAAATTTTTTTAATATATTTTTTTAATATACAGTAAAATATAAATTTTAATATTTTTTTAATAAATATTTTAAATTAAATATTTAAAATCATACAAAATAAAATTTTTATTTAAAAAAAAATATTTATAGTTAAGGGCAATTTCGTCATTTTATACTATTACTATTTTTTATTCTTTTTATTTCTCATTATCATACCAAATATTTTTTTACTAGTTCCGTACTTTATACTTATCCCTGTTATAGCTAGTTCCATCTTATCCCATTACCAAACGAACCCTTAGAAATTACTATAATCCTAACCGCATATTCCTTCATCCAAGGAATGAAACTTATGAGTACAAAAAAATTTTACTCATATAGTAGTCGTACCCTATCTATATATATATATATATATATATATATATATATATATATATATATATATATATATATATAGTGAGATTGTCTTTAATAAAAAAAATTACATAAAAAGTAATTAAAAGATAATTTTTTTTATTTAAAATTACACTTTACAACTGCTTCAACAAGAGTTATTATTATAGTTTAACTTTTTTGTGCATTCGCATGGCTGCATGGTAGTTGAATTCAAACTCATCTATTGAAGAGGGATCGGTCGTGGGGTTATCGAGCACACCTCAATCCACACAGCACACGAGCGCAGCGGAAACAGAATTTTTCGTAGATGAAAATAGGCGAAAACGATTATAGAAAATAAGCACGAGAATAACTAAAGAAATAAAACAAATAAGGAAATGCAAGGACACGAGAATTACGTAGTTCGGCCAATAATGTGTCAACCTACGTCCACGGGCAAGACCACCTCAATGCGTTATTCGACTAATCCACGGCACAAAAGTACAAGGAGTAAAATTGGATTACAAGAAACTCTCTCCCGGAAGCTCTCCACGTTTTTCCTCTCAATTAGGATTTTTCAATGAAGCCCTAAAAAATAAAAGATGAATTGCAAGAGTTAATATAACTCTAAAAACCTAATTCTAATAGGAAACGATCTCCACCGTCCATCCGAGTTTTTAAATCACTTCTAATCGTCGTCCATATCCTCTTAAGAATTATCTTTAAAATATTCCTAAATCATCCATAATCTTTAGGAACAAGATTGGATCAAATCCATATGGACTCGAAACATGATTTTACATAATCCAACAATTCTCCCACTTAAAAACATGTGCCGAATTTCATAAAACACAAAATTGAAGATCTTGCCAAATTCCCACTCTCCTCATGTAGCTCCAAGACCGAGAGAAGTCATACTCCAATTGAACTTCTCTCGAGTTTCGCATCTGTGTGAATTTTCAACAATGAGATAAAACCCTCATCCACCACATCTCTCACGAAGTGATAACGAATATCAATGTGTTTCGTCCGAGAGTGAAACGCCGGATTCTTCGCCAAGTGTATTGCACTTTGACTATCACAATTCACTCCCACCACATCTTGCTTCACTTTTAATTCTCCTAAAAGTCTTTTTAGCCAGATAGCCTCCTTACAAGCATGTGTCATTGCTATGTACTCCGCCTCCGTCGTCGACAAAGCGACTACTGACTGAAGCTTCGACTCCCAGCTAATAGCACCACCGCCCATGGAGAAAACATAACCTGTGGTAGACTTTCTTCTGTCTTTATCTCCTGCGAAATCTGCATCCACATATCCGACGCACTCCAAACCCGCAGAACCATAACAGAGTGAGAAATTCGCAGTACCTCTCAAATATCTGAGAATCCACTTCACTGCATTCCAATGTTCACAACCTGGATTCGCCATATACCGACTCACTGCTCCCACTGCTTGAGCAATGTCGGGTCTCGTGCACACCATGGCAAACATAAGGCTCCCTACTGCCGATGAATATGGTACCCGAGCCATGTCGGCCTTTTCTGCTTCCGTACCCGGTGATTGCTCGGCCGACAATTTTAAATGAATAGGAAACGGGGTAGAAAGTGGCTTTGCGTTCTGCAAGTTGAAGCACCGCAGAACCTTCTCCACATAACTCTTCTGTGAAAGCCAAACTTTCCTATTCTTTCTCTCCCGTAGTACCTTCATCCCGAGTATTTGATTCACAGTTCCTAAGTCCTTCATATCGAACTCACCGGCTAACTGAGTCTTCAAGATAGATATCTGGCCCTTGTTATTTCCGGCGACCACCATGTCGTCGACATATAATAACAAAATACAGAAGCTCCCGTCATTATAGTCGCAGAAATATGCACAATGATCCGCTTCAAGCCTATCAAAACCCAAACTTATAATGAAGGAATCAAATCGCTTGTACCAACACCTTGGCGCCTGTTTCAAGCCGTACAACGATTTGTTCAACCGACAAACCAAATACTCCTTGCCTTTTTCGACAAAGCCTTCCGGTTGCGACATATATATCTTCTCCTCCAGGTCACCATGCAAGAATGCTATTTTTACATCCATCTGCTCGAGCTCCAAATCCATGACCGCTGCGATCGCCAAAACAACCCGAATAGTGGTAAGACGAACCACCGGTGAGAAGATCTCATCGAAATCGATTCCCGGCTTCTGAGCATATCCCTTCACCACCAATCTTGCCTTGAACCTCTCCATATTCTCATCTGTATTCTTTTTCACCTTAAACACCCACCGACATCCAATCGCGTTCCTTCCCTTCGGCAAATCAACAAGTTCCCAAGTCTTGTTCTTCCGAATTGACTCCATCTCCTCCTCCATCACGCATTGCCACTTTTCAGCGTCAGTCGACTCACAAGCCTCCTTATACGAAGTCGGCTCATCTTCTTCCGCTAAAGCAACATATGCACTAACATGGTTTGCAGAAGGAATAAATGAAGTAATAGTCATTATACCTCGCAGGAGGTCTAATAACTCTACTAGGACGCCCGGAATCCGCTGGCGACTCTACAGGTGAATTTGTATCTTCGGATGATTGCGGAGTTTCCAAGTCAGGTTCATCATCAACCACTTCATCATCCTGTTGTGCTTGCTCAACTTGCACCTCATCGCGCGCTTCAAAGAGCTCAATTGGAATCATAGCAGCATCATCTTGCTTTTCCTTGGTGCCTTGAAAGGACCCTTCATTGAAGATAACGTCACGGCTTATGACTATTTTGTGGTTAGTAGGGTCCCACAATCGATATCCCTTAACACCTTTCACATAGCCAAAAAATATACACCTCCGAGAGTTCTTATCCAATTTTGACCTTTTCTCCTTTGGTATCCACGTATAAGCATCACATCCAAAGACACGAAGATAGGAGTAATCAACGGACTTGCCGCTCCAGACTTCTTCAGGAATTTCCAAACCAAGTGATTTTGTCGGCGCTCGATTAATCAAATAACAAGCCGTGCTCACGGCTTCCGCCCAAAATCTCTTGTCGAGTTTTGAAGTACTCAACATGCTACAGGCCCTCTCTATGAGTGTTCTATTTAACCTCTCCGCTACACCGTTTTGTTGCGGTGTACCGGGTACCGTGAGATGCCGCTTAATTCCATGCTCAATACAAAACTCATCAAATTCTCTTGAACAATACTCCCCTCCGTTATCAGAACGTAGGCACTTAATTTTTAAATCCTTTTCATTCTCTACAAGAGTTTTGAACTTCTTAAAAGTCTCAAACACATCGGACTTTCGCTTTAGAATATACACCCAAGCCTTCCGAGAGTAATCATCAATAAATGAAACAAAGTAAGAACATCCGCCGAACGAAGTATCGGGCGACTCCCAAGTATCCGAATGAATCAACTCGAGATGCTTCTTACTTCTTTGATGTGATAGAGAAAAAGACAACCTTCGTTGCTTCCCGTAGATGCAATCTTCACAAAAATCTAATGGCGCAGACTTGTAACCTGAAAGAAGTTCACGGTTGGATAATACCTGCAATCCGCGCTCACTCATGTGTCCTAAACGGCGATGCCACACCGTTGAAGACTCCACCTTTGCGCTTGCAACAACCGCTTCTCCCACTTGAGTCTCGCCCACTAATCTATAAAGGCCACCTACTTGCTCTCCTTTCATCAACACCAAACAACCTTGACATACCTTCAAGTGATCTTTCTCGCCGATGAATTTAAACCCTTGTTTGCAAAATTTTTCAAGTGATAGAAGACTTTTTCGAAGTGCAGGAACATGTCGAACATTGGAAACTGTCCGAATAACACCATCAAACATCTTGATCTGAACGTCTCCCACTCCAACCACCGGACATGTCGTGTTGTCACCCAAATAGATAACTCCACAATCCCGTGACTTATAAGAATGAAACCACTCCCTATAGGGAGTCATGTGGAATGACGCCCCCGAATCCAAGATCCAATGATAAATAAGCTCGGATCTATCCAATCCGACTAACGCATCTCCGTCTTCTGAACTAGCCGACTTAGCATCTGCTTCGGCTATATTACCTTGAAAATTATTTGAATCGGATTTACCATCAACTCCTTTAACCCGACAATCTTTCTTCACATGCCCCAACTTTCCACAATTCCAGCACTTTACTTTCTTTTTGCCCTTGGATTTTGATCTCGACTTTCCTCGATCACCATACTCCCTCACGAAAGGTCTTCCCCGTGCTATCATAGCCTCCCCCGAAGAACTTCCTTGGCTAGACTTCCGCCTCATCTCCTCGGTAAGTAATGATGCAACAACCGACTCCATCTTAAGGGTTTCAATATGGCTCAAGTTCATAATCAAATTATCCTAAGTTTTCGGCATCGAGCAAAGTAAAATACTTGCTTTTTCTTCTTCATCAATTCTCACGTCTAGGGCAGCAAGTTTGCTCACGATAGAGTTAAATGTACTTAGATGTTCTTGTACCGGTGCCCCGTCTTTCATCTTTAGATTGTACCATTGTCGCCTTAAGAAAATTTTGTTCACCAATGACTTTTTTTCATAGAGATTTTTTAATTTATCCCAAATCCCTTTTGCGGTAGTCTCGGTCTCCACATTGAATAACACCGAATCATCCAGTGCCAAATATAGGTTTGCCAAAGCCATCTTGTCCTTCTCTTGAAATTGTTTATCCGTCATCCCGTCCGGCTTATTCTCTATTCCTTGCAGGGCGATCTCACAAGCATCTTTAATCAAAACTGCTTGCATCTTCAATTTCCACAACGCAAAGTTCGCTCCATCAAATCGAGAAATCTCATACTTTGCCACTGAAACTTTCCCCGCCATCGTTTCACCGTCAACGAACTACGAATAACCAAACGCTCTGATACCAATTGAAGGGGGACCGGCCGTGGGGTTACCGAGCACACCTCAACCCACACAGCACACGAGCGCAGCGGAAACAGAATTTTTCGTAGATGAAAATAGGCGAAAACGATTGTAGAAAATAAGCACGAGAATAACTAAAAAAATAAAACAAATAAGAAAATGCAAGGACACGAGAATTACGTGGTTCGGCAAACAATGTGTCAACCTACGTCCACGAGCAAGACCACCTCAATGCGTTATTTGATTAATCCACGGCACAAAAGTACAAAGAGTAAAATTGGATTACAAGAAACTCTCTCCCGGAAGCTCTCCACGTTTTTCCTCTCAATTAGGATTTTTCAATAAAGCCTTAAAAATAAAAGATGAATTGCAAGAGTTAATATAACTCTAAAAACCTAATTCTAATAGGAAACGATCTCCACCGTCCATCCGAGTTTTTAAATCACTTCTAATCGTCGTCCATATCCTCTTAAGAATTATTTTTAAGATATTCCTAAATCATCCATAATCTTTAGGAACAAGATTGGATCAAATCCATATGGACTCGAAACATGATTTTACATAATCCAACATCTATATGCAACCAAACAACTCCTACTAGTAAAAGGAAAGGAGGGTACGTACTCGATCCGGCGAAGCTTGTCGAAGAAACGGAGGTCGTAGACGTTGGCGGGGTCGGCGCAGTGGACGACCCCGTCGAGGCGGTGGCGCCCGATGAGTGACACCGCGGCAGCGCGCTCCCGCTCCGCCGCGTTCCCCTTCCCCCCTTCGCCCGCCTCCACCACTACGTGCCGGTGCATCACCCCCAAGCGCCGCAGCGCCGCCGCAGCGGCCTCCTCGCTTTCCCGCGGCCCTGCCACTATCCACAACAGCGGCGGCGGCACCAAACTCAAGGTGTGCCCTAATCGCGTCAGCGCCGCCGCGGATCGGACGACCGAGGCGGCGGTGACGATGATGAGGAGGGGCCGAGGAGGAGGAGGAGGGGGGTTCGGGAGATCAGCGTCGTAGACGTTAGCCTCCTCGGTTAGTGTTTGATTGTGGAGGGGGAATTTGGGGGATTGGAAAAATTGGGGGTAATTGAGAGGGGAGTTGTGGACTAAGTAGTGGAGGAGTGATTAGGAGGAGGAAGATGAGGAAGGGGCGAGGCCGGAGAAGAAGCCGGTGGCGAAGCACAGGGAGAAGTGGAGCATGGCCTTCTTCCAGAGGTGGGAGGCGGTGGTGATGCCGTCGGCGGGAGTGGCGGGGGCCTTCTTCTTCGCGCGATCTGGTGAGTTCATTTCCAAACTTCTGTCTCTCTATAATGTTTGTTTTTCTCTTGATTTGTCAACTGTGATGTGTGTAGATGCTGGAAGAGGAGGGGAAAAGGAAGGGGAAGATGGATAAAGTTAAAGTGGAAGGTTTATATATATTTATATATAAACGTGGGGGTGTGTATATGACTACTAATGGGAGCTGGAACTTGGAAATGAGAAGGTCAACTAGTTCGTTTTTGAAGTAAAAGAAGGCGGGAGCACTTCTTCCCCTTGCCATACATTTTCCAGCTACTGGTGCCTTTAATTTTCATTGTTAAATTTATTTTTTTAATTAATTTTATTATTTAAATTATATTATGTTATTAATTATCTACTAAATCCTACTAAATTTTAGAAGTAATTATTTTTTTATTTAAGGACCGAAAATTTACATGTACTAATAATTTTATACTTCTAAATACATAAAAGTTTAATTTTATATTTTTTCTATTTTTAAGCTGGGAGGGTTGGTATTTGCTAGAGTATTTTTCGAGAGAGAGAGAGAGAGAGAGAGAGAGAGAAAGAGAAGAAAGCTTGATCGACACTGTAATTTGTGCCCGCCCACTATTTCAGCAATAGTAAAATTTTTGAGACTAAAAGTCATGAGCTCTAATTTGGTACTTCCATGCTTGTTATATAATTTATGTTAAAGAAATTTTGATAAAATATCTTTTTCAAAGAGTTACTTGAATAATACTTTTTTTAACTTTATCAAGAAACTCTATATCATTCAGCAAGACGAGATAAGCACTTACAATTTAAGAACATGACGATTGAAGTATGCAATAATAAAGAGATGAAGAATATGATTAGAGGTCTATATGCCATAATTATAAAAACAAACCTATAGTGCTTTTCACGAAAGGGAATAATATTTGAAACTCAGTTGAAATATGAATCATTTTGAGATGATTACCTAAGATACTAAATATAATACCCTAATTTTTTTGCAAATTGACATTTGAGTGGTTTAACCGTTTTTGGATTCAACTTTTTTATCTGAAAAAAGTTGGGTCCCTGTTTCATGTTTCGGAATGTGTTTCTGAATGTTTCGAAACATAACAAGAATATTGTGTGGCTGGGGGTTTTGGTGCTGCGGAGTTTGACTGTAAGTTCTGAAACTGGGCCATATTCAGAAACATGAGTACTAGAAACATAAGTAGCGAAACTATGCGTGGGGAGGGCGGGGGCATGATGCAAGTTGTTGAAATATGAGAGGCTTGGTTGCATTTGTCGTCCTTGTTCTTCTATAAAAGGGTTCTTGGGAAAATCCTAACTTTTATTCCCTCTTACTCTTCTGTTCCTCTCTCTTCCTCTGACTCCCTCTCTCTCACCATCTTTGAAGAGAGGTGAGCCTTTCATCTCCTCCTCGAGCTCCTCCATCGAAAAATCGAGTCTTTGGAGCGTTGGTGCAGTGATCTCGCTCTATTAGGGCTTCTTTGTTGTAGAAACTCCAACAACTAGGTGAGTTGTTATTTGATCGTGGGTTTAGCTTGTGTGATTCTTGCTTTGGCGTGAGAGCTTCTTGATTTCCAGCTTTTAATGAGCTTTGATGGAATTTTTTTCTTTATCTTGGAGACGTGTTGGAAATTCTAGATTTTCTTTGAAGCTATTTTGTGTAATTTTTTAAACTAGATCAACATTGAATCTCATTTTTGGGGTATACTACCCTCTTTGAGCATTTTAAATGATCATTTGGGGTTTCCTTGTTTGCCGCATGGCAAAACGTTGATTTCGGTATAAGAAGACCTGTTTAATAAAATTGACCATGGGTACTCTTTTTCTATTTTTTTTGTACTCCTTATGCCTCACTTTAGTGCATTTATAGTGTCTCCAGTCATTAGGGTTTGATTCTAGTCAAATCAAGGTCTAGGCTCTATGAATTTTACGAAGTTGGCATCGGCTAGAGGTACATTCTGGGGTTTGTTTCCAGAACCTGGGATATGGGGTTTTGGAACTAGCCAATAGAGCAGTGCAAAATGGCACTAGTTCTACCGAACCTAGCATGAAGTTCTGCAACCTCATGCCATGTTCCACAACCTCTACCCAGGTTCCGGAATCTTAGCTATCCAGAAACTCAAGATTTAATTTTTTTTATAAATTTCTTGGGTTGTAAAGCAAGCCCTAGTGTAGTGTATGACCAGTTAACACTCTCCTTAGGTTTGAGCGAGGATTGAGAAACCTAGAGCATGTCGTAGTCACGGAGTTAACAACTTGAGGTGGGTACTCAACCTGAAGTGGTTATAGTGATACCTCGGTGAATTGGTTTTATCCAACACCCCTTTCTTTGGAATTACCAACAATTTATAGTGCCTTTTCTTATATCATACATTGTACTTGACTCGTTGTCTTGCTTATAGTGGATACTTGTGATGGCATGCTTAGTTATGACATATGTACTACTCATTGATTACTTGCTCATGATAGATATTGGTAGTATCTTGCTTAATTAACTTGTTTACTTGTTGTAGTCTTTACTTTCCATAGAGAGATCATGCTAGTTGAATCTTGACACATTCATAATAATATATGGACTAGTAGTATCAATACAAGTTGTATTGGCCAGAGCAGTCGTGGTTGTTGATCATAGTGGTCGTTTGGACTTTTCCTATTGCCACAAGCATTGTTGACAATTGAGCATGAGCCGCCCGAGTCTCTTCGGGATGGGCTTTTAGGATTATCCGGACTCCTCACTTAGGGATAGGAGTGAGAGCGCCTGGGCCTTTTAGAGACAGGCGTTGGGCATCACTAGAGGTCATGAGTCGTTTGGGTCTGAAACACCCTCAAGATTTGGATTAGTCTTATATATCAGGTACAAATAAGAATAAACCTCTTAACCCGGCTATAGCATTTTGGACGGTGGTTAGGCCTAAGAGGTTAAGAGAGTTAAGCGTGTTAGGGCTAAAGTAGTCCTAGGATGGGTGGCCCATTCGGAAGTGGGGACGTCACACTTGATATTAGAGCCAATTATCAGCTAGAAATGTGAGATGAATCTCAGCTAAGCTAGGGATTATACAATGGGCGAGCACGACTCCTCGGCTCATGACCGTTGTGGGTGGAGCGTGGCTCCCCACAAGGTCGGTTAAGGCTAACGAAACGAGTCCCACATCGCCTGATACTCGTGAATGTGCCTGAGCCTAATGAAGACTTCAGGGCTTAAAGGAGGGAATAATGAAACACCCTAGGATTTGAATTAGTCCTATATATAAGGTATAAATAAGAGTAAATCTTTTAACCCGGCTATAGTA
Organism: Tillandsia fasciculata; assembly: GCA_029168755.2. Taxonomy (NCBI): domain Eukaryota; kingdom Viridiplantae; phylum Streptophyta; class Magnoliopsida; order Poales; family Bromeliaceae; genus Tillandsia; species Tillandsia fasciculata. The sequence continues at coordinate 5,146,884 of CM054950.1, forward strand.
TTTTGGGCGGTGGCTAAGCTCAACAGATTAAGAGAGTTAAGCGTGCTAGGGCTAGAGCAGTCCTCAGATAGGTGACCCATTGGGAAGTTGGGGCGTCACAGGGTCCCTTACGGCCAAGCTCGCCTGTATTGTGTTAGAGATAGACGTTTAGTATTACTCGAGGCCTTCCACATACTTGGTCGATAAATTAGAATAATGTTTGGCAAGATACATTTGGTTGAGACATAGATGAATATTGATTCTGTTCAGTTAGCTGCTAATTGCCACGACAGCAGCAGTGCAATTCCTTGTTATTTGTATAGTATTTTGTTATTTGAAATGTACCAAACTTTGACTAAATTGACAAAGTTGAATTGAGTAATGCTAGACATGATTAAAGTGGGTTTAAAGAAGTCTAAAAGGAGTTTGGATTAAATTGAAATCAATTCGGATTGAAATAGAGTTCCAGAAGATGGAAAAACTAAGTTCCAGACTTTTCAGACTCTCGGAACAGAAATTCGGGTGCCCGGATTGCCCTGTGGACACCTAAATCAATTTGGACCTTACTTGCAGGCGTTCGGAAACCTTTTGTGTGGTATCCCAAAACCTTAGATAGCGAAATGACTATAGTATGACCGGTTGAATGACACCTTTGTAGAGTGTCGGGACAAGTCGGTGACATTTGAGCACAAAATGGATACGAAAATAGATTCAAGATATGATTTTAGCTAGAATTAGTTCTGGCGAATTTCGGGCACCCTAATAGGGGTTACGGGCAACCAGATATTATTTAGAGTTGCGATTGGATTTATAGTTGTTTTGGGCTGGTGTTTCGAGCGCCCGATAGTTGCCGTAGCCGCCCGAATGTGGTCGGTGGACTCCCCTCGAGAATATCAAAATATTTTGACACATGGTGGATGGTTGGTGGTATTTCGGGCGCAGGTTTTGAGTGCCCGTAATGGTTTGGACGTAGTTGAGATGAAGCGGGTTGTTATCCGGTGCCAGATCGTAGAGTTTTCTGAGGTTTTTGGATGGCTGAATTAGGTTCCGGGTGCTCGAAACTGGGGACTTGACTGCTGGACAGTGTAAGTTTATTTTGATCCTTGGGCTCATGTTACTCGATGGAATCACCTATAAATAGGCCCCCTGCGTCCCATGAGAAGCTTTTCTCTTCCCCAACTTCAGAATTTAGATTTTTGGTAAAGTTTGGAGCTCCAATTTGCATCTTCTCCAACCTCTCCCACTGCTAGACCACTCCAACAGCAGCAGCAGCTTGAGCAACCTTGGTGGTTTCAACTTCCTCTTAGACCTTGGTGTTGTTTCGAGGCTTGGGACTTTTAGGGAAGCTCTTACACGGGTAGATCTTGAAGTTAGGAGCTTGTGAAGTAATCTAATTCACCAAGTTTATAGGTATTTTTGGATTAATTAAAGTTTTAGTAAGGATTTCTAGTTTTTGGATTAGCTAAGGTTTTGATAGGATTTCTTTGAATTTTTCTCATGAGAAGCTTTTCTCTTCCCAAACTTCAGAATTTAGATTTTTGGCAAAGTTTGGAGCTCCAATTTGCATCTTCTCCAACCTCTCCCACTGCTAGACCACTCCAACAGCAGCAGCAGCTTGAGCACCCTTGGTGGTTTCAACTTCCTCTTGGACCTTGGTGTTGTTTCGAGGCTTGGGACTTTTAGGGAAGCTCTTACACGGGTAGATCTTGAAGTTAGGAGCTTGTGGAGTAATCTAATCACCAAGTTTATAGGTATTTTTGGATTAATTAAAGTTTTAGTAAAGATTTCTAGTTTTTGGATTAGCTAAGATTTTGATAGGATTTCTTTGAATTTTTCTCTTTAAGCTGAGCTTGTGATTTGTTAGAGATGATCTTGACTTCAGCTAGAACTTGTGGGAACTTTGTTTGAACTCATTTGAAGGTTAGTTTTATGTGAATTTTGATTTTCATTGAATTCTTCAACCGAAAATCAAGATTTTGAGGTGTTCCTGTTCTTAAGTTTTTAATCACCTTTCATTGTGATTTCATGGTGATTATGGAATTTTTTTGATGGATTAGGAGCTTGGGAACACACTTAAGAGTGTTGTGCACATTTTCTTCTACTTGGTTGCTCTGTGGATTTACTGGAATAGCCGCCACAATAGCTCGAACTTCAGCAGCAGTAGCAGCCTGGTGCAGGGACAGCAGTGAAGTAAGTTCGAATTTGTTATTATCTGAGTTTTGTTGTTACGATTTGAAGCTTTCTTGGTGTTCCTAAGGTGGAGGGGAACCTAGGATTTAAATTTGAGCCGCTAATTTGAGGTATGTATTGATGAATTCCAGTTTTCCTGAATTGAATCAGCATTTTATGGAATTTTAGCTCGACTTTTTATTCGGCTCAATTCGACAGGAATCTTTTGAATTTTATAGCTTTTTTTTTTTGGTAATTTTGGACCGAGACACGTGCTCGATTAGTTTCATCTTGATCCGTGGTTGGATTTGCGCTCTAGGTAGGTCTGAACTGACACATCGAAACTACAGTCTGCACACTTTGTCTAGTTATTTTTAACATGATGCAGTATGTTTATAGGTTGTTTCATTTTGGTTAAATTATGTTAAACCATGATGATAGAATCCTAAACTGAACTTACATGACTCCATCTTTATTTGTATGAGTTGATTAGTCATTTAGTAAGGATTCACTTGTTAACACTGTCTATATTTGACAATAAACTTAGAATATTAAACCTCTATTCTTATGGTTGATTAGTTCATTAGTGCTCGAAATTTTGAGCATAAGTTAGTGATAGTGTGGTTATCTTTAAGTCAGGGTGGGATATCATCGAATAATTTGACTCTTGAGATGTACGGTATCAGTGGATTTTGAACGGTTAGACCGGATTGTTATTTATGCATCAGATGGGGCCGAGACTATATATTAGTGGTTAGGGTCATCTATTTTGGTTATGAGTATTGATTTTAGCCTATGACATACTTAACCTGGTTACTTTATTCTCGAGTAGGTCGCTCCTCTCAAGTGCCACTACAGAGTTAGGCGGCTAGATTGTCCTAGAGTATGTTTCCACATCGGCAATTCGCGGGTTATTAGTGAGATCAGATGTGATGCTAGTGTAGGCGGGACTGGGCTTTTGAGTCAGTTGGTTGATTGGGTTTATTCTTGATGGTTTATTATAGTTGATGCATACTATTTTTTATATATTTGTTCATTCTCATACTAGTGTAGAGGTCTAGTAGTGGTAGATTTTCTTTCATTAGTTTATTTTTTGTTCTTTACAGCTTTCTCTCTTATGCCCGTGGTAGACCTAATGAGTGGGTTGTAGTCGTCGATGACGTAACCATTGAGGACTATTGGTTTTTAGTAATTCTCACACTCTCTGTTGACCCTCTTTTTGTAGAGTCTTCTGTAGCGATAGCGGCGACTGCAAACAAAGATAAAGGGATCACTAGTTAGATATCTCTCTTTCCTGTTATGATGGTTAGCGGTGGACCCATATGTTATTTTGAGTTTAGACGACTATACATTTTGGGTCTGGCTTTAGCCAACTGGTTGTATTTTTATTTTTCCCATTTGGGAGATGATGATGTATTTTTGGATGCTGTATTTGTAGTTTACTCTTTAGTTAATTTATCTTTCAGCTCTGTTTGCTCTCTTGTATGGTTATTTATACTTGAGCAGGTACTAGCGCTACGTGAGCACGAGGCTTCTCGTGTATGCGTCGAATCTGTTGGCGGGCTCGAGCTTCGACATAACCTGGGGCATGACATTTCGGATCCCAAATCCGAGAGCCGGATTGCTGTGGACTAAACATTCGGGCATCCGGATAGCCCTGCGGGCGCTCAGAAGATGTTTTGAGCGGTCCCCCGCAAGCATCCGGATGTGTTTCAGATGCTTAACCCGAGAGCAAAGGGTCGCACGGCTCGTAAATAAAGCCCAAATTCCCTTGCGGGAGTCTGAAACATGATTCGGGCAGGCTAAGTGGGTGTACAAATTTTGGACCGAACACAACTAGGTGTGGTTCGGGTGCCAAAAAGTTTGGGCGGGCGCTTAAAATCTGGCGTTCAGATAGTAGTTTGTTTGGCTGTAAATATGAAAGGTTGGGGGATCTATCTGCTATTGTAGCACCTTTATAAATAGAGTTTTCTCATCCAACTCTAATTTCTCACCCTAATCCTGTCACGCCCCGAGGTCGAACTGCAATCTGAGCTCGCCAACAGATCCTCCATCCAAGATTCTGCCTTCCAGAGCTCTGAGCTTTGATTTGAAAATCGGGGCGGGTCGAACTGGCGAAACCGAGCCAACTTATCAGTAATCTCCCTCTACTCTACCTTTGTCTATTGTCCGTCCAACCTCTGCGCCTCACCACTGGTCGTCGGCGTGGACGGAGCCACCGGTATTGCTAGTGTTGTCAGTGCTGTCGCTACTGGAAATGATGCCATGCTGGGAGGGGGGTCCCAATCGGTGATGCTGCCTGTGGCGCTCGTTGCTCTAACATCTGAACTACACGATTTAGGGTCTCTCCCTATAGCTGGTACGCCTCATGCAAACTGGCCATCTTTGCCCGCAGCTCTTGTGCCTCACTAGATCCAATTTGCTCTGGCCCTAACTGCTCTTACTCGTCAGATGAAGTAAGGTGCGCCCGTGTCGGTACTCTGCGTCTAAGAGCCATCGCGATCAGCTACAACAAAACAAAAGTCAGTCACGACAAACACACCACACTCGATCCAATCTAGCGAGAGTTTAGGGCATGTCCTTTTTTTTGTAGCATTATATTGTCTGTAGCCAACATAGCCGCCCAACAGGAGGTAGACATGTCAATCACTCTTCCAACCCCTTGAGAGAGTTACAGAACTCAATTAAGACTCCCGCTACACGTCACGTCTCTCACATCAAACAGCCTTGGGTCTAGTCACAAGCCTAGGGTTTTCTATGTCCTCACCCTGTCCGGGCTCGCGAAAAGTCACCATCCTCTCACTGCTGTCTATCGTCACAAAATATTGTGCTAACCAATCCATCTCGAGCACCGCATCAAAATCCTGTAGTTGCCGCAAGACTAGCAAGTCTGCGGACATAATCCACGGTCCTAGCTGCACTAAACACGACCAACAACACTTTTTCACATGCAAAACATGGTCGAAAATTTGCACCTCCCGTGCATGTGGTAATAGCCCTATCTCTAGTCCATGTAGGGATGCAAATGCTCTACTGATAAATAAATGGGATGCTCCAGTATCAAACAATGCACGAGTTTGAACAGCAGAGATTAGAATAATACTTGCCACCACATGATCAATTGCTATGGAGCCCTCAACCTGAGTTGCATACACTCGCTCACTTGGTGCCTGAGGTCGCCTCTCAGTCTGCCTCGCCCGATCTGCCGGGTTATAGATCGAAGGAGCTCCTACCATCTGAAGAGGTAAGGCAGGAGTCGATGCCATCGACGGTGCCGGGGATCATGCTCGAGGACAAACTGATTTTAGATGTCTCGACTGCCCACATTGGAAATATCACCCCTACCTCTGCTCACACTACTGTGGCGTGTGTGGACCTTCACAAATGATGCACCTATCTTGCCACCTCTGAAACTGTTGTTGCGGCTGTTGCTGTTGCTGGGATCCACCAGACTGCTGCCGCCTCTGGAACCCGCGACCCTGATGATGGACTCGCGGAGGTCTCAGAGTCCTTTGTCTGTTGGTCTGTCCCCCGTCATCTTGTGACGGGCGTTTCTCACCATAGCTCGATCCAGGCGTCCTACTCCTCTCCACCAACACCGTGACACCTCGCTCAACCCACAAGGCCTGCTCCATGGATGCATCGAGAGTCTGCAACCACTGCGACTGAACAAACAGATAAATATTCTTATGCAAACCTCGCTCGAACGAATACACCCGGTGCGCCTCATCTCTCGCGGCAAAAGGTACGCAGTTTAGCAACCGTGTGAACTCCCGAATGTACTCCTGCACAGTCCTATCTCCCTGCTACTGGTTCCTCAAATCCTCGAGTTTATGCTTTGTCTGATACACATCCAGCATACAACACCTCCCAGAAAACGAAAGTTAAAGTACAGATACAACCATCAGACCGTATAGGCTCACACTTCCAAAAAAGATATCTATAGAGACGACTCTAAGTTCAAAAACTCGCGGGTAGTGATCTAGCTCGTGACTCTCTTATCTCGATCAAGAATGGCTGCCGGCGAAGGAACAGGTGCAAAAATCTCTGCAAAAAGATCGCCAACAGCGGGTGTGAGAACTATAGAAATAAAGTAGTTCTCAGTGGGTATCGTCACCAAGATCAACGATCTACCCACAAAGTCTACTAGAGGCATAAATAACTCAACTGTAAAATAATAGAAAAAGAAGAAGCTAAAATGAAAACTACATCTATCATGCCTCTAACACGAATGCTCAAGGAAAGCAACAGAAGTAACCATATGTATCAACTCACTCACAGGATACTCAAGATCTACCCAATCTCACTGACTACTACATCGGATCCAGTCAAACCTACGCCCATCTACTACCATTACATCCACGGAGGACTGAAATAACGTAGGGCGCTCAATCGGGTTGCATTGACGTCGCGTAGAGAAACGACCTAGTTCCGAAGCGGCACTCGAGAGGCGCGACCCTACCGAGAAAAGCTGCGCATCTTAGTGGAGCACAATATGGCTCCTGCAAGCTATAATCAAAATCACTAGATCAATTTGATCCACCACATCTAGCTCAAACCCAAGCTCACAGCACAATAGAAAATCGGTTCCCAACAATCAGTCTGACAGCTGAAAACAACCCCACCTGGCTTGGCTCCTCATAATTCAACTAAATCAACCGATGGTCCAAGATAGCCCGGCTCGACTCCTGGCACGAGTACAATAGATCAACCAACTATCACCCATATAGCCTCGGCTCGGCTCTCAGCATGAGCACAACTGAACCCTACACTACCTCAAATGCATAAGCAAACGCTAGATATGGAAATAAGAGAAAGCAATAGGATCGATAGTGTAAACTGTAAACATACAGAGTTCGGATTCCCTAACACATGCTAGAATCTCAGGGAAGTAACCCCAACGCTCATACATACCATCAACAAAATATCACAGGGAAATCATCAATAGAGTGCATGCTAGTAAGACTGACTTAGAAGGGGGCTCATAAGTTTCGGTCAACATTAACCCACCTGGTACACTAGTTCAACCACGGTAAGAAATCAGTGTAGAGCTGGTTCACGGGCTTGGCTCACATCTCGGGTCCTTACGCGGCTCCACCGCCAGCGCCTCCAAGCTACCCGAGAACGGCTCACCCTGCTCTACTTGGCTCCACCGCAGCACAGGCCAACATCCAAACTCCAAGATCTTTCTTAAAATCAGAAAAGATGAAGAAAACCCCCAAATCCAAAGCTCATATCAAGAAATCAGGAGATAGCTAGTCAAAACCCAAGAAAAATTCCAAGGTGAAGCTCTACCAACCTTGGATAGGAGAAAAAGGGTACGAGTCCAACTTCCGGTTCAACTTTCGCTAGCTCAAGATCCACTTCTCTCGATTGCACCACCAGTAGACTCCACCATAGAAAAGAATAGTGAAGGAAGGGGGAGTTCCAAAGGCTTCTTAGGTGGGGGGAATAAAAGCTACTTTTCATATGTAAGAGAGCTATTAATAGGGTCACTTGGGAGCAAAAGTCAAACTCCGTCGACTTGCTGGCTGCCATCTTGACACTGGCCAGTCACCACACAGTTCTCCAAACTCATTCTCTGACACCAGTCTGTCACAAGCACTGTTCCTAACGACTCTCTTGCTCTCATCGGCTGCCACTATGGTCCCTCGATTGATGTAGCTACAGTGATCACTCGGTTGATCACTCCCTCGGCTCAACTCTGCTCGGCTGATCGTCCAATGCTACCCCGCCTTCGACTATCTGAGCTACAGTACCCTCTCGGCTCGGCTGGTCACCTCGACCGTATCACTCGGCTCATCACCTGGTTAACCGAATCCAAGACCTAAAACCGGTCCACTCTCAATAGCCCAAGCTGCATCTTCCCTCAGCTGTCGGGGCTTCAGCGACTCTCAGCTAGCCAACTCGACCTCCGACTCAGGGGTCCGAACCCACTCCAGCTGGCTCCTGGCTGGGTTTCTCCACACGTATCAGCTAATCCTACTCGGTCAGTCAATAGAGTCCCGGTTCACTACAAATCCAACTCTAGTTTCTCACGCCATTTTCCTCTTTCATTCCCTCTCTCTAGAACGGAGCTCTAAATCTCCGTTATTGGAGCTTGGAGATGCATTTCCTTAGAGGCTTGGGGGAGCTTGGGGACTTCAAGAGGAAACTTGAGAAGGGTGAAGACAACTCTCTCAACCCATCGTTCTCATGCTAGGAGGTGGAGAGATCAGTTGGTGTTTTTTTGAGTTTCTTAGGTGTTTTCTCAAATGTGAGATTTGTGGGTTCTAATTTGGTTAGAACTTCTTTTTAGGGTTTTCTTAGAGTTCCTTAGAGATCAAGGCTCATTTCCAAATAGGATTTAAGCAAATGTGGGGAATATCATCGAAATGGGTTTGATCTTCTCTTTGTCTAAAGTTTTTCTTAATTTTATGCATTTATTATGTACAATATGTAAGCTAGAATGCATTGTAATTGCATGCTAGTAGATCTTGTATTTCAATATGTCTTCTTAGCATTTGACCTCGGAAAAAAAAAAGGGTTTCTAACTCTTTATATGGCAAAAAAAAAAAAAAGGAAAAGAAAAGAAAAGAAAAAAAAGAAATAGGTGACATGGATGTAAGTGTAATGTGAACTTGGAACTTGGAATATAATTAAACAAGAGTGGCATTTGATCTAAGTTGAAAGCTAAGGTGTGAAAATAGTGGTACCGAACCTATGATGAAATCTAGGGTACGAGACATAGTGGCATTTGAACTCTTGGCTATAATTGAGATAGAGAAGGAGACAATGGTAAATAAATAATGTGGATAATCCTAAATGTCATGAACATAGGATGAAATGGTAAAATATGTGCAACCTTTCGGAAGTGTCACAAAGGTAGAAGTCCGAGAGCAATCAACTTATGATGAGATACTTGACGGAGTCCGAGAGCAATCGACTCTCGATGAGGTACTTGGCGGAGTCCGAGAGCAATCAACTCCCGATGACCCCAAATGTCTACCGATTGGAACGAAGTCTGTGAGTAATCAACTCTCCGTGAGGTATATAATAAGAAAGAAAACTAAACTAATAAGTTGGTAAAAGTAAAAAAATGAACTACCAATTGGAGAGAAGTTCAATCTCTCTTGACTCTCCATGAGGTACGTAAGAAGGATTGAAAATCAAAATAATAAGTTGGACGAAGTTAAGAGATGAATTGAGGTGAATGCGTAGGTAAGTGACTTAGCAAAACATTGTTGCATATTGCATATACATGAGGCATTGTAATTTAGTTCCACTATTTGCATTTCTATTATAGTAATAGATATTTCAATTAGGATAATTATCTACTAATATTTTTTTTTTACACTAGGTGAGTGTAGAGCATTATTTTTTGTGATTGCATCCGCTAAGAATTTATTTAAAATTTTTATTATGTTGTTAATTACATTATTTCAGATTCTACTGTCACCGGTGAGACGTGTGATTGTGGCAAAGGAGTCTAGGTCTATATAGACAGGTGGTTAGTTGGTCTAGGTCGAAATACCTATTTTGTACAAGCAAAACTATTTACTGTTTTGGAGAGTGTTGAAATGTAAACTTTAAATTGTCGTAGACTTTAATAAAGTTTTAAAGTTGTTATGATTTCAATTTAGTAGTATTATTTTGATTTTTTAGGTATTATATTATGAATGATTTATACAGGTTGTTATGTGTTCCGTTTCGTGCTAGTAGGAAAAAATTTGTTCGTTCGAAGGTTTATTGCACATGCCCAAAAGGGCCCAATTGGCGGGACTCGGAGCATAACATTATAATTAGTACTTGCTATCCGTTTCCTTGTAGCCCGCTCTAGTATTGTTGCACGCCTTTGTTAACTGATTAGGACAGCTTGTTTTTGACGATTTGCTATACCCACTATAGTTTCTTTTTTTTTTTTGTGGGATTATTTTTAAAATGAATCGGCCAAGGCGGTGTGTGATACAGAGTTAGATTGACAGCCTCTCATAGATAGTTATACATCTTGTATGTTTTTGGAAACCATTGGCATGAAGGTCCGGTTTAGATACCCTTAAAAATGTAATATAATTAAATTATATTATATCTGTAAAAATATTGAAGCGTTTGGCGCATCAAAAATTGATATATTTTTTAGAGTATAGTTAAACTATATTCTGAAAAATAAAGTAAAATAATAATTCACTCTAAATCAAAGAAAAAAAATTATCTTTTCTTATCTTCCTCACCTTCAAAATGTGACAAATTTTAAATTTTAAAATTTTTATATAAAATTTAAAATTTTAAATTTAAAATTTTAAAACTAGGATTTAAATTTTAAAATTAAAAATTTTAAATTTTAAAAGTTAAATTTTAAATTTAAAAATCAAAATTTCAAATTTAAAAATCAAATTTTCAAATTTATAATTCATAATTTGAAAATTTAAAATTTAAAATTTAAAATTTTTAAAATTTATAATATTGATTTTCAAATTTTAATCATTAAAATTTATTATTTTAAAATAATAAATTTAAATTTTAAAATAATGAACTTTAATTTTAAAATAATAAATTTTAATTTTAAAATTATAAATTTAAATTTTAAAATTATAAATTTTAATTTTAAAATAGTAAATTTAAATTTAAATTTTTTTAAAATTTTCAAATTTTTTGGTTTGAAATTTCAAATTTCAAGTTTTAAATTTTTAATTTTAAATTTTTAATTTTCAATTTTCAATTTTCAATTTTTAATTTTCAATTTTCAATTTTCAATTTTCAATTTTAATTTTTAATTTTTAATTTGAAATTATGAAAATTTTAGTTTTAAAATATAAAATTAATATTTTTCTTTTTTATTTTTTTAAATTTTAAATTGAGAGAAATTTTGTGAAATTATGTAATGCATCCAAACATTTTAAAATTTGAAACTACAAAATTTTTTAGAGTTACAATAAACCAAGATGTCGTCGATGAAAACCACCACAAATCTATCAAAGTACGGCTAGAACATTCGGTTCATCAGATCCATAAATACGGCAGGGTCATTGGTCAACCCAAATGGCGTCACTGTGAACTCATAATACTCGTATTGTGTCATAAACGCCGTCTTAGAGATGTCCTCAACCCTCATCCTCAACTGGTGGTAACCGAATTGCAGATCTACCTTGGAGAAGACACAAGCTCTTTGCAGCTAATCAAAGAGATCGTCAATGCACGGCAAAGTGTAGGTTATGGATCCCTAGGATCTAAATAAGTGAAACAATACCTAGAGGGGCGGTGAATAGTTGTAAATGATAAAACCCAAAATCTTAGCGTAAAAAAAAAATATGTGGAAAATAAAATATCACGCCAAGATTTTACGTGGGAAAACTCCTCTCGGAGTAAAAAAACCCACGGGACCGATCAAACGAAAAATTTCACTAAGATTAAAAACACGTACAAGGTGATAACGCTACCCCACGACTCAACCTTTACCGTATGCTCGAAGTAGATTTCCTCCGCTAGTCCACGACACGCCTCGAATCCTCGAACCGCATCCGACTTCGAATCCACGAAGTCTCCACCGACTCCTCGGCCTTCACACGAATCCACGCATCGACGTTTCTTCCGAAACTCGTTGAAAAATAGTTGGTGGTGATTCGGATGCTTAGAGAATCATATATGTATGAGACAACACCTTCTAAGCATTCATCAACTTGATTCTTTAAAAGAAATATGAGTTAAAAACTCATGAATCAAATTGATGAAGATCCTTAATCGAGAAAGACGATCAAGAGATTAAAGAAAAATTCTTGGTTTAGAGAGTGTTTCCCTCTTCTTTGATATATTATAATAACACCCCAAGGGTCTATTTATAGGTTAGAAGCAATTAGAATTAAGATAGGAATCAAAAACTACAATGTAGGAAACTTTCTCCATGTCACGGTCCGGACCATTTTCAGAGAGTCCGGACTCTTTTTGCGCTAGACAAAAAGACGGTTCTTGATTCGGACTGTTTCCAAAACGGTCCGGACTTTTTCATGCATAGTAAAATTTAACGTTTGGGGTCCAGACTGTATCCAGAAAGTTCGGACTTATTATGTGCACGGAAAATAAGACGTTCGGGATCCGGACTCTGAACACTCAAAATGTGCAGTTTTGATATTTTAACATGTATAACCTATTCTAAGAGCTTCTAAACTCATAAATTGATTCTCAATCATCATTAACATGTGTTGAGACTAGAATTTTCGGCACTTAAGGAAGTAACACGTGGCGTCTACCATCGGCTAAAGACATTAGCCGACAAGAGAATGGGTCAACAAAGAAGGACTCGAGTCTCGATTAAGACCAGTCTCAGTCGCGTAAGAGTGCAGCACACGATATACGTTATTCGGCCAAAGGCATTAGTCGACAAAAAAAACGACCGAAACAAGAAGGTCATCGCCTCGTCCAGGATCGACTTCGACTGAAGACAAATACCATACCGCACCAGTCGAGCAACGAAGAAGGCGAAATCAGAGTCAATTCTCAGCTGCTCGAGCTGAAGAAGGAAAGACTTTGAAATGAATGAGTGCGAGATTTGGGCGCAAATCTCGTAACTGACTCCGGAACGGCAAGCAGCGCCCAGCATTGGAAAGCGTCGAAGATCACGTTTCGGCGCATCGATAAAGGGATCAACTTGGACGGAAAAATGGCTGCCATCCTATTTGAGGAAGTTCGACTCAAAATGAAGTAGTTGAGAAATTTATGATAATTCTTCCCAAATCATGCCGCTTATTTAAATCGGCGATTATATGCATGGTTCAGGAGTGTATAAATACTCGAACTATCGAAGAGAAAGTTGTCCTGCAACCTCGTAAGCCAGTGACCACCTCTACTTTTTCATATCTTTCATATATGCATTTACTGTTTTCCTATATAACCTTTACCGCACTTACTAGGAGTAGACTTAGTTGTAATTGGTTACTAGTTCCTCTTGTAACCCTTCCTCAAGCAATACAATTACTAATCGGCTCCTTAGCCGTGTCAAATCTTTATCTCCATATCCCGGTTCGGCTATTCTAGGCCGAACTCTCTCTACCTCCATATCCCGATTCGGCTAATTTAAGTCGGACGATCGCGAGAGTTTGATTGAGAAGAATCCGGCCGAGCAGATCCATTCTCGGCCCGATTGCTTGATCCATTGGCATGCGGCGCATCACATCTCGAGGGTCACCCTACAAGGCCGATCGACAACCTAACCCGGTCAACGGGCTGCGCGACATTTTCGGCCTCAACAACTTTTTGGCATGCCCGGTGGGATTCTCAGGTAACTCTTACCTTTCCTGTCTTTACAATGTCATACAACAACAGCTTGAACCTCAGAAACAGAGTCGTTTCAAGACATAGAGGGAATGACCAATCCAGTAACGTCGGACACGCGGAGGACCTGCCATCGACGCTACCAGAGGTTCCGAAAACCAGCGGAAGGTCGGCACCCCCGGAGCGACCCTAGCTTAGTTATTCGGGAAAATGGCTCGAATGTTGGATAACATCGAGAGGACACAAGCGTCCCTCGAAAGAAACCATCAGGCGCAAGACATCCGGATCGCCTCAATGTTGGCCGCGGTAACGGGCAAGAAAGTAATTACGGCTCAAATTGGGCAAACAGTGGTCCATGAAGAGCCATACAGTGGAGGATATGTCTCCACAGTACCCCAGCAATTGTCGACGCAATCGATCACAATGGCACCGGCAATGCCGACAGTGCAACCGCAAGGATTTGCACTGCCGGCGGCTACTTATCAAGCAGTGGAGCCGTTGGTGGCAGTACAGCCGCAGGTGATCCCGTACCAAACGGGATCGGGGCCGATGGGGCAGAACATCGGCTATCAACCAGAGAATTGCTAGGGGATTCCTTTGCCTCCCCCTCCGCCGTTCGTCCAGCCTCAGGCTGGGGGCAGGATCGGCGGGCATGTCCCTCCTCAGGGACCACCTCCACCAGCACAGCCGACGGCTCCGGTACCTCAGGCCGAGCTCGCCGAGATGGCTGGGAGCAGGAATGGCAGGCAGGTCCCGCCGCAGGGACCGCCTTAGAATCAGGCTGGCCCTTACGGGCCGCCACCTCCACCAGTACAGCCGACGGCTCCGGTACCTCAAGCGGGGCTCGCCGAGATGGCTGGGGGCAAGAATGATAGGCAGGGCCCTCCGTAGGGATCGCCTCATAATCGGGCCGGCCAATATGGGCTGCCACCTCCACAGGCGCAACTGGCGGCCCCAGCACCTCCAGTAGGGCTCGCCAACATCCACGCCCATGTGGAGGAAATAATCCGCAACACCTTCAGCATAGAGGCCAGGCTGAAAATTCGGCCAGTGTTCAGGTCTCCGTATCTGGTTCATATCAATACGGACTACCTGTACAAAGCCAACTGGAAGATACCGAAGTTTGACAAGTTCTCGGGCAAATAGATCGAGAACACCATCAAGCACTTGCTCGATTTATGGGCCAATGCCGAGAGGCGGCCGTCAGCCCATTCCTTAAAATGAGGTTGTTCAGTACATCGTTAATAAAGACGGCGTTCTCATGGTACCAGTCTGCCTCACAACTCCATTTGGGATTGGGATGAGCTCGAGGCGAAGTTCCATGAGCAATTCTATTGGGTCGTGCCCGAGTTGTCGGTTGTCGATATTGCATCGTATCGGCAGAACGCTGAGAAAACGGTCGAGGAATACCTTAACCATTTTAAGACGGCGAGAAACCGGTGCTTTGTAAGAATGCCCGAGTCCGAGTTCGTGAAAATCGCGTTCAATGGGCTCCACTTTAAGACGCGCTATCATTTTTGAGGATCGGTAGTTTGCCAACCTCTTCGATCTTAGCGTCCGGGTTGCTCAATATGAGCATTTTTGCTAAAATAACAATAACGACAATCGGTCATACTAGGGCCGAGGCAAAGATTGGAAGAAGGCGAGGGAAAACGACATTGCCTTGGTTGGAGAACATTCGGCACATGAAGAGTCGAATGACGAAAACAGAAATTCGACTGACGAGGCCTAAGTTTACGCGGCTAAGTGGTTAAAGGATCGCCAGCCATACAAGTGCCAGTTGCTGGAGCCAACAAGAATTCGGGAGTACAAAGCCCGAGCGTCGGCTAACACATAAACGTTCGAGACTTCCAAGGCCGATCAGATTTTCGATCAGTTACTCCAAGATGGGGGGATCCGACTCCACGAGGGTCAGACGATTCCTCCATACGAAGAGCTCCGGAAACAGAAGTATTGCAAGTGGCATCATTTAGGGAGCCACGGACAGGCAATTGCACCGCCTGGAAAAAGCAAATACAAAAGAAGATCGACGAGGGTCGACTTATTTTTGCTGACCACGAAAATAATAATGAAATAAAAACTAATCCCTTTCTTCTACAGGTAAACATAGTGGAGACCAAGGAGAAGAAACTGGCATCGAAATCTGAGTCCCCTGAGAAAGGTACGCAGGCGAACAGCATTCCTCGGCTCTACACACGATGCAAAGCTGAGATAACAGTCGAAGAATGGGGTGAATTCTTCCTCGGCATACCTGAGGAAGTCAAGAAATGGTTCGCCTTACCCAACTTGGGCATGGGCGAGGTTCGTCGGGACCCAGCACCGGATCAACATTCGGCCAAGGGATCCAACAAGAAGCTTCCCAAGAATGAGGAACAGGACCGCGCTATCCAGTGGGTCCTGGGTGATCTGTACGGCCTGAAAAGGCCAAGACCGCAAACAGGCGGCCACGGGGGGCTAGGAGCCCCACTACGACAACAACGCCCCCACTTCGGCCCCCAAGGAAGCCGAAGCCAGGGGGCACCCCGAGAAGCGTCCGGCCGAGAGACCGAAGGAGAGCGAACGTATAGGCCACAGTCGCAAACATATCAAAGCGGGCCCCGCAAGAGGCTCGGCCCAGCGGCCGGCTACCCGCGAACCGGGCCAAAGCCCCGAGTCTCGTACCACGGAGACAAAAAGCTGGGGGCATGGGCTACCCCCTTCGCACCCGACGTCAAGTTCCCCTGGCTTACGTCGGGGGAGGTGGATGCCCTTGCGATCCGCCTAGTAGAGCAGCTCCAAATCCAGCCATGACCAAAGTCGTGGCAGGGGTAAGAGATCCTCAGGAAACACCTGAGGGAAGTGGACCCACCGGCCGACCGGACGGCCGAACGACATCCCACTTCAGACGAGCTGAACTGGTGGCACGGTTCGGCCATGACAAAGACACAAAAGCGTCGACAGCAACGAGCCCAAGCCGACACAAAGAGGGAGGCGACGACGGCTCGAAGGTGTGGGTTATGGATTCCTACGATCTAAATAGGTGAAACAATACCTAGAGCGGGGGTGAATAGGTGTAAACTATAAACCCAAAATCTTAGCGTAAATAAAAATGTGCGGAAAATAAAATATCACACCAAGATGTTACGTGGGAAAACTCCTCTCGGAGTAAAAAAAAAACCTACGGGTCCGATCACACGGAAAAATCCACTAAGATTAAAAACACGTACAAGGTGATATAACGCTACCCCATGACTCAACCTTTACCACACGCTCAAAGTAGATCTCCTCTATTGGTCCACGACACATCTCGAATCCACGATCCGCGTCTAACTTCGAATCCACGAAATCTCCACCGACTCCTCAGCCTTCACGCGAATCCACGCGTCGACGTTCCTTCCGGAACTCGTTGAAAGATAGTTGGTGGTGATTCGAATGCTTAGAGAATCATATATGTATGAGAAAATACCTTCTAAGCATTCATCAATTTGATTCTTTAAAAGAAAGAAAGAGTTAAAAACTCATGAATCAAATTGATGTAGATTCTTGATCGAAGAAGACGATCAAGAGATCAAAAGAAGAATTCTAAATTTAGAAAGTGTTTCCCTTTTCTTCTATATTCTTCTATATCTTTATCATAACACCCAAGGGTCTATTTATAGGTTAGAAACAATTAGAATCAAGATAGGAATCAAAAATTGCAATTTAGGAAACTTTTCCCGCATCACGATCCGGACCGTTTTTGGAGAGTTCGGACTTTTCTTATGTGAAACAGAAAAGACGATTTGAGGTCCAGACTCTTTTCAAGACAGTCCGGACTCTTTCATGCACAGTAAAAATTAATGTTCGGGGTCCGAACTTTTTCCAAAAGGTCCGGACTTTTTCTGTGCACGAAAAACCAAACGTTCGGGGTCTGGACTCTTTTAAGACGGTTCGGACTCTGAACCCTTAAAATGTGCAGTTTTGATATTTTAACATACAAAACCTATTCTGAGTTCTTCTAAACATATAAATTGATTCTCAAACATCATTAACATGTTTTAATCATACCTAGATGTCATGGATTCACTCTTTTTGAGATTGATGTCTTGGTTCTTCAAGTTTTCTCCCTCAATCTTCAAGACTCCAACAAATTCACAAAATACGCCAATATATCCGTAATAACCTCCCCCTTTGGCGATTTCGTGACAAAACAAACAAACTCAACAAAAAAAAAAATAGAATTTTGTTGTAATCACCAAACAACAAAACCTACGCATGACCGATCCAAGAAAGTAAAATACAGAAAGTGTACTCCTAAAACAAACTCTAGACTTATATACATAACTAGGAGTTTTGAAGTTTTGTACTCCCTGCACAAAATTCTTGACACTAAATTTTGTTAAAACACAAGAATTTATGTTGAGCAAATCAACAGTAACAGTTAGACTTTCAATTAGAAGTTTCGAGAGTTACGAGAGTTAGAGAGTTAGTTAGAAAATTACACAAAATGCACAAAAATGTTCTACTCTCATCTCACCAACTATCACGATCTCCCCCTTGTTGCCACTAAAAAGCCGCAAAGAAACCTAAAGGAGGAGAAATCTATATGCAAAACAAGAAAAAGTAAAGAAAAGATGTATGCATAAGAAGAAAAATCATGCCACCCAAGACGTCACTCTTCCGAATCTGCATCGTGAGTAGGAAGATCTGCTGAACTGCACCCAAGCTTGTCGAAAAATAGCCCTCACCAATCGTGATAATTTTTCATATTTCCTTGTCAACTTGTGTTGTTCAGTGCCCAACCTCTGCTGCTCACTAGTAATTTGCTGCAACTCGACTGAAATCCGCTCCTGCTCGGAAGAAAGTTGCTGCTGCACGTGATAAATAGAGGTAACAAAAGCCTCATCCTCGGAAGTGTATGTCGGAGCAATACGTTCAGGAGGTGGCGATGAAGTACAAGGAGCACGAGGAGCACGAGGCCGAAGGGTATCAAACACCCCTCCACACTCATTTAACTTAAAATAGAATGGATATTAGATCATAAATAGAGATGCAAACAGAATGGACCTGCAGGCAGGAGGGGTTCCTACATTTTCTTGACGGTTTGGAATAGATTTAGGAAGGATAGATTTTTATTCTGCTTCTGCAGTCATTTGCCGGTCCATTCGAGTCAAGCTGAGGTAGAAACAAGTTTTTGACAAATAGAGGCGAATAAAGAGGAGAGGCCTCCTTGTTACCACATATAGCTTATTACCATATAAAGCTCATATTTAATTTGTATAGTTCATTAGTTTCCATATTCATTGTAATTGTATATTTCCATATTCATTATATTTCTTTAATTAGATTGCACGGCTGTAAAAGGAAAGAGATGAGCATTGTATATGTGCCTATAAATTGAATAAGAAGAAAAGAAGAGACGATCATCTTTTTCAATCAATATTCTATCATGGTATCGGAGCCCTGGTTTTAGAAGTTTTTTTTTGGTTTGTTTGGATTGTTTTGCTACTCTCTTTGGATCAGAGATTCTGAAACAAACAGTGAGCCGCAGCGAAGTGGTGGCAGATCTGTGCACGGGTGCAGTACCTTTACGTTTTGGAATTTGGCGTGGAAAGGTAGCTCACGATTTCGGTAAAATTTTAGTTTTCTTTGGTGATTTTTTTTCTTGGTGCGAACTATTCTTATTTCTTTGCAATGGCGAGTAGCACTTCTGAATTTTGTGTTAAGTTTACCGGAAAAAATTATACCGCATGGGAGTTTCAATTTCAATTGTTTGTCACTGGAAAGGAGTTATGGGGACATATTGATGGCACTGTTCCAGCTCCTACGGATGCCACACAATTGTCTCAATGGAAAGTCAAAGATGCTAGGGTGATGTCTTGGATTATTGGGTCATGTGATTCTCAAATTATTCTTAATTTACGTCCATATAAAACTGCTAAAGACATGTGGGCATATTTAAAAAGAGTTTACAATCAAACACATTCTGCAAGAAGGTTTCAATTGGAGTGCGAGATTGCAAATTACACTTAGGGAGCATTATCTATTCAAGATTATTTTTCCGATTTTCAACAATTATGGACTGAATTTTCTGATATTGTTTGTGTTACCGTGTCGAAAGATTCTCTCCATGATGTAATGGATGTTTATGAGGTTAGTAAGCGCGATCAATTTTTGATGAAATTGCGATCAGATTTTGAGAACGTTCGTTCTAATCTGATGAGTCGTCATCCTCCTCCTTCATTGGATATATGTTTTGGTGAATTACTTCGTGAAGAACAACGTCTTTTTACCCAAGCCACTCTGGAACAAGAAAGGTTGACTACAACACCTATGACATTTGTGGCTCAAGGAAAAGGCAAAGGCAGGGATATGAGTAAAGTTCAGTGCTTTAGTTGCAAGAATTATGGTCACATTGCTGCAAATTGTGCTAAGAAATTTTACAGTTACTGCAAAAAGCCTGGACATATCATCAAAGAATGTTCAATTCGGCCCCAAAATCGTCAGACTGCATTTCAAGCTTCTACTACTAATCCTTTTACAGGTCAAATTCCAGCTGGAACCTCAACAGCAGTCAATCACAATGCTGAGCAAACAGTCCTCACTCCTGAAATGGTGCAACAAATGATTATTTCGGCCTTTTCAGCTCTAGGACTTCACGGTAATGGTAATTCTCTAAATCTTGGCTTATTGATTCTGCCGCATCAAATCATATGACTGGCTCGGTGGCTTTGCTTAAAAATGTCCGCGCATATCGTGGTTCAGAACATGTCCGGGTTGCAAATGGACACACCTTACCTATTACTGCTGTAGGAGATATTACTCCAACTCTCAACAATGCTTTTGTATCACCTGGACTCTCTAATAATCTTCTATCAGTTGGACAATTAGTAGAAAATAACTATGATGTACATTTTTCTCGTGGTGGTTGTTATGTGCAGGATCAGGTGTCGGGGACGGTGATTGCGAAGGGGCCTAAAGTAGGACGACTGTTTTCACTCCAACTTTCCATTCCTAATCATGTTGCTTTGACTTCTTCTACTATTATCAATAAAAGTGAAAGGTGGCATAAACGTTTGGGACACCCCAATTCTGATATTTTGTCTTATTTATTGACTTCTGGTTTATTGGGCAATAAAGATAAATTTTGTTCTTCTCGTGCTTCCTTTGATTGTTCTACTTGTAAGTTAGGAAAAAGTAAACTGCTTCCATTTCCTATTGCTGGTAGTCATGCGAAAAATTGTTTTGATATTATTCATACTGATGTGTGGGGAATTGCACCTGTTATTTCTCATGGTCAGTATAAATATTTTGTAACATTTATTGATGACTATAGTCGGTTTACTTGGATTTATTTTCTCCGTTCTAAATCTGAAGTTTTTTTAACTTTTAAATCCTTCCTAGTGTATGTCGAAACTCAATTTTCTGCCACTGTTAAGATTCGTCGATCTGATTCTGGTGGAGAATACATGACTAATGCATTTCATGATTTTCTGAATCAAAAAGGCATTTTGTCACAGCGTTCATGTCCATATACGCCTCAACAAAATGGTGTGGCCGAACGAAAGAACCGTCATCTCTTAGAGGTGGCTCGGACATTATTACTCGAATCTTCTGTTCCACCTATTTTTTGGGTAGAAGCATTATCTACAGCGGTTTATCTTATTAATCGACTACCTTCTCGAACTCTTGATCTTGACTCTCCTTATTTTCGTCTTCATCATCAGCATCCTCCCTATCAACATTTGCATACTTTTGGTTGTGTGTGTTTTGTTCATTTGCCTCCTCATGAACGCCATAAGCTTTCTGCTCAATCTGTGAAATGTGCCTTTTTGGGATATAGTACTAATCATAAGGGGTTTGTTTGCTATGATCCTTCTTTAAAGAGGCTTCGTGTTTCTCGAAATGTTGTTTTCTTTGAAAGTCAACATTTCTTTCCAACTCATGTTAGCTCATCCCCTGAAGTCGCTATTCTTCCTACTTTTGATGACACGTCTTCTTCTATTGACCGGTTCAAACCTGGAGTTGTCTACACTCGACGTCGTGCACTGCAGCCCCTTCCCGAGCCAGATCCGTCATCTGCTCCTGCCCCACCTTTACCGAGGCGATCTACCCGAGTTTCTCGTCCTCCTCCTCGGTATGACTCTTATCATACATCATTTTCTGCTGCTTTGTCCTCCATTTCGGTTCCATCTTCTTACTCAGAAGCAGTGAAGCATGAGTGTTGGCAGCGGGCAATGCAGGAGGAATTTCGTGCTCTTCAGGATAATCAGACTTGGGACATTGTTAAATGTCCACCTCATGTTAAGCCCATTGGTTGTAAATGGGTTTATTCAATAAAGCTTCGCTCTGATGGATCCCTCGATCGCTATAAAGCAAGATTGGTTGCCTTAGGCAACCGACAAGAGTATGGGATAAACTATCATGAAACATTTGCTCCTGTAGCCAAAATGACTACGATCCGTACAGTTCTTGCTATTGCCGCCTCACAGGGCTGGCCGCTTCAACAGTTGGATGTCAAAAATGCTTTTCTCCATGGTGATCTCAATGAAGATATATACATGACACCTCCTCCTGGTTTGTTTTCCTCTTCTACTACGGAAGTTTGCAAATTGAATCGTTCATTATATAGCTTAAAACAAGCTCCTCGAGCGTGGTTTGAAAAGTTTCGCTCTATTTTGCTTCACTTTAAGCTTGTCCAAAGCCAATATGACTCTTCATTGTTTCTTCGAAAATCAACTACTGGAGTTGTTCTTCTTTTGGTGTATGTTGATGATATTGTTATCACTGGGACAGATTCTTTATTGATTACTCAGCTTAAGCAATATCTTCAAAAATCTTTTCATATGAAGGATCTTGGTCATCTTACATATTTCTTAGGTTTGGAAGTTCAAACTGATTCTTCGGGCATATTCTTACATCAACATAAATATATTCAGGATTTGATTGCTTTGGCTGGTCTTCAAGATTCTTCCTCTGTTGATACACCTCTAGAAATGAATGTTAAGTATTATGCTGATGAGGGAGAGCTACTTTCTGATCCTTTGTTGTATCGCCAATTAGTGGGTAGCCTCAACTACCTGACTATTACTCGGCCTGATATCTCCTTTGCTGTACAGCAAGTTAGTCAATTTATGCACTCTCCACGGCATCTACACTTGGCAGCTGTTCGTCGCATCATTCGATATCTCCATGGCTCTCCTTGTCGAGGTTTATTTTTTCCTGCTAAATCTCCTGTGCATCTTATTGCTTTTAGTGATGCTGATTGGGCGGGATGTCCCAATACACGTCGCTCTGTCACTGGTTGGTGCATGTTTCTTGGGGACTCTTTGATCTCATGGAAGAGTAAGAAACAAGACCGTGTGTCTAAATCTTCCACGGAGTCTGAATATCGCGCTATGTCTGCTGCATGCTCTGAGATTACTTGGCTTCGAGGTTTGTTGACTGAGCTTGGGTTTCCACAGCATGATCCTACTCCACTTCATGCCGATAACACAAGTGCTATTCAAATTGCCACTAATCCAGTATACCATGAGCGCACTAAGCATATTGAAGTAGACTGTCATTATATTCGAGAAGCTGTGGATACTCGTGTCATTTCTCTTCCACATGTTTCCACATCCTTCCAATTAGCCGATGTGTTTACCAAGTCTCTCAGTGTGTTTACCAAGTCTCTCAGTCGCCAGCGCCATCAATTTCTCATTGGCAAATTGATGCTTCTTGATCACCCAGCATCAATTTGAGGGGGGATGTTACCACATATAGCTTATTACCATATAAAGCTCATATTTAATTTGTATAGTTCATTAGTTTCCATATTCATTGTAATTGTATATTTTCATATTCATTATATTTCTTTAATTAGATTGCACGGCTGTAAAAGGAAAGAGATGAGCATTGTATATGTGCCTATAAATTGAATAAGAAGAAAAGAAGAGACGATCATCTTTTTCAATCAATATTCTATCACTCCTCATCTCCCACTCTATTTCTTTAGCAGATACGGGCGGATTGAAAGTCAATTATTATTTTTTTCTTTATTTTTAGTCCTGACTTAACTACTTACCACCTCATTTGATGCCAATCAGAGTGGGAACTCTACCGATCTGGATACATTTACATCTCTACTTACAACTATCAGTACAAGGTTAACTAAACTTAATGAACTGCAGAAAGCACAAGAAAATTCTCATTTCCAGGATGATTAACCAAATACATAGATCTCAAAAAATCAACTATAAAGTTTGAAGAAAAGGGAAAGTTTTCCATTTATATTAACTCATATACAAAACCAACGTGTAGGGACAGAAATGTCACCCAAAAATAGAAGAAAAACTAATGCAATTAAACCTGGTGAACGATGTCTACAAAAGAAATTATCTAGTAACACTTTATGTCATATGATGATTTCAAAGAATCAGATCTCCTAGTATATTACTTCTTTTCCTTGCATAAATATCTCATATCTACTGAGTATTGTTTCTGAAACTAGAAATAATGGAGGTTAGATTCTATCTTGCACTCTGAAACTAGAAATAATGGAGGTTAGATTCTATCTTGCACTAAAAATAGGTTCGCCACTTCGCTAGACCGTATGTACAAAACCATCGTGGATGTGTTCGTATGTAAGTATGTAGAGGTTTTCTAATTTGACTTTGTCATGATAAGTGGAAAGCTCCAGCTCCTTCCGCTATAGCATATAAGAGCTTCTCCCTCATTTTCTCCTGCATAAAAAATAAAAATAAAAAAAGATAAAGAAAAGATATAGAAAATGTTTCAATTTATATGAAGTGTAAAGGCATAATAAATTTGAAGCTAATATTGGTTTATTTATTACCTTTGTAGTGTAAGGGGGAAGCTTTAGAAAATGGTGGCAGATGTTCACGCTTGGTAATTCCATATTGGCATCACCATCACACTGCTGCTAAAAAAAAAATGCACATGTGAAATTATAAGTATGTCATAAGGTGAAATTGTAATATTGTTAAATGGTTTTCAGTTGGCCATTTTGCATAAAAAGTACGACCATTTTAAATTTTGTGACTTTGGCCCGCCATTTTGACTTGTTATTACTATTCTGAAATTAAAAGAATATCCATGCATAGGATAGAATGCCCCTAGCAGGAACGCTAGTGCATATTTATAATAATATAGGCCTGGTGCACTTTGGCCAATGGAAGAAGAAGATTTAGCCTAAAGTTGGAAAGTAAGAAATGTGGGCCAAAGTTGCGACAATCAAAATTTTTTTTTTTTTTTTGCCCCAAAACACTTCAAGGCTCCAATTTACCGATCTAGCAACTTGGGCCCGCAATTTCATTTATGTTCATTTATACATGTCTAGACTAAAAAATCTTCCACTTGGACCAGAATGCCCCTGCCTGGACAAGAGTGCACCGAATTATCATACAGATAAACCGGGAGTATTTTAGGACCATTAAAAAAGATTTTAGCATAGAGTGGAAAAAAATGAAAACTGTTGGCTAAACTTACAGAGTCAAACAATTCGTTAAATGTTTAGAAAAGAAGTGCAAACCTTTCGGACAACGGTGAGCTTAGGATTGAGTGACGAAAAGCCTCCAAGAGGAACCCGAGGAGCCCCAGTCACAAACTGTAAGAAGGCTCTTTGTTCATCCCTTGAGAGTTCTCGCATTATCTCTAACAACTGCATGGAGCATCAAATTGCCACACTTGTGAGAGTTTTCGTGAAATAAAAAAAAGTAAAAAAACATAAACAAACTACCTGAACTACAATGCATTTCAATATGGGTACCAGAATTTTATCATTAATTTTGATTTCAGTAAAACTCCCAAGTCCTAATAGAAGTGTTTACTGTCAAAGCAGTTATGTGATATTCTTTCTACAAGGTCAAAGTTACCATTTAAAGTTCTAATGTGAGGTACTTATATCTGTTAGAATTTATTTTATTTTAATTGTGATTTAAAACTTAACTTTGGCCTATGGGCCTTCTGGGTAGCCCAAAATCAATGGGCTTTACCTGAAATTCCAAAAAGCCTTACTTACCACATGTGATGTTTAGTCCCACATTTGATACTGATAATATTTATATTTTTAAAAATTGAGAAGAAGGCCATCTCCTAAAGACATGCACGGCACGAGCCGGGACAGGTGGGTGGCGGCGCACGATCTTGACTCGGTGCACTTTTTTTTTTTTTTTTTTTTTTTTTGACTTAATCTTACCTTGGGAATGCCTTAACAGACTACTCAACGGTCTTGCCTTGGGAAGAGCCTAATGGGCTTACCCAAAGACCTCCTCGGTAAGTTCCAACGGTTACCATTGGATTTGCATTGAGATTTGTGTTATTTACTTTTTATTCCTCTCTCTTTAGTTGACTTTACAAAAGTACAAATCTCAATGCAAATCCAATGGTAAAAAATTCATAAGCATATTTTTGCTTATGCTTTTAAAAGCATATAAGCTCTACTCTATATATATATATATATATATATATATATATATATATATATATATCCAATTTAAATTATTTTAAAGTGTTATATTACTAGAAGAAATTAGAAAGAAATTTTCAACAATATCAAACATACTATAATGCTCGGTAATAAAATTAAAAATTTAAAATTCGGTCACCTATTTCAAAGTGCGCTATTATCCATATAAGACCTACATATTTTATCGAAAACAAAGTTGTTCAAATCAAAATTAAACTAAAAAGAGATTATTTCTACAAATGTACTTACATTAATTGCGGCAGGACTAATAGCTGTATAGCCATGATCGAATAGAATGTGCTCAACAAGGTTGCAGGACTGGCAAACAAGTTATATCGGATGTTAGAATCATATTCTACGTCAGAAAAAGAAAATCATTCAAAAATATTATAAGAGTAGCCTTGACACATACAGCCCAAGCATCTTGTTCCCCGCACAGTATTCGCTCAAGCTCTTCTTCAGTGAAAATTTTAAGTGTCTTTATGGGGAAAACCTACAAAATATATTAAAAGAAAAGTTATAAACATGTAAGAAAGCCATCTCATGTATCACTTTTTTCATTGAGGCTGAGGAATAAGAGGAACAAGTTAGTAAGCTGCAGTGATCAAACCGTATTTATTCCAGACTTAAAGGCTTCGAGCTGCCTTGACACTCCGCTTCCAGTTGTTGCATCAACAACTAATGAGACATATTCCTCCAAGTTGTCGAGATTAACCTTATTTAAAAAAAAAATCATAAAAAAGAAAAGTTAGTAGATTATAAAGATTATATTACAGCCCAAAACTAAGCATAAAGATGCAAAAAGAGATGATGCAAATTACCATTTTTGAGTTTCCTCCGGGTTTCAGATCATAATCACAATAACCAGGGAGAGTAAATTGGAGACAAAGGTCTTCTATTGCTGAATTCCGGTATGATAAATCGAACAGATGCGGGGAATTCTCTACTGAATTGGTTTCCAAATACTTTTTCCTCTTAACAAGAGCTTGAAATTCGACCATTATCTTCCCCAGCTCAGGATCAAATGATTCAATATCATACATGTCAAGTTCCTAAAAAGGTACAATAAAAAATATCAGATTAAGAACTTAGGCTTATTCATCAGAGTGTATGCATCAAATAAAAGAGTGTTTGAGGCACATGGAGGGACATTAGAGCAGTTGTTCATATTCGCAGGTGTATATAAAAGCAAAAAAACACCCTAACGGAAAAGGGCAAATTTCAAGTTTAATATATAAAGATAGAAGTTGTACCTGAT
The DNA here is from genome assembly GCA_029168755.2 of Tillandsia fasciculata. Taxonomy (NCBI): domain Eukaryota; kingdom Viridiplantae; phylum Streptophyta; class Magnoliopsida; order Poales; family Bromeliaceae; genus Tillandsia; species Tillandsia fasciculata. The sequence continues at coordinate 5,173,961 of CM054950.1, forward strand.
CAAGCATAGCTTTATAGAATGGTTTAGAGAGAGGGAGGTCCAAGACCCTTCCATCTAAAATGGCTCTGGCTACAAGCTGTCCAAGAAGGAAGAAGTGCTTAAGAACGGCTGAGAAGCCAATGCCACCAGAAGAACATACTGCTGCTGACCACGGACGAGGGAAAAGCCCAAACGGAGCAAATACATATCCATCACCATACACTACTCCGTTTTCTGAACAATCTCCTCTCCACAAACCAAGACCAACTTTTTGCAATTCTCTACTCGAAGTAGTATAAAATTCAACAGCAGGCCCTCTACCCGTCCCAGCTTCTCCATGATATTCTATTTCAATTAAATCCATGCTACGAGCATGAGAAGCCATCACTAATGAAGCTGATTGAAGGATTTGTCCACGATCTACTTTGTATTTCTTACTAGCAGGTTCTTTTGAATTCGGCTCACTCAAGAAAAGCCGATTTTGTAATGAATTACACAAAGTGATACAAAAGTATTTCCATCTTGTGTTGAAAGGGAATAAGAAAGGAGATGCTGCCATTAAATGAATGCACCATGAAGGGATGACACCTTTTTCGAATAACTGATCTTTCATTTGCTGCTCCAATTTGTTAGCCAACATTTTACTGACAAATTCAGACTGTGGCATCAAAAAATTTGACGTCTTTATGTCGTCGAAACTTTTTATTTTCCCTTCAGCAAATTCATCTATCCTTTCTTGGGTAGAAATTTGAAAGGAAAATCTGTTAAGTCCTTCCAATATTTTCAGAATAAAAAGTATATCATATGAAGGGCTCAATTGTTCTAGCTCACAAGGGATCCTTCCGATGATCATACTAGAGAAAAATGAATGCTTTTGCCATGAAAGTATTGATCCCGAAGTATAATGGAGCTTTTGGGAAGAAGTGCTACTGGCTTTCCTGGCACTGGAATAAGTTACTACGTGTATCTCATCAAAGAAGGATGAATTCACAACCAAATCACCATCTGCATCGGTCTTTTCTCGAAGTATAGATTCAAAAAGGGTTAAAGACCGGTTTAGCTTTTTACATTTATAGTAAAATCTCAATTCAAACGTTTCTGCACAAAAAGGGAAGAAATTTATGCATAAAAATTTCTGAAGTAATAAGATGTGTTACTCGATCAATGATATTGAATTGGATGCAATTACCTTTCATAAGCTTCCTTGGGGCTGCAGCATTACTCTTCGATGTAGTTGATATTTTTGATTCCTAAAATAAAAATAAAAAAATAAAAAAAAAAAAAAAAAAATAAAAAAAAAAAAAAAAAAAATGTTAAGTTACAACCCAAGGCAGTTTTTAGTAAAAATTTAAGAGCTAACTATCAGATTAAGTTTACTTGTAATTCTCAAATAATCAAGTTGGTAGAAAGTAAGCATGGGGAGTACATGCCCAATCATCATTCAATGACAAAATAGTACATACTATATTTAACTATATAATATTGCTATTAGTTACTGTGACACCCAATAGTCCCACATCGGATGCGAATGTGGATGTGTTTAGGCATATAAGAGGACATGAACACTAGTAATAATAACTGAGCTTAAGTATTTTGGGCTGTGGTTTGGGCCCAACGAGTTATTATTGCTAGTGGGCCGAACCGTTACATTTGGTATTAGAGCCAATAACCAGCCGGAAGTGTGTTACGAGTCTCGACTGAGCCTGGATCTAGATGACAGGGCTAGCGAAACAAGTCTCACATCGCCTGGTGATCTTGGGCTACGTGTGTTTGGGCTGACGAGGACGTCAGGCCTAAACGGGGGAGTCTGTGACACCCAATAGTCCCACATCGGATGCGAATGTGGATGTGATTGGGCATATAAGAGGACATGGACACTAGTAATAATAACTGGGCTTAAGCATTTTGGGCTGTGGTTTGGGCCCAACGAGTTATTATTGCTAGTGGGCCGGGTCGTTACAGTTACTAAAGTTAAATAAACTTTCTTTCATTCGGGCGATATACAAGGAAAAGAATAAATGCGAAAAAAAATATATAATGAAAATTTGGTAATAGCATACAACATAACAAACATGTAGAAATAATAAACCAGTCAAACCGTTCCTAATTTATTTGAAGTTAGAAAGAAGAGCTCTCTTGCTTGATAAGCAAGATTAAATGATTGACTACGATGATGATCTATCTAAATAAAATGATACAATTTTGTTGCTCAGTGCTTCAATTGTCTCTGAAAAAAGAAAACTGATATCAACCAAGTTTTCTGCAATAGGAACCATGAAACCATAAAGAGAACAATCATTACCTTTAAAAGGTTTGAGGATATCTGGGGCCATAAGACTGCTTCAACCGCCTCAAGAGGCGAATTAAGGTCAACAGTCAAAACGTCATCAAAGTTAGCCAATTTTTTCTCCCTTACCGCCCTCTTAAATTGCACCTTTATCTTCATAAATGCCGAGTTTCTTAGTGGGAAGGTCACATGCTTTCGTGCAGATTGATGATTATCACTTAGAATTAAAGAAAAATTGTCGCAACAAGAGGCATGCAAAGCATCTTGCAACTTCCGCACAAAAATGGAAAGAATATTCTCCTCTGAGCTCTGATCAGGTATAAGGAGAGCCATACAAGCAAATGTATGCAATCTCATTTCCACTTCATGTAAATGCTTCAATAATTTATCGGTATCTTTTATTTGTCCTTTCAGATATCTCCCATTGGACAAGTAGCAAGCCAAAGACCTAATTACACCACTATCAACAAATTCAAGATTCAGCGTAGCCTTAACTTGGTGCAACGCATCACATATCTTCTCCCTAATTTGCCCATCTTTAGTGAGGGACTTGATTGCATTGTAGTTATTATTTGATATAGAGAAGAAATCTTTCAAATTCTGAAGGATCCTCACAAAACCACCCTTCTTCGAACCACCTATTGAGGAGAAATAAGTGTTTCTGATACTTTCGGCTAAAGCAAGAACTGCTTCTTTTCCCACCCTGCATGCTTCTTTGTCTGATGATGAGGATGAATCAGAACCAAATGAATAGCAATAGCATGAGTTAGCAGCATTGCTTTTATCTTTGTCCTTTCTGAGTTTAGACTGTTGAGAGTTTCTTTCTCTCAGTATGATTGCATCAATGAAATTAACCAAACCCTCCTTGCAGAAAGATATTAAGTGAAAATCAGGGGCCTTTTCTAAAAGGATCTCAGCAATCTTCAGAGTCTGGAAAATCATGTGGTGATCCTTATGCGCCAACAAGGAAGCCAAAAAGCTGAAAAAAGTACAAAAGATCGTAAATGTGAATAAAAATACTCATTAATTAACTAAAAGAAAACATAGTCGTCCCCAGAATTATGATATTTTCTCACCTTGAGATGTTTGTTGCCTTACTCAACTCATCAAGCAGCTCAAGAGTGCTTAAGGAAAATATGTTGCATAATATACAAAGGCACCCATACGAGACAGCTAATTTTGCATTAGAATACACAAACTACACCACAAAAACAAACCAGTTAGATGATACACACAGCTTAGCGTTTTCTACTTATACTTGAATACTTGTAACTGAGTATCATACCTGAATTAAAAGAAAAACAATGTTAGTTACAAACTGACAAAAATGGGTAGAATTTTCCAACATAATCTTCTTCTTCTGCTGTAATAGTTGAGTGTTTTCTTGATTACACGCCTCAACCACAGGTATTAATTGATTCAACAACTTCAGAACTTGATATATCTGCCATGAGGAAAACAAGTATAAGATTCCACTAGGTGTAGTGATCAATAGGCTAAAAGGCAGACAATTCCTAGGATATATTGTGGTTTGATCAGATTAGTTGGTTAAACTGCTACCCAATGTTTGCAGTTTAAAGTGCAATATTTTATAAAAAATCAAGAGGTTATCTATAGATTTTGATTATTAAGTGGGGTATGGTTGGAATCACAAGATAACTAGAGGCCTTATCTCCATTTACCCTAGTTAATAGCTATTAATTGACTTTCCATTTATGGAAAGGTTTATAACTTTACCAAATTTGGCAAAGCAAGCATACCTGATTAATCTCCAGATTATGAAAAGAGACGTTGCGTGATGTGAGTGCCCCCCTAAGCACACTGCCAATGTTCAATTCGAAGAGACTCCTCACTGCAATGATGGAGCCCGAAGCAAGATATCCAAGTAACTGGATCAAATACTGCAAGCCATGTTGTATATCATCGTTTAGGTGCAATTAAGAAAAGCACTAAAAAGATAAATAGGGCTGAATTTTAACTTACCAAATATAGTCAATTACAGTTTTGCCCACTAACTTTAAGTTGGTAGAAAAACCTACTAACTGTTTTGTATGCAGTTTTGTTAAGGACAGTTGATTTGGTGTAAAAATATTCTTCACTATCTAATGTTACTAGCAGTATGTAAGTTTCTTTTGGTGCAAAAAATAAAAATGGTCCACAAAATTTTGATTTGGTTCAGAAAGTGAGGAAAACAAATTCACATCACATTAGATAGTCGGTGAGCGTTTTGCACCAAATCAAACTACAAAGGCCAAATTGCAATGAAACATAAGTTAGTGCCTTTTCTTTTTTTTTCTGCACCATATTCAAGTTAGCAGTTTGAATTGGAACTATGAGTTAGTGCATATTCTATTCTGCAACAATTCAAGTTAGCAGTTTGAACTAGATCTGTGAAAAGTTAGCAGAGTTTTTAACACTTTAAACCTTAATAAAAAAATTTAAAAAAAAAAAACAAGGATAAGAAACATACAAGTAAATTATCTTCATCCAGAGACCTTGAATTGTTGTAGTTCATCAACTGTACGGAATGAGTGACCACCCCTAGCATGCAGATCTCATCACACAGCTTTGGAGAAGTATGAAAGACTTTCCCGATCACCAACAAGCAATAAAGAGCATCATCCATGATCTTACATGAATAAAAGAACAAAAGAATAATTGATACGGCGCAAGAAATTTTATTCAACTGAAAACATCAAGGAAAGGGTCTTCTTGATGTGTACCTCCTTATCTTCCGATTGCAGAAGGTTGCATAACATGGGAACAGCATCGATCACAAGGGAAGAGTGTTCCAACTTGATCGCAGAGAATACGTTTGACATGATTGAAACTACGACCCTCTTGAATTGTCATATAATAAAGGAAATATTAATTTAGTAGCGAATCCACACTAAAATTAGGGACTGTTTTGCCCAGCTGTGGGATTCAGTTCTGCTAGGACAAGCAATGATAGTTTTCTTATTAAAACAGAAGCTCGCAGCTTCTGCTTTTGGGTCCACCAAATTGCAGTGTCATGGCAAAACCTTCAAACTTTTCTTTTTCTTCTCTGTTCTACTGAAAGTATCAGTAGTTGAGAGCAGAAGAAGATACTTAATACAAGAAAATAGTTTTGCATAAGATCAAGTTTGTGCAACAGTAAAAAATCTAAATTAAGAGCTACACGACTAGTCTAGTCTAATCATATATAATCAATACTTAGCCCTTTTTTTAGTTTTTTTAAAATAAAATTTTTTATACTTATCAAAATCAAATACTTAGCATAGAATTGGTATGCTATACATTTATCTTTTAAAAATCAAATTGATTATGAATAATTATGAATTTTCTAGTGTCAATTGCTACAAAAAAATAAATAAATAAATAAATAAATAACTACTACCAACTCTGCTTTATAGAGGAAGTTTGTTGAGAGTGTTAAGAGTATTATTACCTGTGTGGATAACGAGAAAAAATCGAAGTGATTGAGAACCGCGGTGACAATGCCGGCGCTTAAGCACTTCCCCGGCTTTTCCAGCGATATCTTCTCCAGCGCTCGCAAACACTACAACACATTGTACCGATCAAATCAATTACAACATAAAATTAGGGCGTGTAAAAGCAGAGGAGCTAGGGTTCGCTCTCGCTCGCGCGATCCGCACCTGCTCGGCCAGGTCCATGTACTCAATGCTCGCCACGTGCGCGCAGAGCGCGGGGACGACGCCGTGGCGGACAAAGTCGCCGGCGGAGTAGGGGTTCGCGTCGCAGACGAGGGTGATGGCGCGCGCGGCGAGGACGGCGACGGAGGGGTCGACAGCGCCTTCGCCGCCGCCGCGGCCGGAGGCGAGGTTGATGAGGTGGGGGGCGAGGTCGTCGAGGTCGAGGGAGTCGAAGAACTCGTCGGGGGCGCAGGCGAAGGCGTCGCAGAGCGCAGAGAGCGCCGCGCCGGCGCTGGCGAATCCCCCGGCGCCGGGGTCGAGGTTGCGGATGAGATTGGCGTAGAAGTCAGCGGTGTCGCCGCCCAGGTGGTCCATGGAGTCTGCGGCGAGATCCCCTCGTCGTCGTCGTTGAAGCTAATGCAACGGGAGGGGAGGGGAGGGGAGGGGAGACGAGCAAGGGCCTTGGAGAGCGTTCGGGACGATGAAGCACGAGAGACAGAGATAGAGAGAACAGCGATAAGTTTGTAAATCGTAATGCCGTATTTATAAGCGAAGTTATGATAGGCGTGTAGCTTTGATGATGGAATTTCCTAACGGACATTCGGGAAACTTAATCTAAAATATTTAAAATATCTATAATTTTTTCTTATCATGTATCTTGTGATGATAAATCCGTATTGTTTATATTTTTAATAATATATTTAAATCAAATAAAATTTTCATAAAAAAATTATATATTATTTACAATAAATTTAATATCGCTTATTAAAAAGATATATCTAAACTTATAGCACTGGTACTTATATATATATATATATATATAGAGAGAGAGAGAGAGAGAGAGAGAGAGTCCGGCTAGAATACTATCGATAGCACCAAATAATTGGTGCTATCAAGTTTTCAGCCGTTGGATGAAAATATATGCGGTTGAAATTATAATGGTCCCGTAAAATTTTTACTATTCAACCAATCACCTAGTAAACCCTACGGAACCACTATAATCCAAACCGCATATTTTTTCATCCAACGGATAAAAACTTGATAGCACCAATGACTTGGTGCTATCGATAGTATTCGAACCTAATTATATATATATATATATATATATATATATATATATATATATATATATATATATATATATATATATATATATATATTAGTTGAATCATAAATATACATATAGAAATAGTTTTTTGACACTGGTAGTTGAATCATAAATATATATATAGAAATAACTAGCCTCTTATATTATTAATAGCACCAAGTTATTAATACTATTAAATTTTTAACTCTTGAATAATAAAGAAATGTGCGGGTAGGATAATAGTGGCCCCTAGTAGGAGATTGCGAAAATAGTATAATTTTAGAAGTGAAAATGATCAAAGAATAGATTTAACGACGAAAAAAAATTTGATAGCACGAAATGCTTTGTGTTATCAATAGCATAGTAGCCGAACTATATATATATATATATATATATATAGAGAGAGAGAGAGAGAGAGAGAGAGAGAGAGAGAAAGCTAGGCTGGAATACTATTAATAGTACCAAATTATTGATGCTATTAAGATATGTGGTTGAAATGATAGTGGGTCCTTTGGGTTTAATGGGTGGTTGGAAAATAGTAAAATCTAACGGATTAAAATAATTAAAGTGGTGATCTAATGGTAGAAAACTTGATAGCACTAAATATTTGGTACTATCGATAGTATAGTAGCCGGACTATATATATAACTAGCCTCCTATGCTTTCGAAAATACGGAGACTTCCTTACTTGTAAGTTATTTTCAATGATGCACGATCAGTTTCGTTAGATATGATCTAAAATGTTGGAACTATTTAGAAACCAAATTTCATAATTTTTTGACTTTATTTGCGTAGTGAACGAATAGTCTCAAAATGAACGGATAAAAATAAAAATTTCATAAAAAATAATGATAAAATACTCAAATTTCAAATTGGAAATATTGATTTTACTCTTGATGTTAACTAGAATTTTTTATTAAAGTTTCACCTAATTTGCATTGTTCTACACCATTAAACTTACAAACGTGTCACACCGGTCGCTAAAATAGTCATTTTTAAGACTCTTTGATCGCTTGATAAATGATGTTAAAAAATTATGAAATTTAATTTTTAAATAATTCTAATAGTGTAGATCATGTCTAACGGAGCCGATCGTCAAATTGAATGTTCCATCATCAAAAATAACTTACAAGTATAGAGGCTCCCGTATTTTCGAAAACACAGAAAATCGTACTATATATATATATATATAGAGAGAGAGAGAGAGAGAGAGAGAGAGAGAGAGAGAGCTAGGTTGAAATGCTATTAATAGTTATTGGTGCTATTAAGTTTTTAACCTTGGATTAAACTATGTGTGGTTTAGATGATAATGGACCCCTTGGGGTTATTAGGTGATTGAAAAAATAATAAAATCTAACGGAGGGAAATAATTAAAAGGGTTGATCTAAGGGTAGATAACCTAATAGCACCAATGCTTTGTGCTATCAATAGTATAGTAGTCGGACTCTCTCTCTCTCTCTATAGAGAGGGAGTCCGACTATGGTGCTTTGTAAAAGCACCAAGTATTTGGTGTTTGTAGATTTTTTTATTATTAGATCTATTTCATTAACTCATTTCACCCCTCAGATCATGTTATTCCACCAACCACCCACTAAACCAAGGAGCCCATTATCATCCTAACCGTAAATTTTTTCATTCTGGAATTAAAAATCTATAAACACCAATGACTTCGTACTTTTAAAAGTATAATAATTGTTCAATTTTATATATGTATTTGTTATCTTTATTTTAATAGGCATATAAAATTTAAAATAAAAAAAAAAATCTCCCAACTATGTTATAACAATAATTGAAGTTACGAATTAATAATTCATTAACGTTTTGGAGATTTAATTAAAAAATATATAATTTTTTTATCCTATTTAAAATTCTGTTTATTCATTTCTATCTATTTTTTTCCTGCCAAAAAATAAAAAAAATAAAAATATTTATTTAAAAGAAAAAAATATTTTGAAATTAAATTCAAATTTGATTACTTATTTAAATAGTTATTAGTGACAAGTCTCTTCTTTAATTAATTTATTTTTAAAATTTGATTGTTTCAGTTTGTTTTTAGTTGGAGATAATCTGAAACTATAAAACATATATGCAATGATATATAAATATTTAATAAACATAAAAAAAAGCTTATCCGTTAGAGAATATATATATATATATATATATATATATATATATATATATATATATATATATATATATATATATAATTGAGCTTCTATACTTTTAAAAGTACCTACGTCATTGGTGCTGATAGGTTTTTAGCTATTGGATGAAAAATATATATGATTAGGATGATAATGGGCCCATTGGATTAAATAAGTGGTTGGTAGAATAGAATGATGTAAGGGATGAAATTAGTCAAAGGGATAGATTTAACCGTAGAAAACTTATAAGAACCAATTACTTGATACTTGTACCAGCATAATAGTCGGAATATATATATATATATATATATATATATATATATATATATATATATATAGTCCTGCTACTATGCTATCGATAGCACAAAGTATTTGGTGCTATCAAGTTTTCCACCGTTATTTCGACCTCTTTGATCATACTATTTTCCCAACTACCATTAAATCCTAGGGGTCCACTATCATCTCAACCATACATCTCTTAATCCAAGGGTCAAAAACTTAATAGCATTGACTTAGTGCTATTAATAGCATTCCAACCTAGCTCTTTCTTTCTCTTTGTGTATATATATAATTGAGCTTCTATACTTTTAAAAGTATCAAGTTATTGGTGTTTGTAACTTTTTAGCCCTTGGATGAAAAGATGTGTAGTTCTAATAATAGTGGGCCTCTTGGGTTGAGGGAATGATCGGTGGAATAGAAAGATCTAAGGAAAGAAATTAGTCAAAGGGGTAGATCTAACACTAGATGAAATTCCATGAGATTAATGATGTCAAAAGAATTTAAAATTTGATTTCTAGATACTTCCAATGGCTTAGATCATGTTCAACTGTACTGATCGTCGATTTAGAAGCTCCATCATTGAAAATAAATGGATGGCAACGAAGCCCGTTGCTATTACTATCATTCCAACTTAACTCTCTCTCTCTCTCTCTCTCTCTCCCCCTCTATGTGTGTGTATATATATAAAGAGAGAGAGAGAGAGTCCGACTACTATACTTTGATGAGTATATATCTCTTCGTACTCATAAATTTTCAGTCCTTAGGTAAAGAAAGGTGCGGTTAGAATTATAATGGTCTTCTAGAATTTATACTATTTTATCAATAACCCACTAAATACTAGGAAACCAATATCATTCTAACAACGCATCTCTTCATCCAATAAGAAAAACTTATGAGTATGAAGGAGTATAACTGATAAGAATATAATAGTCCTACTCATATATATATATATATATATATATATATATATATATATATATATATATATATTATGTTCGTAGTATCGTGCTGTCTTCTACTAGGCCCCATTTGGTGATGAGTTAATGTAGAACTAGCTAATCCTGGGATAAGTATATAGTACGGAACTAGGGTAAAAAAGAGTTTGGGATGGTTTCAGGGATAAAAGATTTTATGTTTGGTATGAGAATGAGCAATAAGAAGAATAAAGAGGTTAGGTTGGGATAATTTACCTTTTTACCCTCAAGATTTAATATGTGATAAAAGTTGTTAAAATCTAATTAGTTCGTTTTAATTAATGGATTAAAGCTTTAAAAAAAGTAAGATAAAATCAAAATCATAATCAAATTATATTTTTTAAAAATAATATTTAATTTAACATTTTATTTTCTCAAATTAAATTTAAAATTTTAAATATAAAATTTCAACATTTAAATTTTAAAATTTAAAATTTTATAATATTAATTTTAAATTATAAATTTTAAACATAAAATTTTTTAATTTTCAAATAATAACTTTTACTTTCTTCGTTTTAATTAATGGATTAAAGCTTTACAAAAATTAAGATAAAATTAAAATCAAAATCAAAATCAAAATCAAAATCAAATTTCAAATTATATTTTATAAAAATAATATTTAATTTATTATTTTATTTGTTTAAATTAAAGTTAAAATTTCGAATATAAAATTTCAAAATTTAAAGCCTTACAAAAATTATGATAAAATCAAAATCAAAATAAAATTTCTAAAATTTTGAAAATAATATTTAATTTAACATCTAATTAAATTAAAAAGAGAGAGAGAGGAGAGAGAGGGATTTGTGATGATGAGAGTGTATTGGGACGAAGGAAAAGAGAGAAAGTAGAGAGAGGGATTTGTGATGATGAGAGTGCATTGGGAAGAGAGAAAGAAGGAGAGGAGGGGTAGTTTGGTAAAAAAAAAAATTATAAAATAATGAATAAGAACTGTTGTTCCAGCTTATTCTATTTTTATTAGAACTGAATAATTTCTGATATATTTGATAGAATAAGAAAGATATTCCCTTATTTCCTGTTTTAGTCCCATTCCAACAGGCCCTATTGTATAAAAAGGAGGAGGTAGGCTGGGAATTCCTTTAAGACCACAACAATTTTAAATATCTTCCGCATAAAATTTCTAACGAAAATTTTCTTCTGGTGTTGTACGAATGTACTTATACACCGGGTCTAGGCAAAACTTTCTACATTCTCCCGCCATTTTCCATTTTCCCCGATTCCCCAGCTCATGTGACGCACTGCATCTCGTGCTCTCTCTTCGCGATGCTTCTCCACTCCCTCCTCCTCAAAACACTAACCCTAACCCCTTTCATCGTCCCCAGTCCTCTCCCCTCTCCTTAAGACCCATCCACCTCCACCGCCTCCGCGATCTCTGCCTAGAAGCGCGAGCTCTAAAGCGGCGGCGACGGCGACGGCGATGGCGATGGCGATGGCGATGGCGGCGGCGGCGGCGGCGGCGCGGGGCCGCGCCACCACGGTGGTGATCGTCGCGGCGTGGTACGCCTCCAACGTCGGGATCCTCCTCCTCAACAAGTACCTCCTTAGCAACTACGGCTTCAGGTACCCGATCTTCCTCACCCTGTGCCACATGACCGCGTGCTCCCTCCTCAGCTACGCCACGGTCGCGTGGGCGGGGCTCGCGCCGCTCCAGCCCCTGCAGACGCGCGCCAGGGCCGCCGGAATCGCCGTGCTCGGCCTCGTCTTCTGCATCTCCGTAGTCGGCGGCAACGTCTCGCTCCGCTACATCCCAGTCTCCTTCAACCAGGCCGTGGGCGCCACCACGCCCTTCTTCACCGCCGTCCTCTCCTACATCTTCACCAGAAGGCATGAGGCGTGGTACACATACGCCTCGCTCGTCCCCGTCGTCGCTGGCGTTGTCATAGCGAGCTGGGTTAGAGCTCTTTGATCGTCTGAATTTATTAGATTGTTTTAGTTACATTTTACTAATTTAGTTGGTTAGACAGATGCTTACTTAGTGATCTGTTCTGTAATCGCGCTTAGGCATTCTAATTTATGTTGATACATTGTAGTATGTTTAGATGATAACTTAGCTATTCTGTATAAAATGTTAAAATTGCAAATTAATGTGAATTCCTAGTGTGCTGGGTGCTATGTTAGGGCTCTGCCATGCCATTTAAGTGACTATGCATTAGGTGGATGTCGATCCAAGTTCCTAGATGCCTCAAGATATTCGTAGTAACTAAGGTTGATCCAAGTGTTAGATGCATGAATAGATCTTTTTTTTTTTTTTTTTTTTTTTTCATTTTTGGTTGCTCACTGATATTGTATTCTGTTGTGTTCCTCTAATGATGTCAGAAATTCAATCTGCTATGTACCTTATTTAGTGCAGAAATGTGGTGGGAAGAGATTGTTTTACAAGTAACAGTGTTTGAAAAGGCACGAGGCACCGCAAGGCGCGTGCCTCAAGAAAGCGAGGCGCACATTTACTAAACCTAGTTTAATTTAATAGTCTACATAAAAAAATAAAAAATAATCATACAAAAATAAAATAATAATCAAAAAGTAAAGAAAACACATGCATATAAGTTCTCAAATGAAAAATATATATATTTCAACTTTCAACTTAAAACTTAAAAGTGATTGTGGTGTCAATGCTCTCATTTGGTTGTTCTTCAAGCATCATCCTCATCCTCATTCTCATCGCTTGCATCGCCGTGATCATCTTCTTCTTTTTCTTTAGATTTTTCATCTCAAATATCTTTTTCTTTTGTATCCTCGAAATCAACCTGATCTGGTTTTTCATCAATGATTAAAGATGATCGAGATGACGACAATTTATCCTTACCTTTTTTAATTCCCTTTCCTTTTTTTCTATTTCCTTTCCCTTTTCAATTTATTTTTCTTTGTTATTTCCCTTTTCTTTTTTTTAGAGTTTTTTTGGGGTTTCTTTTAAGATGCCTTTAAGTATCTTAAAAGTTTAAGAATCAAATTAAAAACCCGATAACTTGAACGCAAAATCCATCTAAGTATAAATATTGTGAGGCGTGCGCCTTGCGCCTCACTTGAGACGGCACCTCAGAGCCTAGGCGCGCACCTCAACAATAGTGCTGCGCCTTGCTATTGCTGAGGCGCTAAGGCACGCGCCTTGTGCCTAGGAGCCGAGGCGCACGCCTTTTCAACCAGTGACAAGTAATCGATCCAGAGGAATGTGAGGTCTGCATTTTGGAAATATGTAGGATTCACTGGATTTGATATGATATATTGAGAGTGTGGAAATCATTCCAGTGCAAATTAAATTACTAAGACTTATTAATGTGGCCTTTCTTGTAATTTCTAGGTTGGGGCTCCCAAGGATTTCAGGCTTTAAAAAACAAACTCCTGTTAATAGTTTATCCTCTTATCTGGGCACTTTCTAATGTAAACACTTTTTTTTTTTTTCTCTTTCTAATGTTAGCACTTTTTTTTCTTTCCTTTCCGTGTGAGTAATCTACCGTCTTTATCCCAGTTCGCAATGTTCTGAGCCATCTAATTGTAGCCTAGTTTTCTAGAACTACTGAAGTTAAGTTTTAGGTGCTGGATTTTCCCATGAATAGAGCAAAACATGTGGATATGACAAAAGAAGCAATATCAACTGCCTCAATTGATAAAAATATTTCCAACTTCATGTTGTTAGATGAGATTCCATCATTGATATGCATGACCAGTTTGTTGGATGCCCTTTGGTGCTTCTTAGGAAGGGTCCAACTGATCAGGACTGGTTCTAACTATGTTTGTGGGAATAGTTAGCATTCTTTTTATTTTTATTTCTTTTATTGCTTTCCATTTACAATCAGATAGGGTCAATTTACATTGGTTGCATTTCCCTTTTACTTTTTACTTTCCAGTTCTGGGTTTTCATAGTAAAACTTTATGCTGTCAAGCTAACATGGACTGTGGTTTAATGGCAAGGTGATCTTTATATGAATACCCTTGCATCACAGGCCTATATATTTAACATCCTTGGCTTTTGTGTTGCTAATTGGCTGCATAATGTAATTTTTATAATTATTATACTGAGTTGATATGTATGTTGCAATGACACTGTTGCTTTCTTCTTTTAAGTTGATGCATGACTAGCCTTGTTGTAATTTCTATATTTCTCTGTAGCATATATATCTTAGGGTGTGTTTGTCGGGAGAGAAAACCTAGATATTAAGATTTTAATGGAGAATAAAGCCATTTTTTGCAATTGCTTTTCACACATCAGAGCAATTATATTTGTTTCAGGGAGAAATGTAATGATGAGAAGGATAGTTGGGGATAAAGCGAGACAAGTACTATTCATGGTTCCATTAAATTAGTAATTATCATGTCTTCCTAGAATATTTCAGTTTGACCAGAGCAACTATTCCCCTATTCTTTTGTGTTGTGTAGCATAATGAGGATAACTTTTGTTACTCCCTGTCGTTACCATCAAACAGTGTTTTAGTTTTCTTCTGTGGTATTTCCATATTTAATATGTTTATTCTTGGTTATTAGTGAAAATGACTCCGCATAAGGACTATTTATTGTTCAATTACATAGGGAGATCCAAGCTTCCAAAAAAAGAAAATGACTCCGCGTAATGACTATTTGTTGTTCAATTATATAGGGAGATCCAAGCTTCCAGTTTTTTGGTTTCATCATGTGCGTAGCAGCAACTACTGCACGGGCTCTTAAGACGGTGTTGCAAGAGATTCTACTGTCTTCAGAGCGGTAATGGATGCATTTCTTAACCACATGCAGTACAGTTGTTCTACTTTATGAAACTCTCATACTTCATATTTTAACTGAGTTGTATATCTTTTCGGAGAACTGAGTTTTATATCCTTTATGTACTGGTTTATGTCTAGGGAGAAACTTGACTCTATGAATCTCCTCCTCTACATGGCTCCGGTTGCTGTGATCCTCTTGCTTCCTGCAACAATTATAATTGAGGAAAATGTGGTTGGCATCACGATAGCACTGGCTAGAGAAGATCTCAAAATTATTTGGTACCTTTTCTTCAATTCTTGCTTGGCATTCATAGTGAACTTGACCAATTTCTTGGTTACCAAACGTACCAGCGCATTGACTATTCAGGTATCATAAGAAATTCTTGAATTTCCTATGATGTATTCTTTTTTTTATTTTCTGATCTGGCTTTATAGTTAGATGGGTTATGTTCTCTGCTTAAAATATGCACTTGACTATTAGTTTATTTACTTACTAGCAAGGAGTACCTTCTATCTGATATCCCCTTCTGCACGAGTAAGCCTCTGTTAGTAGTTCATCTTAGATTTTATAATTTAGCTGAAGAATTAAGATAAAACAGATCCTATTCTGATATGCATAAATGAAAACACAGTATTAGTATGCCTCACTTAATACAATAATAAACTATAATTCTTAATTTTATTCTTTTCCCCTTTATGTAATTATTTGTCAACTCTGGATCAATGCTGTTATATAAATGCTGATAAGTTATGTTGCCTTTTCGCTTAATTCTGGTGTGCTGAATGGTTGTCAACTTTTCTTCTCCCAAAACTGTAAGAGAATATAATATTCTTGCCAAACGAGTCAGATTCCCAGTGGTAACGCTTAGCTAGGAGAAAGGTTGATCCATTGATGGCACAGGTCCAAGTACCAGTGGGGGTACTCGCATGTTCGGGTGTAGTGGGCTAAGATCCCAATTATCTAAATGTATATTCTTCTCATGATGCAAAAGCATAATTTATTTATTTATTTTTAACAAATATTAAGTAACCGGACTGTATCATTCCATGTTTTTTCAAAAATTATATCGCTATTGTTTTATCATACTTGTCCGTTTGGAAGTGGTTTACTTTTGTAGTGTTTCTTTGCAAAGGTGTTAGCAACAAATTATTATTTTTTGGATATTTCTCCCATATTATCTTAACTTGCGATAACTGCTATTGTGTGATAGACGGTCATATGCGCCACACATGGATAAAAATTATGCCCTCTATTACTTTCTCTGAATATTTTTCCGATTTGTCATTTATGCATGTCTTTAATTGGTCTTGAAACCAAGTATGTGAAGAAATATACCAACGAATTATTCGCTCAAGGGATTCACAGAACTATTGCTTAGGTGGCAAAAACCCTACCTTCATTCTAGTTATTTCTTCTTTTTACATTTCTATTCCTGCAACTCTTCTCACCTGAACGGCTACATATCTAATAAGATCAGCTTCTCAAATCCAACAAAATTTTCAGTATGTTCATTCTTTTTTGTTTTTCAGGTTCTTGGAAATGCTAAAGGTGCTATTGCGGTGGTCGTCTCGATCCTTATATTCAGGAACCCTGTTTCTGTGACAGGAATACTAGGCTATACTCTTGCAGTCATCGGCATCTTCCTTTATAACAAAGCTAAGAAACTCAGAAACTGAGATGCCCATATTGGAATATAGAAAAGGGAAAATAAAAAGGAAAAAAAGAAACAGAAAACAGAGTAAATAAAATGCCTTTTACCTTATCAGTTTGGCGGGGTCTTGCTCAAAGCTGGATTAGCTATGCAACCTTTTTTTTTTTTTTTTTCTGATTGAACAACACATTGTTTTGGCCAGCGAGGAACAAAGATTCTATGAAATCGACAGTATACGTAGTGTAGTGACATTCTAACCTTCAGCTATTACCATACTATTCGGTATAGAGAATCAGGTATTACTCTATTCCATTTTACGGTACCATTTGGTAAGCAGGTGATGAATATTCTTCGATATTTTCTTGTACATGTAATTCTTTGAATTACTTTACCCTCCTATGATTTTTCTTAATTGTGTGTAACTTCTATATCAATATGCGCGCACTGCAATTAATATGGATTCTTCTATTAATGAGTCCAATACATTTGAATTGTAGTTATGGTCCACAAAATTTAGTTGGGTATTGTTCCAGTTATTTTGATTTTATACAATTTAACTACAATTGGATACACCAGCAGGTGGATTTTTCTATTCTTGTTATTGTTTGTTAGTTTGTGATGCACTGTAGCCAAATGCGAATGATAACTTCTAGACAAGAAAAGTAAATACAAAAAAAAGAAGTGGTATGGTGATGTGCATTTTCCCATCCTATGGTTTATAAGAGGAATAGTATTTTGCTATTCTTTGTAATTGCACATTATTACGATTACAAAGAGAAACCATAAATAAAGTGCTATTTATTTTAAGTCCAAAAAAGAAATCAAGCCAAATATCATGTATATATAGAGAGAGATAGTCCGGTTTGTGTAGTATTATTGAATTTTTGACTTTTAGTTCAAAAGTTTTGGTCCTAGGTCCTTGAATCGTGTAGGAGATACTACTATAGTTAATTATTACGGTTTATAGATCAAGTCTTTGGACTTCAATATTAATTTTTTTTTTGAGAATATAATTTATTAAAGATATGTGCATTAATCTTTTTAAGTACTTTTTGTCTAGATATTGAATAATTAAAATTTAAAGGATAAAACTAAAGTATTTTTTTGTCTTCATGTCGAGTAATTAAAAATTAAAGAATAAAACTATAGTATACCAAATAATGAAAATATAATAATTGTAATTTTGAAATTTATGAAATTAAATTCAATTTGAAGTTTTTGAAAATTTGTATTTAAATGTTGAGGCCGAAAGAGAGGAGGCTAGTTTCGCGAAATGAGGATCGTTTTCAATAAAACAAAAGCGCTATTTTATTGGGCAATGCCGGAAGTAGTGGTGAGCCCTGTTTTTAGATTCGATGCATCGAAACTATGGAGAAGTGTGAAATACAAAAAATGGTTAAAATTTTGTTTCGATTTTTTTGGAAAAAAGCACGATATTTTATGTGTGGATTTAGGTGAAATTGCACATGGAGGGGCCTTAGCGCATTTTATGACACCGTGGAGGACTAGGTTGAAAATTCTAATTATTGAAAGGTCTACACGCAATTCTTTAAGAGACTATATGGAACCTAGGGTTTTCTCTCTTGTACGACTTTCTCTCTCCCTCTCTCTTGTTACGGTATTCTGGTGTTGGCATATTTCGTGAGTCAAGTCAGTGAGTTGAGTCGGAGTCTTAAAGGGATCAAATTGTCAAATCAGCCTTCGAAGACTCATTGAAGATTCAACATGAGCCCAAGTCAACTATCAGGTATGATTAAATATAGATCATGGTGATTAAAGTTCATTTATAATCATTGGAAACAGGAAATTAATGAAAACCGGTTTAGACTTGGTTTTAGGAACTTAGTTTTAACTTACAACTTAATTTAAGTTTGGATTCCGGTACTTGGTTTGTTTTGGATAAAGTTTATCTTGGAAAAATCAGTTTTTACATTGAGTACCGGAACCACACTTGAAGTTCCTCAAACCCGACACAGAATTTTCTGAAATTTGTATTGCGTACCGGAACACAGACTCGCGTACCGGAACACAATAGAAAAATCTGTGTTTTGCACCATTGAGTACCGGAACACAATATTTGGTACCAGTACACAATGTTGCCTCGGGAAAAGTTTCCTAAACCGACTTTAATTCGTTTCCAAGGGCTATAAATAGATACTTAGGGTTTCTCGACGAAAATGACCAATACCGAAAACACTCGAGAGCAACCCTAGAGGCTGGTTTTTATCTTTCTTCTTTTTTAGCCTCTTTTAGGTCAATTCGACGGTTCTTCTAAGATCTATCTTTTGTCGAATTGATCTAAACTTTGCTTAGAAATTCTTTCTATGGTTCCTCAATGATAATCTAAGCAAAGGATCACCATCGAAGCCTATATTTCTTTATCGGCTGAGTTTGCGTCGTGAATTCGACGTAGCACCGTGGATTCGGTGTGTTGAAGGCGTTTCGTGGATTCGAAACGTGTGCTCGTGGATTCGAGTGGCGTTCGTGGATTCGAACGTGTGCAGTGGACGTGCAATCGGTGAGCGCAAGGTCCGAAGAAGTTGAAGGAGGGGTTTGAGTCCGTGGAGTCGGTAATCACCTTGTTATTCTTCTTTTCTTAGTGGATTGTTATTGCGTGTTGGTCCCGTGGTTTTTCTCCTGGATTGGAGTTTCCACGTAAATCTCGGTGTGCTATTTTTATTTTCCGCATTGGTTTTTATTTTTGCACTGAGATTTGTTTTTTTTTTAAATATTACACCTATTCACCCCCCTCTAGGTGTTTGATAGTACCTATTTAGATCCTTGTGGATCCTAAAAATCAACAATTGGTATCAGAGCGGGTTTTAGGTTTATCTATCATGTCGGGTGAAAGTGGTAATATTTTTAGACCTCCTCTTTTTGATGGGACCAATTATGCTTATTGGAAAGTGCGGATGAGAGCTTTTCTCATCTCAATTGATGAGCGTGTTTGGCAAACCGTGGAATACGGTTGGGTGCATCCTGTTGAGGAAGTAGGAAATTCTACTACCCCAAAACCTCGCTCTAGATGGTCCAAAGAGGAAATCGAAAGATCTTCTTACAATGGGAAAGGTATGAACGTTTTATATAATTCTCTTTCCTCGACTGAGTTTACACGAATTTCCGCGTGTGAAACCGCGAAGGAAATTTGGGATATTCTCAAAATTACACATGAGGGTACTAATCTTGTAAAAATTCAAAAGCTCCAGATGCTTACAAGTCAATTTGACTCTATTCATATGGAAGAGCATGAATTGTTTACAGATTATTACACTAGACTTCAAGATGTAATTAATACATGTGCTAATTTAGGAGAAAAGATCCCAGAGTCGAAAATTGTAAGAAAGATTCTTCGGACTCTTCCGGAACGGTTTAGGGCAAAGGTTACCGCCATTGAAACCGTTAGTCATCCGGATGAGATGAGTGTAGAGGAATTAGTAGGTGCTTTACAAACTTATGAGATGACTTTTCCTACTAATCAAATTTCTTCCAAGTCTTCTTCTAAGCTTACAGGTATTGCATTCAAATCAACAAAGGAAGAAGATGGCGAATCGAGTTCCGACGATGAAATCTCTTTTGCCGATTTTGAAGAACAATTGGCACGGATCACAAAGAAATTTCATCGGAAGTTTTGGAAGAATCGAACCGATGGATCTTCATCCACGAAACCATCTAAAGGATCATCGGGTTCTAAATCCTCTAAACTCAAAGGCATTGCAAAACCTTCTAAAGAAAAAGAAAAAGATGATTTCGAAGGGGAAATCCAATGCTATCAATGCAAAGGCTACGGCCATATTTCAACGGATTGTCCTTCTAAGAAATCATACAAAAAGAAGGCTTTGCAAGCAAAAACTTGGGACGATTCTAGTTTCGATGAATCGACCTCAAGTGAAGAGGAAAAAGAAAAATTTGTTGCTTTTCATGTCTCTCAAATTCCCTCTTCTAATTTTTGCTTATCATCTTTAGTTACTGACTCTACTCCTTTGATATTGTATGAAACATCAACATCCGGAGGAGAGTCATCAATTGAGGGGGAGTCGGACGAAGAAGAACTCGTTGAGGCATACCAACAACTTCTTGCGGAATCGAAGAAGATGGCCAAGCATATCAAGAAGTTGAGGAAGCAACGACTTGAAGATCAAGACAAGAATCAAGCGTTAAAGATCAAACTTCATGATCTCGAGGAGGAACGAGAGCTTTTATTCGGAGATTTAAATTTAAAGTTCTTATTTTAAACAATCTCCTGGTTGGTATAAGGTGGGATAGTTGAAAAAGATGCTCAAAGAGCCACCCTGAGGTATTTTAGTGCTTATCTCAATTTGAAAGGGTAGAATTCAAGATTGATGCCATTTGAAAAATCTCCGTAAGTCATCTTTGTAAATCCGTTACATCTTGATAGAGTTTGGATCTCAAGATTATTTTTGATGACTTGTGTTTGATGAATATAACATGAAAAACTGTTTATAATGTTTTATCTTTGTTTTTCATGATTTAGGAGTAAATCTTTTTAATTTTGTGAAATTAATTGGATTGAATGGCATCTGTGTGAATTCGTTGTTTAAAGCACTTAAATTGATTTCTTGATGGAATACAAATCGGTATTTGAAAAGATTTCAAAATTTGGATTTGTTTCAAGAAATTCCTGTTTTTCTGGCTCTGGTGTACCCGTACTTGAACTTTAGTACCGGAACCAAGATTCCGGATCAAAAACCCAATCCGGATCCCGAAACATGAAAATCTCTGTTTTTCTCTTGTGTACCGGTACTCCATGTTTAGTACCGGAACTAAATTGCGGATCCGGATCAGAATTTTCAATCCGGAACCCGAACGAAGGATTTTCAGTTTTTGTACTGCGTACCGGTACGCGACTTCTTGTACCGGTACGCGATCTGGATCTCTTTATATTCCGGAACTCCAAGGTTTTTAATTCATCTCTCCCATTTCAAAATACTTCCTCTCTCTCTCTAAAACATCTCTAAGGGTTTTTTCATCAAGATCAAGAGATTTGTTGCTTTCATTTGTAAGTTTCTACATTAATCTTGCTTTCTTTAACTTCAAAACCCTAGTTTTTAGGTTTTGATGTTGTTTTTAGAGATTTTTGAGTAGATCTTTGGTTCAAATGAAATCTTTTGCATAAATTACCCTAAATTCATGTTTAGAACATAATTGGTACATCTCTATGTAATTAGATTCATGTTTCCATGCTTATATGCTTGAATCTATCATTTGCATGTGTTCTTAACATAGAGAAAATTGAAATTTTAGGGCTTTTGATGTAAATGGTTTTTAAATTATGAATCATCAATTGTAACATGTTTAGAATGTTTCTTAGACATGTTTAAGCATTCCTATAAGATCAAATCATAGTGCATTGTGTTCTTTGTAGGAAATGGCATTTTCATGGCTTCTTGCACTAGTGATCTTAATGGCCACTGGAAGTGGACGTGGTCGTGGTTCTGGAAAGAAAAAGACTACTAAACGATCACGAGATGAAGGTTCGACAAGCTCAGATTCTGAACATTCATCTGAATATGAAGAAGAAACGGTTCAAGGAAAGGGGAAAGCACCTATGGCTCCAAGGAAAAAGAAGGGTGCGGATTCTCCTCCGCGTAGAAGTACCGGTGGACCGGTAATACGCGACCGCTCTCAACGGAGATCTAAAGGTGCCAGACTTTGCAAGGCTTTTGGAACGAAGTCATATTCGGCCACTTGGCAGAGTTCAACCTAAGATGGGTTTTTGTGTTGAGATCATCAGGGAATTTTATATGAGAGCTGACATACTCCAAAAGGACCATGACACAGGGGCTTTCATTATTGAAACAACAGTTAGAGGCATCAAATTTGACATCACTCCAGCAGTAATTGGGGCAAATCTTGGGCTAGCTGTTAATACTTCTGGTCTTTACTACACAGATGGTGATTTCCAGCATGACACTCATTGGGAAATTGTTGTGGATTCAATTTGCAAGTCAGGGACACACACAAATAGGTCATATGTTGAATCAAAGGACCTAAAACCAGAATATCACATTTTGTCCTTAATCGTCTGCTACAACTTATTGCCTACAATGGGGACCAAAAGGATTCGATGGGATCGATTGCTACTTCTCTTTTTCTTTGGTCACCCGGAAAATGCAAATGGAATCAACATCAACATTCCGTTTCTAATTTGGCAGCAAATGGTACATGTCATTGAGGGATCAAGGCAACGTGACCTTCTACCGTTTCCAATCTTGATTACTCGTATTCTGGAAGATCACGGTGTTGACATTTCTTGTACCAAGTTTGACTACGGCTTAGGCTCAATTGATGGAATCACATTAGCCAAGTCAGTTAGCACTTTGAAAACATTTGGGCATACAAAGGGCTATGCAAGTGAAGCAACTCCGAGCGCACCGCCTCGCCAAGAATCTCCTGAACCAGATGAAGTGGTAACTCTTCAAACCTTGCATCGGGATGTTCGTTCATTAAAGCAAAGGATGGAGCAAGGCTTCAAGAAACTTGAGGATGGTTTAAAGAAAATCTTCAATATCCTTGGGTGTAAACATGATGATGTGGTCACTGGAGCAACTGCACCGAGTACATCTCATGGACCAACATCACATGATGATGATGATGATGATTCAGATCAGGATGAGTGATTTCTTTGCCTTCTTGTTTTTGGTTTTTAGTTTCTTTTCACTTTATGATGAACAAGAACTCTAATGGGCATGTAACTATGAACGTATCCTGCTAGTATGTTTCTTTTTGTCTATTTTGATTGTTTGACAATTTGTGACAAAAAGGGGGAGAACAGAAAATATTGATTGAATCACAAAGGGGGAGAACATAGATGCTCAAGACAGGAACATAGATGCTCAAGACAGGGGGAGAACGTGGAGAACATGGAGAACATGTTGGAATGCTCAAGATAGGGGGAGATAAAGAAAAGATTGAAAGAGCCACAAAACAAAAGAACCAAATGGAAGACGAATCAAATGTAGTTTTTTTTAATTTCTAACGACTAACGTTTGATTTTGTTTGGAGTTTTGTGTTGCAGGAATTACGTCACTTTAAGACTCCAAGTCCTAAGTCATAGAGTATGTTCTAGGACTGTTTGGTTTAAATGTAATTTTGTATTTATTAGATCTTTCACGCAAAGAAAATCAATGTTTTGGTGATGACATTGAATTTCGATTTTTTGGTTTAAGATGAGTGACTTGAGCGTTTTTATGTATTTTTGGGTTTTGTCACGAAATTGCCAAAGGGGGAGATTGTTACGGCATTTTGGTGTTGGCATATTTCGTGAGTCAAGTCAGTGAGTTGAGTCGGAGTCTTAAAGGGATCAAATTGTCAAATCAGCCTTCGAAGACTCATTGAAGATTCAACATGAGCCCAAGTCAACTATCAGGTATGATTAAATATAGATCATGGTGATTAAAGTTCATTTATAATCATTGGAAACAGGAAATTAATGAAAACCGGTTTAGACTTAGTTTTAGGAACTTAGTTTTAACTTACAACTTAATTTAAGTTTGGATTCCGGTACTTGGTTTGTTTTGGATAAAGTTTATCTTGGAAAAATCAGTTTTTACATTGAGTACCGGAACCACACTTGAAGTTCCTCAAACCCGACACAGAATTTTCTGAAATTTGTATTGCGTACCGGAACACAGACTCGCGTACCGGAACACAATAGAAAAATCTGTGTTTTGCACCATTGAGTACCGGAACACAATATTTGGTACCGGTACACAATGTTGCCTCGGGAAAAGTTTCCTAAACCGACTCTAATTCGTTTCCAAGGGCTATAAATAGATACTTAGGGTTTCTCGACGAAAATGACCAATACCGAAAACACTCGAGAGCAACCCTAGAGGCTGGTTTTTATCTTTCTTCTTTTTTAGCCTCTTTTAGGTCAATTCGACGGTTCTTCTAAGATTTATCTTTTGTCGAATTGATCTAAACTTTGCTTAGAAATTCTTTCTATGGTTCCTCAATGATAATCTAAGCAAAGGATCACCATCGAAGCCTATATTTCTTTATCGGCTGAGTTTGCGTCGTGGATTCGACGTAGCACCGTGGATTCGGTGTGTTGAAGGCGTTTCGTGGATTCGAAACGTGTGCTCGTGGATTCGAGTGGCGTTCGTGGATTCGAACGTGTGCAGTGGACGTGCAATCGGTGAGCGCAAGGTCCGAAGAAGTTGAAGGAGGGGTTTGAGTCCGTGGAGTCGGTAATCACCTTGTTATTCTTCTTTTCTTAGTGGATTGTTATTGCGTGTTGGTCCCGTGGTTTTTCTCCTGGATTGGAGTTTCCACGTAAATCTCGGTGTGCTATTTTTATTTCCGCATTGGTTTTTATTTTTGCACTGAGATTTGTTTTTTTTTTAAAATATTACACCTATTCCCCCCCTCTAGGTGTTTGATAGTACCTATTTAGATCCTTGTGGATCCTAAAAACCAACATCTCTCTCTCCCCAGCCTCAACAGGGCCCTCCCTTGCGTCGCCATCGTTGATCCCTAACCGCCGATGAACTTCCTGGCCGTCAGAACCCAACAAGCCACCATCATATCTCTCTCTCTCTCTCTCTCGCTCTCTCTCTCTCTCTCCTCTCTGGTATTTGGATCTCGGATCTACCACCATTCTCGGCTGCGCCGCCTGAGAACTGCGCTGCTGGCATCCTTGGGCCTCGGCGCTACCACCGTGGCCAGCCCCGTTCGCCGTGGCTCCTGAACAGCTACATCTCGCTGTTGATCCCGATTTGGTGCAGTCGGGCTGCTCCTCTGAGCCAGCCACCGCCGTCGTTTCTTGTCGCCTCTGCCGTTGCCTGAGGACACCGGGGGACCCCCGGCACCGCCCCGATGATCACTGACACCAACCCCTTGTGCCGGGCTTCATACTTGAACCCGAGCCCACCTCGGGTTGGTCGCAGCTCCTCTAGCGCCGTCGTCGTTGCATCTCATCGCCGGCAATTGACCTCGTCGGTCCTCCCTTAGCGACAACAACTCCCTCCGGCCGGTGCCCGCACCCCAAGGCGGCTAGAACATGGTCGGAGCTCTCCATGTTCCAGATCTGTCCCAACTCGAGGCAACTTTGGCCGAGCTGCCTTTTTCGGCCACTGCGACCGCTGGCGACTCCCCGGCAGGTGAGCACAATCTTCCTGAGGCCCTATAGGTCACCATGCTCTCTTTTACGGCCACTTGTTTGACGATGTGTAACTGTTTTGGCTGTGTCACTCCTGTAGCCATTGAAATCTGAAGTTCGGTTAGCCTTGACCCGCTCCTCAGCCACCGTTCACGCTTCGGATAGCAAGCACGGGCTTCGACACATCGTGACCTATCAGCCTACACTGCTGGTTGGTTGCTGAAGTTCACGAAGTTCGGTAAAATCCATAAAACTCTTTTTATTGCATTAATTTTGCAATTAGAATACGATTATAGGACTTTTGTGCAAATCGGCCATGTGGGTTGCCTCGTGCAGCGTGAACCCACTCTCTGGACTGATTGTTCGAGGTTCGATGGCCTTTGTGTGGTGTAAATAGGGTTTCAGAGCCAAAATAGGTATTTTTCGGTATCCATTATGGCATTATTATTGTTAAATTTATTTGTTAATGTCGGATCATGTGATTGCTGCCTAGACCCAAATCGGTGCGTTTTGGGGCAGCAGGTAAATTACGGTGTGGATTGGTACTTCTTAGAGCACTTTGAGGATTTTAGAAGTATTCCGGTGAGTTTTCAAAAATTCCACTGGGTTTCGAGACTGGGTTAAATAAATCAATTTTTCGATGGTTGGGATTGTGTGATTTATGACTTTGGATCACATAGTGTTTAATTTTTGATTTAGTGGATCTTTCGTAGGTCCAGTCGACGATTAGGAGAATCTTAGAAGTTAGGTGCCTTGTCTGAGTTCAGGTGGGTACTTTGATCCGAAGTCGGTACAGTGGTGCTAGCTCAGTGACGTTCTCGTTCCCTTTTTTTTTTACTTGATGTTGGGGCCAAAATGTGGCTTGCGCACGATCGGCCCCTGGGTGACCCTCCAAAAGTGTCGAAGTGCGTCGCGTGCCAACAATCAAGCGATCGGGCCTAGGAGGGATCCGCTCAGCCGTGTTCTTTCTCTGGTAACTCTCACAACCGCTTAGCACGGGCAGCCGAATCGGCTTTACGAAGATAGAGAGGGATCGTCGGTTTTGACTTAGAATAGCCGAACAGGGTAAAGAGATAATGGTACGGCTAAGGAGCCGATTACAACGTTAAAGCGCAAGAAAATACAAATAAAGACACGACCGGTGAGCCCGTTTACACTCTAAATGCACAAAATAAAGACATCGCCGAAATGGGCCGGTTTACACTTTATATTGATTGGAGAAGGGGATACAAGGAAGAAGGTAGGGATAGAAGGATTACAAGTAAGCTTACTCCTAGGAAAGCAGTAAATGCAGATATGAAAAGTTAAATTAACCTACTCCTAGATAAATGAAGAAGCTGGGGTGGTACCGGGCTTACGAGGTTGCCGGACCCTATTTTTTTGATGGTTCGGGTATTTATACACATCCGAACCAAATTATTAAGCCCCGATTTGAATTATCGGCGTTAATTAGGGGAAGTTATCGGATATTTAGCAACCACTTTCTTTTGAGCTGAATGCCCTCAATTAGGATAGTAGTCGCTTCTCTGTTCAGATTCATCCCCTTGTCATCGCGCCAGAGCGTGATCCTCGGCGCTTTTCAGTACTGGGCGCGTCTTGTCGTTTTGGGTCAGCTGCGAGATTTAAGCCCGACTCTTGCACTCCTTCCTTCCAAGATCTTTCCTTTCTCGGCTCGAGCAGTCGAAAAGCTATGACTCTCGCCTTCCTCATCGCTTGACTGGAGCGGTTTGGTAACCATCTTTGGCCGAAATATGGTCCTGGATGAGGCGATAATCTTCCTACTGGCCGCTTCTTTTGTTAGCTAATTCCCCTATCGGCTGGTGCCTTTAGCCGATAGCATTTGTCGCGTCTTGTGCCTTCTCGTGACCGCTATCGGTCCGAATCGGGACGCAGACTCCTCTTCAGCCAACTCGTCCTTCCGTTGATTGGTGTCTTCGTCCGATGGCGTGCGTCTCATACTGTACTGTTACACGCCTAAGATCGGTCTGGATCCAGACATGGATCTTTCTTTCTTCGGCTTGATCAACCGAAGGTTGATTCTGACCCCGCCTGCTTCGTCGTTTGATCGGGGAGGTCGAATACCTTCCCTCAACCGCAGTCGACCCTAAACGACGTGATAATCTTTGCGTCGGTTGTTTCTCCTATCGGTTGATGCCTTCAACCGATAGTATACCGCATACTAGAAGCCTCCGTCCTCGGGGCTAGTCTCAATCGAGATGTGAGTCCCTTTTTGTCGACTCAAATCCTCGTCGGTTGATGTTTTTTAGTTGATGGTCGATGCCACGTATCACTCCCTCCCGTGGCAGAAAAATTTAGTCTCAACAATGCCCCCTCGACAATCACTTGATGTGTCGTTCGGACGATTGTCGAAATTAAGTCAACTTCTGGCACGGATAACACCGTCCAGCGATCATCCTCATATCTTGGCAAGATATTTTCTCACCGCCTGAGGGATTCGTGATCAAGTGTCGATCCTTCTTGATTTTCGGCAAAACCGTCCTTCGTCGTTCTCCCTGTTAGATGTTGCTACTTTTCGAGGGGTGACTGTCATTATGTCGCTCCTCCTCGTCGGCCTATAAGTAGGGCCACTACTTACAGCTTCCTCTACATTTCTTTCTTCCCTTATGACTATTATCATGCTCCCGCTACAACGGTGCTCTGGTCATAGTTTTTTCGTCTTTGAGGGTGCTTTTCAAGGTGGCCTCTCAATCCAATCTTAGTGACATTGCGCCGTCGGGTGATGAAAGGCTCTTCTCACCTCGGGCTCGCAAAGGAGTTTCTTCTGAGGTAGCTCTTGTGCATGACCTACCGATCCGGGGTCTTACGTCCGGCGGTCTAGCTGATTTTCGGCCGCTTACGGATGATCGTCATTAAGAAGATCCCTTGGGAGGAAGGTTGGCCTTTTGCCTTCATCTCTAGAAGCTGGAGGAGCTCGAGTCGCTCGGCATCTAGTTCCCCTACAAGGGAGGGGTGTTCTCTTGCTCCGACTGGCTTTCCTACCAGGTCAGCCTTCCTTCTTCTCTAGATGGCATCGCATGATCTTCTCCTATCGCGTCTAGGGAGTCAAAGGATTAAAAGAGACTTTGTGTTCTCTTGCTCCCATTCCTGTAGGCTCCAAGGGTGATCAAGCGTCTCGATTTCTAGCAAGCTGCGATAGGTCGCTGTCAGCTTGAAGATGGCTGTGGATTTCATCCTCTTAATAAAGTGTTTCGCTCTCTACTCTTCCTTTTCTGAAACACTTTTGTACTTCGCTCTTTTTCGAGTTGTATAGGTGTCGGTTTATTAAATGTGAAGTTTCCTTATATTTTTGCTCCACATCCTCCAAAACTGATAGTTGTGTTTCAGGTATCTTCTTGATCAGTTGATCGCCTTTTAATCTGTTAGTTGTATGTGCATTACATTCGATTTTGGTAGACTCGAGTGTAGTCGAGCATTTTTGGCCGAAATTTGTACATTCCTTATCTGATTCCTTTAGCTAATCAGAGGGTCTTGTTTTTTGATTCCTTCCACCGGGATCAAGATTCTCACTCTCGCTCTTTTTGACCGATTGGGTCCTTCATCCGGTTTCGGCCTTAACTGTGTTAGCCAAAAGGTTCTTCTGGTCAGCCCCTCTTGGCCGACCTCCGACCCTCAGGCTCCGATTGGGCATGCGTTAGTGGCTCCTTTGATACGACCCTAGCGGGTCTATACTCTCAGTTACCTCAACCGAGAGCTTGCTAAATCTTGGCCCTTTCCAGTCGGCCTGGTATAGCCAACCCATACACACATCTTTGTTCAAGGGGTGCAGGGACCTGGGAGTTGGCCGTATATCCGGCTTGGCCTCGGTGCCGAAGGTCTTTCGGGTTGCTCCCTCCTCTCAGGCGTGGATATTGGTGAGCCCCACTTGAGGTGCTGGGGCCGTCTGTTGCACCGAAGGGAATGGCGACCTGTATTAGCCGGCTTGACTCTGAGGCGGTCCCCGTAGAAGGACCTGCCCGTTGCTCCTGCCCCCAGCTGTCTCGGTGAGCCCAGCTTGAGGCACCAGGAACACCGACTATATTGGCGGAGGCGGCGGCCCTTGGAGGCCATCCTGCTGCTGAGGTGGCCCTTGCGGAGGAACCAGCTCGTCGCATCTGTCCTCAGCCTGTGGCTGGACGAATGATGGAGGAGAAGGCAGATGAACCCCTATGCAACCTTTTGATTGATGGCTGATGTTCTACCCCATCGGCCCTGTTCCCGCCTGGTGCGGGACTGCTTGCGGCTG
This sequence comes from Tillandsia fasciculata, assembly GCA_029168755.2. Classification (NCBI taxonomy): domain Eukaryota; kingdom Viridiplantae; phylum Streptophyta; class Magnoliopsida; order Poales; family Bromeliaceae; genus Tillandsia; species Tillandsia fasciculata. The sequence goes on from CM054950.1 coordinate 5,204,074, forward strand.
TACTGTCCCCTGCGGTTGCACTGGCAAAGGTGACGACCCGAAATAGCTGGTCTGATGCTGGACCGGCTCCTGCGAAGGGACTTGCCCGTCATTCCTGCCCTCAGCCACTTCGGCGAGTCCAGTCCGAGGTACCGGTGTTGCTGGCTGTGCCAGAGGAGGTGGCGGCCCATATAGGCCAGTCTGCTGTTGGAATAGTCCCTGTGGGGGTGGGGTGGGGGGGGGGGGGGGGGTCTGTTCGCCGATCCTGCGCCCAGTAATTTCGACGAGTCCGTCTTGGGGCACCGGAGTCGCCGGCTGTGCCGGGGGAGGCGGTGGCCCATGGAGGCCAACCAATTGTGCCATCATCGGCACTTGGCCTACCTCCAGGGGTTGAGCCATGTAGACGGGCGCTGCTGGTTTTGCGGCTCTTGGTGGTTGAGCCGGCGGCATCTCTAGCGCCAACGAGTGCGGTGGAATGGATAAGAACTGCTCGAAACGAGCGAAGTTCTCATCCGAGGCCACAACATTGGCATCCCAGGCTCGGGCTCTCCTTTCGAGAGATCTCATCATTTAGGCTAATTGCCCATATAACTCTGATAGAGCCCGCTCTGGTGGTGCGACTCCTCGTATGGCTCTGGAAACTCTGACATGTCTGCGGTAGGATTAGGTAGAAATTACCTAAGTGTCCCACCGGGTGTGCCAAAAAAGTTGTTGGGGCCAAAATGTGGCTTGCGCATGATCGGCCCCTGGGTAACGCTCCAAAGGTACACCGCGTGCCAACAATCAAGCGATTGGGCCGAGGAGGGATCTGCTCGGCCGGATTCTTCCTCTGGTAACTCTCACGACCGCTCCGCCGGGGCAGCCGAATTGAGTTTATGGAGGTAGAGAGGGATCATCGGTTTCGACTTAGAATAGCCGAACTGGGTAAAGAGATAATGGTACGGCTAAGGAGCCGATTACAACGTTAAAGTGCAAGAAAATGCAAATAAAGACATGGCCGATGAGCCGGTTTACACTCTAAATGCACAAAATAAACACACGACCGAAATGGACCGGTTTACACTTTATATTGATTGGAGAAGGGGATACAAGGAAGAAGGTAGGGATAAAAGGATTACAAGTAAGCCTACTTTTACGAATGCAGTAAATGCAGATATGAAAAGTTAAGTTAACCTACTCCTAGATAAAAAAAGAAGGTGGGGGTGGTACCGGGCTTACGAGGTTGCTGGACCCCTTTTCCTTCGATGGTCCGGATATTTATACACATCCCGAACCAAGTTATTAAGCGCTGATTTGAAGTATCGGCGTTAATTGGGGGAAGTTATTGGATATTTAGCAACCACTTTCTTTTGAGCTGAATGCCCTGAATTAGGATAGTAGTCGCTGTTAAGGATTTTTGTATTGGCGTATTTCGTGAAGTGTTTTGAGTCTTAAAGATTGAAGTTGAAGAATTGTGGATCACATACATCAATCTCAAGAAGAATGGATTCAAAAGGATCAGGTATGTTTAGCTAAATATTGGTGATGATCCGAATACATTCTTATAGTTTAGAAATACTTGGAATAATTTTCATTGCATAAAAATAAAAAACTGGACTTTTTGAGTGTTCAGGATCCGGATCAGGACCATCCAGTCTGGACCCCGAACATGGTTTTGTTCATGCGGAATTCTAGTCCGGATCATCCTCTATTGAGTCCAGACCACGAACTCTGTGTTTGTTGAATCGCATGAACAGTCTGGATCAACCTCTTTTGAGTCCGAACCCCGAACCAGTTTTTCTAAAAAATTTCTGTCAAAAGACGACAGTCCAGATCAGACTTAAGCCAGTGCGGATCGCCGAGCAGGAAAATTTCAGATAAGGTTGTTTTTGATTCCTATCTCTTTCCAAACAGTTTTTAACCTATAAATAAACCCTAATATTCATCTTCTAGGGTAATCCATGTATTCTAGATAATCCAAAAAATTCACATATAGAGAAGAAAGGAAAAACACGATTAATTTCATATTTCTTCATCTATATTGATCAATTTGATTCTAGGGTTTCCAAACTCTTTATTTTTTATAGAATCAAATTGATGAATACTTAAATATGTTAAGGTTTTTGTATTGGCGTATTTCATAAAGTGATTTAAGTCTTGAAGATTGAAGATGGAGAATTGTGGATCAACTACATCAATCTCAAGAAGAATGCATTCGGAATGATCAGGTACGTTTAACTAAATAATTTTGGTGATCCGAATACATTTGAGTAGTTTAGAAACACTTGGATAAGTTTTCATTGCATAGAAATAAAAAACTGGACAAGTTGGATGTTCAGGATCCGGATCAGACCATTCCAGTCCGGACCCCGAACATACTTTAGTTCATGCGGTTTTCCAGTCCGGACCACCCCTGTTTTAATCCGGACCCCGAACATTAATTTCTGCAAAATTGCATGAACAGTCCGGACCTCCCCTGTTTTAGCCCGGATCCTGAACTGTGTTTTATCAGAAAATCTTATGAAAAAGACGACAGTTCGGATCAGCCTTAATCCTGTCCGGACCGTCGTACGGGAAAAATTCTGTTAAGTCAGTTTTTGATTCTTATCTCTTTCCAAAGGTTTCTAACCTATAAATAAATCCTGAATTCATCTTTTAGGGTAGATCCAATATCCGTGAATTAATCGAAAAATCGATCGGGAAAGATTATAGAAAAATTCACAAATATAGAGAAGAAAGGAAAACACGATTAAATTCATGTTTCTTCATCTATATTGTTCAATTTGATTCTAGGGTTTTCAAACTCCTATTTTTCGTAGAATCAAATTGAAGAATACTTAGATGGTATTTCCTTATCTATCTTTGATCTAAGTATTCGGAGGATCATCACCAAACAAAACAACGATCTATCTAGAATCGGCGCGAGGATTCGCGTGGCCTTGTGGATTCAAGGTGTGATCGCTCTGGTGGATTCGGAGCGAGGCGCGTTCGTGTGATCGAGGCGTGCCGCATTGGTGAAGACCGTGGATATGGTTGGACGTCGTGGATTCAACGTTGGACTTCGTGGATTCGAAGTTGGACGTAAATCGTGGATTCGAGGCGCGTCGTGGAGCGAGCAGAGAAGATCAACTAGGAGCGTATGAAAAAGGTTGAGTCGTAGGTTTACGGTAAATTACTTTGTATGTGTTTTTAATTCTAGTGGATTTCGCCGTGTTATCGGTCCCGTGGTTTTTTGCTCCCGTGACGGAGTTTTTCCACGTAAATTGTCACGCCCCGGGTGTAAACCAAAACCCGGGCCCGTCTACAGATCCGCTGTGCACACGGTATTTTCTGCGTACACGAAGCGCTAGTAACCTGCTCAGATATAAGAGATAATAAAAAGAGCATAATACAGAGCTGAACTAAGAACTAATACATCTCAGACTGAAGCTGGAAATAAAATACAGTACATCTGTAAAAATAATACATCTGCCCCTCCCAGCTCACCAAAAAAATACAAACAGCTGGCTAAAGCCAGACCCAAAAGTAAAGTACAACCGTCTGAGGAAAAAGGGTACACCAATAGTCCAGCTAACTCGCTCATCCTGCCTCGAGATCTATCTACTCAGCCGTCCTCTCACCTCGACTCGCCGCTGAAAATCCAGCAGCACCCGGAAAAGACACTGCAAAACAAAGGAGAAGACAAAGAGGAAAGGAAGATGGGGGTGAGAACTACTAGTAAACCAGTAGCCTCCCCTAATGGGTAAAACCTCAAACTCCGACGCACCCACTAGGTCTACCAGAGGCAAAAGGGAGAAGAAGGGTGGTAAACAACAAAACTGCTAAAAAAGGAAACTACCACTACTATGCCTCTAAATGCATCAGTAACCAAACTGTCCCGGTAACCCAATCTATCCACCAGTAAAAACTGGTACTGCCTGCTGCCGCCCTCATCATCGGGCAAATAAAGCCGCACCGATGTGATAGCAAAACTCCTGCTGCCGCCCTCATCATCGGGGAAGTAAAGCCGCGCCGATGTGATAGCAAAACTCAATAACTACCTGACCCCGACACTCCGGAGGGGAACTTGAGGGGAGCGACTCACAAGAGAAAAGCATCACCGGGCATATAAAGCCGCGCCGGTGTGATAACAAACTCAATCACTGTCACAAGTATCATAAAAGTAGGACTGGATCACGACTCTGATCAAAGTGAAAAAACCCATCCACTAAAGGAAAACCCGATCTCCAATCTGATGCATAAGTAACCATCCGGTCAACCGCCTAATATCCGTGGTCGCCGCGATACCCACTGTCAACAATCAAGCCCAACAACCGACACCCGGTCAACCGCCCAATATCCGCGGTCACCGAAATAACCCACAATCACAATCATGTCCCACATCCGACATCCGGTCAACCGCCTACTATCCGCGGTAGCCGCAATACCCCACAACACATAATCAAATACCACCTGTCCCTGACCCCAAGGTCCCGGCTACACTATTCCGTACCCCTGCTCAAACCCGAGCAACAAGAACCACCTGACTAAAGAATAAGGAGAAAGAAGCAAGCATGGTTTCTCCTAAGTCAAGTTCCAATATAATAGTGTAGCAACAAATAGTGGCCTATGTTACGGAATTTGAGTTGGCGTATTTCGTGAAAATATTAAGTCTTGAAGATTGAAGATGAGAGAAGTTTGGATCATATACCTCAATCTCAAGAAAGAAGAATTCAAAAGGATCAGGTATGTTTAACTAAAGATTTTTGGTGATCCGAATACTTCTTGTAGTGTAGAAACACTTGGAAGAATTTTTTTATTGCATAAAAATCAAAAACTGGACATGGGACATGTTCAGGATCCGGATCAGACTTTCCAATCCGGATCCCGAAGGGTGTTCGTTCATACACTGGTTCAATCCGGATCGCAGCATCCTTTGATCCGGATCCCGAACACTAGTTTTACCTTTGTATTTGAACGATCCGGATCAGGCGTTGCAATCCGGATCCCGAACGTTGGTGTTTGGTGAAACTGTATGAACGATCCGGATCAGGAACTTCGATCCGGATCCCGAACTATTGTTTTTCTGGAAACCGTCTTTCTTGCTACTGCAATCCGGATCGCCGAAATCCGATCCGGATCGCCGTCCGTAAAATTTCCAGAAAAGGCAAGTTTTTGATCCTTATCTTCTTCCAATGGTCTCTAACCTATAAATAGACCCTTTATTCATTTTCTAGGGCATCCGAAAAATAATAGAAAAATACGACCGAAAGAGAAAAATCCACATATAGAGAAGAAAGGAAATCAATAGAATTAATTCTATGTTTCTTCATCTATATTGATTGATTTGATTCTAGGTTTTCCAAACTCAGATTTTGAGTAGAATCAAATCAATGAATACTTAGATGGTATTTCCGATCTATTTCTAATCTAAGTATTCGGCGGATCATCACCACCCAAAAACAACGATTTACCCTAAATCGGCGCGTGGACTCGCGTGGCCTTGTGGATTCAAGGTGCAACCGCTCTCGTGGATTCGGAGCGAGGTACGTTCGTGGATTCGAAGCGTGCTACTGGGTGAAGACCGTGGATTCGGTCAGACGTCGTGGACTCGACGTTGAACGCTGTGGATTCAGCGTTGGGCGCAGATCGTGGATTCGAGAAGCGTCGTGGAGCGAGCGGAGAAGATCTACTAGGAGCGTATGGTAAAAGGTTGAGTCGTCTGTGAGTACGTTATATCACCTTGTACGTGTGTTAATTCTAGTGGATTTCGCCGTGTTATCGGTCCCGTGGTTTTTTACTCCGGTTTGGAGTTTTTCCACGTAAAAATCTTGCGTGTTCATTTATTTTTCCGCATTGGGTTTTATTGCGCAATGATTTTTTGAGTGTTTATTGTTTACACCTATTCACCCCCCTCTAGGTGTTTTTTCCCCTATTTAGATCCATATTATATAACCCAACAAGTGGTATCAGAGCGGGAATAGGGTTGTAAACAATGGTTGAAGGTGGAAACATCAATCGACCCCCTTTCTTTGATGGAACAAATTATGCGTACTGGAAAGTACGGATGAAAGCCTTTTTAATTTCCATCGACGAAAGGGTGTGGCAATCAATTGAATTAGGATGGTCTAATCCAACTGAAATTATTTCTGATGTTCGCACCTTAAAACCTAGGTCGAAATGGACCAAGGAAGAGATAGATTCATCTTCTTACAATGGCAAAGGAATTAATGCTCTATTTAATGCTTTGTCACAAACAGAGTTCTCTCGCGTCTCGGCATGTGAGACTGCGAAAGAAATCTGGGATGTTCTTCAAGTTACGCATGAGGGAACTAACCTTGTGAAGATTCAGAAACTGCAAATGCTTACGAGCAAGTTTGACTCTATTTCTATGGCAGAAAATGAATCTTTCACTGACTATTACACACGATTGCAAGACATCGTAAACTCATGTGCTAACTTGGGAGAGAAGATTCCAGAATTTAAAGTTGTAAGAAAGATTTAAGAACTCTTCCTGAACGATTTCGCCCGAAGGTCGCAGCCATTGAAACAATTAAACACCCGGACGAAATGCGTGTAGAAGAATTAGTTGGTGCTTTACAAACTTATGAAATGACATTTCCTACTAACTATTCTTCTGGAAAGGCATCCTCTTCTAAGTCTTCAGGTTATGCATTGAAATCAACAAAGAAGAAGACGCGGATTCATCCTCCTCGGACGATGACGAGAACCTATCTATGGAGGACTTTGAGAAGCAGCTCGCTCTCTTGACAAGGAAGTTTCGCCGCAACTTTCGAAGGGGTAATTCAAGCAAAACTCCATCCTTCGGAAAGTCGAAGAAAGGCAAGGGTTCTTCAAGTTACAAGTCAAGAAAGCAAGAGAACTTCTCAAAGGATAAGAAAAGTTCAGAGGGACAAGTACAGTGCTTCAAATGTCGAGGCTACGGCCACATTGCAACGGAGTGTCCCAACAAGAATCCGGCAAAGAAGAAGGCGATGCAAGTCGTCACTTGGGATGACAACTCAACGTCAAATGAGTCATCCTCAAGTGATGAAGAAGACAACGCGACAGCATTCCACGCGTCCACACATCTTCACCCTTCATGTGCTTAATGGCAAGTACATCCGATTCCTTGTCCAACTCCTCCCATGTTGAAAAGATTGCAACGGACGATGAATCGAGCAATTCTGAAGGTGAAGATTTTGCTCTTGCCTACCATAAGCTTTTGAGGGATTCAAAGAAACTGGCAAAGCAAAACAAGGGGTTGAGAGGGAGATTGCAGGATCTCGAAGAAGAAGCAAAAAGGGCAACTTCTCTCTCAAACGCTCTTGAAGTGGAAAGGGATAATCTTAGCCAAAGCAAATGTTTCCCTTCAAGAGTCCAATGAGCTTTTCGAGAAAGAACATGAGAAATGGTGGACAAAGCGAATTACTTCTTGAAGCTCTACGGCGAGGCTCGACAGGAAAAATTGGAAATGACAAAGACCATACGCCAACTAAAGGATGACTTAAAGAGATTTTCTTCTGGAAGGAGTAAGTTGGACAGGCTTCTTGGTCTTGGTCAAACAAATAAGTTCGGCCTCGGATACACTCAAACTGGAGACATTCCAAGTTCGAGTGGTACAGTTTTTGTGCCTCAGTCGGTATCTCCTCCTCCGACACCGGAATTCACGACAAGCAACGACAACAAGCCTACTTCATCCTCTTCGGATCGTCAAGATCTAAGGTATGTTTTCGTTGTGGCATTTCAGGGCACATAAGGAGAAATTGCAAGACGGAGCCAAACGCAACTCAAGCACCTCTTGCAATGACTACCAAAAAGGTGATTCCTCAGAAATCAATGCAAATCATTCAAAGGAAAAGAGCCTTGGTAGTTCACCGCTCAAGACGACATCATCAAGGAGCAGCAATCTTCAACAAGACGCTTTCACCTAGGAGATCAACTTCACGACCATTACCGACGCATTCCAAAAAGGTTTGGGTGCGCAAAGGTGAAATTTTTCCTTGTCTTGTTACTAATGTTTCCTTGCATGCATATGATAGTTCGTCTTGGTATCTGGATAGCGGGTGTTCCCGTCACATGACCGGTGACAAAAACTGTTTTCAAACATTTGAGAAAATCTCCGGAGGACTTGTTGTTTTCGGAGATGGTCGGTCTTCCAAAATTGTTGGAAAGGAACGGTAGCTATTCCAGATGGCCCGGTTCTAAATAATGTGTTATTTGTTCATGGCCTTAAGACTAACCTCATAAGCATAAGTCAACTTTGTGATAATGGTTATTCAGTTAATTTTTCATCTGATGAATGTACTGTAACTGACAAGAACCATGCTTTCTTTTTAAAAGGGGTTAGATCAGAAAACAATTGTTATGTAGTTCCTCATAAAATTTCTGAAAAATGTAACCTAGCATCTTTGAAAAATGAAACACTTTGGCATGAAAGGCTAGGTCACATAAACTTTAAGGAACTTGCTAGAATTTCGAACAAAGATGTGGTCAAGGGGGTTCCGAAACTTTCTTTTGAACAAAACATTGTGTGTGGCGGTTGCCAAAAGGGAAACAGTCTAGGACTGCACACAAGAACTTGAACCACATAGGTACAAAACGGCCTTTGGAACTTTTGCACATATGGACTTAATGGGGCCAACTCGTCAACCATCTCATGGGAGATGGTATGTATTGTATATTGATTATTGGTTGTGACTTTTAGTATATAGGTGTAGCTATTTTAATAGATGAATCTGATAGAACTTTTGATTCTGTCGAAATCGATAAATGCAGATAAGATGATGATAATGAGATGATGATAGATAGAGAAGCTGATGAGATCGTAGGAGAATGATCTCGAGGTGATAGAAATTCATAAATTCAAATTCATTGATTTTTGCACTTCTAATGGCATTAAACATGAATTCTCCGCACCTTATACACCTCAACAAAATGGTGTAGTCGAGCGCAAAAACAGGGTCGTACAGGAGATGGCACGTGTTATGCTTCATAGCCGGAACTTACCTTATATTTTTGGGCTGAAGCGGTGAACACTGCTGTCTATGTTATTAATCGCGTGTATTTGCGCCCGGGGACTTTGAATACACCATATGAACTATGGTTTTGTAGAAAACCTAACATCAAATATTTTCGTATCTTTGGGAGTCGGTGTTTTATTTTACGTGATCGCGAAAATCTTGGAAAATTTGACTCTCGAAGTGACGAAGGGATTTTCTTAGGTTATTCTACAAACAGTAGAGCATATCGAGTTTTTAACTTAGAATCTAAGACGATCGTAGAATCGATAAATGTTAAGGTAGATGAAGCTTTTCACTTTGAATCTGAAAAATCTACCCTCGATATCTCTCTTGATGATGATACACCTGCTAATGCATCTTCTTCTAACAATTCTTTCGATAATAATGATGCATCTAACGGTTCTTCAAGTTTATCTGATGTGCAGGAATCATCTCGTGTACCTCCGACTACTCCTTACCTCAAACGTTACGCATCTCCAAGGATCACCCTGAATCGAACATCATTGGAGATCCACAAGAAGGAGTTAGAACACGGAGACAATTGGTTTGCGGATTTGCATGCTATGTATCTCAAATCGAACCAAAGAATGTTGATGAAGCTCTTCAAGATGACTACTGGATTAAAGCAATGCAGGAAGAGCTCCATCAATTTGAGCGAAACAAAGTCTGGGAATTAACGAAGCCTCCGAAGCAACACAATGTGATAGGTACCAAATGGATTTTCAAGAACAAGAAAAATGAAGATGGTACTATCATCAGGAACAAAGCAAGGTTAGTTGCTCAAGGCTACTCTCAAGTAGAAGGTATAGACTTTGATGAAACTTTCGCCCCTGTAGCTAGACTCGAGTCCATTCGTATATTATTTGCGATTGCTTGTCATTTTAAAATCAAATTATTTCAAATGGACGTTAAGAGCGCCTTTTTAAATGGGTTTTTAAATGAGGAAGTTTATGTGGCTCAACCGAAAGGTTTTGTGGATCATAAACTACCTAACCATGTTTTTCGTCTGAAAAAGGCTCTTTACGGTCTGAAACAAGCACCGCGAGCATGGTACGAAAGGTTGACAAAGCACCTTTTGGAAAAGGGCTATACTCGAGGGGGAGCTGACAGGACTCTCTTTGTGAAGCATTATCAAAACAATTTCATTGTAGCACAAATCTATGTCGATGACATTGTATTTGGCGCAACAAGAGATAATGATGCTTCTAAATTCGCGGAGACCATGGAAAGCGAATTTGAGATGTCCATGATGGGCGAATTGACTTATTTTCTTGGATTACAAGTTAAACAAAACGATGAAGGAATTCACTTGTGTCAATCCAAGTATGCAATGGAGTTGGTCAAAAAGTTTGATTTAGAAAATTCTAAGGATTTTCCGACTCCAATGGGAACTAGCCATAAGGGACTTGGAAGTGAATCACATAGTGAGAATGTAGACGAGAAACTGTATCGCAGTATGATTGGAAGTCTACTATATCTCACGGCTAGTCGCCCGGATATATCCTTCAGTGTTGGGATTTGCGCGAGATATCAATCAGCACCGAAGGAGGTTCACCTGAAAGCGGTGAAACGGATCATCCGATATATCAAAGGTACAATCAATTTCGGAATTTGGTATCCTATGGGAACAAGTTTGGATATTGTTGGATACTCAGATGCCGATTGGGCTGGATCAGTGGATGATCGGAAAAGCACGAGTGGTGCATGCTTCTATCTTGGCCATTGCCTTGTTGCATGGCACAGTAAAAAGCAGAACTGCATAGCACTCTCGACTGCCGAAGCGGAGTACATTTCAGCAGGAAGTTGTTCAACCCAATTGATTTGGATGAAAAGCGTGTTGAGCGATTTCCGGATTTCAGCAACTTCGGTAACCATTTTATGTGACAACACTAGTGCTATTAACATTTCAAAAACCCTGTGTTGCACTCTAGAACAAAACATATTGAACTTAGATATCATTTTCTTAGAGAGCTAGTTGAATCAAATATTCTTCAACTGTCATATATTTCAACTGAGGATCAATTAGCTGATATCTTAACAAAACCTTTGGATCAAAAACGTTTTATTCACTTGCGTAAAGCAATTGGCATGCTTTCCTTGAAATAACCTCTTTTGAAACCTTTGCTTAGGTTAGGTTTTGTTTTTGTTTGTTTTGTTCTTTATCTATGTTTGTACATAGGACATTAATTGAGCATAAATCATAATTGACTTTAATTGCATCCTTTTCATGCATTTAGAAATTTATTATGCTTTTGATATCATAATATTTCAATGTTGCAATGATCATTTATGTTAATTAAGTCATCTTTTAAGTGATCAAAGTCAATTTCTCTCTCAATGATCTCTTGGTATAGTCATTATCTATTTGATTGCTTAGTCGAGTATGAATGCGAGATCAATTTTTGGTTGAATACCTTATATATTAAATAATTGATAGCCAATTGAGGGGGAGTCAAAGAAATGTAAAATGCTCAAAAGATGTGGAAAGAGTTACATCCCAATGAGGAGTGTGAAAACTACCACCACATGGAGAAAGAAAAAAAAAAAAAATACCCCATGAATGCAAAGCAAATTTTTGTTTAAAAATTGTTGATGAAATGCATATTGAAATACTTGACTCAGTCAAATTTCATGGTTGGTATAAGGTGGGATTTTTGATGAAAGATGCTCAAAGAGCCACTCCTTCAACAGATTGTCTAGATATATTATCTAACTTATCTGGGATTTCAAACATCTATTGATCTTGGTATTTCATTTTCTTTACCAAAATTGATGATTTGATAAAGGCATTACGCATAAGATCAGGATAGATGTGATTGAAGTTGTTCAACTTTAAGTGTTTTAATTTCGTAAATTTTCGTTTCATTTTTGAGTATTTTTGATAGATTTTGTATAATCTATTTCTTGTTGTATGAAACGATGATTTTTGTTTAAAGTTGATATGGTAAAGTGCTTACATACTTTTTCTGGATTTTATGGAATTTTTCTAAATTTTTCTGAAGAAAAAGTTGAGCCGATCCGGATCGGACTAAGTGATCCGGATCCCGAACGCAGGATTTTCCTGCGGGTAGCCGATCCGGATCACATTCTCGATCCGATCCGGATCACGGCTAGGGTTTTATAAGAACAAGAGGGTTTTGATTTCTTTTACTACAATCTTTTGTTCTTAAGCCTCTAGAGTTTCTCTCTCTAGATTTCTTGCATCTTGGAGCTTTCCAAACTCAAAGTTCTTCGATTCCAAGTAAGTTTTATTGATCAAAATCTCGGTTTTTCACAGTTTTTCTATTTTTCATCAAACGTGAGTGAAATTTTGGATCTTTTTCGTTTGTGAATGGTTTTTGATCAAATTTCTTTTGAAATAAGAACTCTGGGTAGATTAGTTTTGATTATATGCTGGTTTTCTCCTGATTAACGAATTTTTGGGCTTCGATTTCTAAAAATTCGGTTTTAGGGCATAAAAGAGGAATTTTTGAAAATCATGGAATTGATCTATTTTTAAAATTCTTTTTGCAAAACTAATTTGATTCTTGGCTTCTCTACATGATTATGATTGTTTGGGTACAATTTTTCAAATTTTTCAAAATTGAAAATTTTTCATGTTCTTGAGTTGTTCTTCACAGGATTTCAATCTTCTTAAAGCACGCACAGCAATGGCATTCTCCTGGATCATTCTTCTCTTGGTCACAATGGTGCACACACGTGCAACTGTTAAAGAGGAACAGGATGACTCAACTCGAGACAAGACAAAGAAGCGGATGAAGACAGCTCAGACTTTGACGAAAGGAGTGGGAAGAATTCTTCAGGATAAATCAACAAAAATTGATGAGGAAGACAGGAAATATTTGAAAGGCAAAAGACTAATGAAATCTGCCTCAACGACGAAACAATATACAAGACGGAAGAATGTCAAAGAAGGCGGCATTCTACTTAATGAGCCTCGTACTAGAGCACGCTCATTCTCTGAAGTTCAACAGAGTAAATCTCCATGGATTGAGGGCCAGAACGCACCATCTGCATCTACGCAAAATCCATCAACCTCCAAGAGAATGACTTCAGAAACAGATGCGTTGGCATCCATTCGTCAGGAACAGCAAAAACTCTCTGCTGAACAAGAAAGGATTTCCAAAGAACTTCAGCACATTTCATCTGAGCATAAGAAAATCAAGAAGAAGTATTCACATATATCAAAATTGCTTAAGGGATTTTGAGCAAGCTCAGTTGCACCAGTTCAGACACCTCGGACTAAACATTTCTTTGTGTGCAGGATTTTAGTTTTTTTAGGACTTAGTCTTGTTCTCATTTTTTTTTTAGTTTAGTTCTCAGGTTTTTCTTGATATTGGAACTTTTAACTCTCCTTACACTTTGTAGTTTTGCTACGTTTTGGCTTTGTTTGTGACAAAAAGGGGGAGAGAGAGTAGAGAAAACTTTGTGTGAGAACTTTGAACGAACTGAAACTTTGACTTTGGTGGAAGGTAAGTATGACAACTTTTGGTTTTTATTTGTGATTTGTTGCATGTCCCTACTAACTATTCGACTAACTATTTGGGCATGTAATATGACTAACAAGTTGATGTTACTAACAAACTTTGACATTTGGTTTTATTGCTTAGAAGATATGTTGGTTTTTAATTATGATTCTTTTACATATCTGAATTTTTAAATGTCATGATGAGAATAAACTCTATCTCTGCTTGGTTTTGTATGTTTCAATTCTTGAGGTATCTAACGATTTTGTTTGTCAAGAATGATTTCTTTGTGCAGAGAGTACAGATGTCTAAGTCTAGAGTCTGTTTTAGGAGTTTATCTCATGTTTTTAATTTTTGGATCTCCATTGTAAATTTTTGTTGTATGGTGATAGCAACAAAAATATCTTTTTGAATTTTTTTGTGGATTTGTGTTTTGTCACGAAACCGCCAAAGGGGGAGATTGTTACGGAATTTGAGTTGGCGTATTTCGTGAAAGTATTAAGTCTTGAAGATTGAAGATGAAGAAGTTTGGATCATATACCTCAATCTCAAGAAAGAAGAATTCAAAAGGATCAGGTATGTTTAACTAAAGATTTTTGATGATCCGAATACTTCTTATAGTGTAGAAACACCTGGAAGAATTTTTAATTGCTTAAACATCAAAAACTGGACATGGGACATGTTCAGGATCCGGATCGGGCTTTGCAATCCGGATCCCGAAGGGTGTTTGTTCATACACTGGTTCAATCCGGATCGCAGCATCCTCTGATCCGGATCCCGAACACTAGTTTTACCTTTTGCTTGAACGATCCGGATCAGGAATTGCAATCCGGATCCCGAACATGATGTTTGGTGAAACTGTATGAACGATCCGGATCGGGAACTTCGATCCGGATCCCGAACAGGTTTTTCTGGAAACCGTCTTTCTTGCTTCTGCAATCCGGATCGCCAAATCCAATCCGGATCGCCGTCGGTAAAATTTCCAGAAAAGGCAGTTTTTGATCCTTATCTTCTTCCAATGGTTTCTAACCTATAAATAGCCCTATATTCATTTTCTAGGGCATCCGAAAATAATAGAAAAATAGCCGAAAAGAAAAATCCACATATAGAGAAGAAAGGAAATCAATAGATTATTCTATGTTTCTTCATCTATATTGATTGATTTGATTCTAGGTTTTCCATACTCACATTTTGAGTAGAATCAAATCAATGAATACTTAGATGGTATTTCCGATCTATTTTAATCTAAGTATTCGGCGGATCATCACCACCCAAAAAACAACGATTTACCCCAAATCGGCGCGTGGACTCGCGTGGCCTTGTGGATTCAAGGTGCAACCGCTCTCGTGGATTCGGAGCGAGGTACGTTCGTGGATTCGAAGCGTGCCATTGGGTGAAGACCGTGGATTCGGTCGGACGTCGTGGACTCGACGTTGGACGCTGTGGATTCAGCGTTGGGCGCGGATCGTGGATTCGAGAAGCGTCGTGGAGCGAGCGGAGAAGATCTACTAGGAGCGTATGGTAAAAGGTTGAGTCGTCTGTGAGTACGTTATATCACCTTGTACGTGTGTTAATTCTAGTGGATTTCGCCGTGTTATCGGTCCCGTGGTTTTTTACTCCGGTTTGGAGTTTTTCCACGTAAAAATCTTGCGTGTTCTTTTATTTTTCCGCATTGGGTTTTATTGCGCAATGATTTTTGAGTGTTTATTGTTTACACCTATTCACCCCCCTCTAGGTGTTTTTTCCCCTATTTAGATCCAATTACTTATAACCCAACC